>JAAGEH010002528.1:54715168-55075138 GCA_011751065.1 Lasiurus cinereus
CTGGCTGTACATTCACATTGACAAATCTGATGACCAGACCTTAAAGTAAGGGTAGTGACAAAAAACACTGTCATGGTAACATAGAAACAAATGTCTACTGCTAACAGCTTAGGGAAGAAAAGTAGGTCTTAACATCTGAGCTATGAGTGAAGTTAAAGTTATATGGATCTGACTGGCTCTGCAAAGGAATTAGTATGGTTAGAAAGAAGACTAAAATAAAGGAGTATATATAATTCATCTTTAGTTGTATTCTGTAAATCTTCAGGAAAACTGCCCAAAAACTTGCCTTTGATAGGAATAGAACTCTAGAGAGTCCAAGTGTGGGGCAAGTCTCCTGCTACTGATAGCTCCAAACATCATAAAGCAATGACATTCATGTCAGTTTCCTACCCACTGTTACAATGTTAAAGTCTTTGGATGCCATCGATTTTGAGATATTAAGAGAGGGAAATTTAGCAATCCTCTGGACATGTCCATAGACGCTAATGAGGTCCCCCTGGCATCCTTGGTGGCTCTGCTGAGGGCCAGCCTGACTTTCTCATTCTAGAACCCCCAGATCTTCCCATGGGCCTGACAGTCATGGATATTACTGTAGAATAAACACATTGTGGCACAACAAAGTTCCTTAAAATGGTGCATTAAAAGAATGAATGATATTTATTTTTCTCCAACTGGCTTATTTTGCGGAGAAAGATAAATATCGCTTTATCTAACTCATCTGTGGAATATAATGAACAACATAAATTATAAACAAAAATAGATCCAGAGACATAGAAACTTGGAACAGACCATCCAACCTCGAGGGAGAGCAGGGGATATGTATGTGTGGGAGAGGAAAAAGAGATCAACCAAAGGACTTGTATGCATGCATATAAGCATAACCCAAGAACACAGACAGTAAGGGAATGAGGGCATGTGCTTGGGAATGGGAACAGCCAGGGAGAGGTCAAATTGGGGGAAAAGGAGACATAGGTAATATTTTAAACAATAAAGAATTTAAATTAAAAATGAATGAATGGATGCAATTTGAATTATTACATGACAGTAATTAGTTAAAATTTGTGGCATTAAACTTTTAAAATATTGAAACAGTTATGGCAGAAATCTTCTTATTAAAAGAATAAAGTCTTAGAGGCAATTATAAAGATAATTTACTTTTCTGGATTTAAAACAGGTGGAGGGGCTTAGCTTTTGTCCAGCACAATCACCTATTGTATTTTCTGTCTATTATTAATCACTCAAATCTGAAATCAGCCACACTTCTTTTTGATCCTCAGTTCTGACACTACCTCTGTGCACTTAGCTACTTAACCACATTTAAAATGTTTTTTTCTTTACTATAAAGTGAGCAAAATACATATCTAAATAATAAGATACCAGAGGCCAGATGCACGAAATTTGTACACAGGGTGTCTCTCAGCCCAGCCTGCACCCTCTCCAATCTGGGATCCCTCGAGGGATGGCTGACTTTCCGGGCAGTCGGCCATCCGTCTCACAATCCAGGACTGCTGGCTCCCAACTGCTCACCTGCCTGCCTGCCTAATTGCCCCTAACTGCTTCTGCCTGCCAGCCTGATCACCCTCTAACCATGCCTCTGCAAGCCTGATCAAGGCCTAACTACCTCTCTACCAGCCTGATTGCCCCTAACTGCCCTCCCCTGCAGGCCTGATTGCCCCCAACTGCCCTCCCCTGCTGCCCTGATTGCCCACAACGGCCTTCCCTTGCCGGCCATCTTGTGGTGGCCCTCTTTGACCTCATGGAGGCGGCTGTCTTGTGCATTGGAGTGATTTGCAATTACCACTTTATTATATAGGATAGCTAATGATTGTAGTAAACAAGGGATACTGAATATGAAAATATTAAACATTTTGTAAGTATGACTTATTATTCCTTCTTCCATAAATTCTTTATTTGATTTCCAGGAATCTACCTTTAATTATTTTTCTGTCTACATCAAAATCTCCACTGCTGGGTGTTTCTCATCACCCTACTCCTTAAATATTGGTTATGTTCTTAGGCTAAGTTCCCACATCTTTGAAAAATTCTGCTTACACCTGTACATTTGATTATTTCATGCAGTCTCTTAACTTTGTGTTGGTTAATGCATACAGCTTCAAGTTTCTATATCCAGCTCAGAAATCTCTCTGCACTCAACACATATATTAATTATCTACTTGAGATCTCCCTGGATATCAATTAGGGCACTGGAATATGTCCCAGACCAAATCCCTACTTTTTAATTGTTAGCCCTTGAAAATTTGTTCTTTGTTTTATTCATTTTAGCAATTAAGTCCATTCTTTCATTTGCTAAGCGTTATTAATTTGGGGGGCTTCCTGTCTTCTCTTTTTTCTTTATGCACAGCATACACATAACCTCTTAAAAAATTCCATAGGCTCTGTCTATCCTGATGAAATTTCTTATTATTGACTCTGACTTATTTTTCAAGGAGGTGGAGTTACCATTATGACCTTCTTAGACCAATAGTTATAAAAGTATAGTCAGCAGCCTCTTGAAAGTTCTCCCAAACCCTGTATGGGAATTCATGATGTCAAAACTATTTTTCCAAAAATACCAAGGCATTGAAATTGTTAATGTTTTCTTATCTATAATATGATAATAACGGCAGGAGTACCACTAGTAGCATAGTGTCTCACACACATTTTACTCAATAAATATTACTGAATTATTTCTTAAAATAATATTGAATATTTTGGAGTTATTGAAACAAATCAGTGGGCTGGCCAGCAAGTTGGATGGCATGACATCCAGAGCCAGGTTCTTTACCATAACACTGAAGTCTCAAAAATAAAGTACAATAATTTTTTGGAAAATTTATTTGATGTCAGACTTTTGATGGTTGTGTATCTTTTTCTCTTATGAGGTCTTCAACTAAAAATCACACTCTAATTTTATAGGAGAGAGAAGATAATGGAATTTTTGGATAAAAATGTTCGTAATTTTGATTGTCTAGCTATATACTGACATATGTCCAGATGATAAGATAAATTATCAATCAATTGCTGTGTATAGGAAACTACCATATATTCTCTTTAGAATTGATATCATTTTCAGGTTTTTGCTATTTTGATACTTAAAATGTTTATATTACTTGAATTTGCTACTTTCCAATCACAACTATGGTTGAATCAGTTTTTTAGTTGTCTATTTGTCTTCTGTTTTCTCTTTAGAATATTTTCTCTTTTATTTGTCAGGTTCTTTTTAGAATTTTGGTTTACATTAGTAATGTCAGTTCACAGCCAAGCTTTCTCATTTCTTTCTCTTCCTTTTTATTTTGTTCTTGGAAGTTAAGCAAAAGTATTCTTCGCATTTGATTTTAATATGAAAACAGTGTTGCAAGTGGTTAAAGAATACAATAGAACAATTTACTATTAGTTTCTAATATTTAAATAATTCTACTCTTCCCCATTTTTTAATTGGGAAGATGAGTTTTTAACCCTTTCTTATCTCTAGATATTCTTATGCAGTGGAAAATGGGGTCATTATATTTTTCAGGCTTATAGCCTCACTATGACATAAAATTCCCGAGTCTTTAGAATATGCTGTGGCAGCATTAGGAACCACAGCACCTACTAAAACCCAACTGAATCTCAACAAATAGCACTTGATTTTAGTTTTAAAGAATAAGGAGGAGTTTGCAGGGCGAAAATAGGAATGGGAGCAGCACATTAAAGGCAGGCAAATGGTTTGGGCAAAGACCAGAAACAAAGGTAATCAAGGTGTTGCAGGTAGTCTGGTGTGATGCAAGAGAAGGATGAGATATGAACCTGTGAAGCTAGTGGCACATGGTTGGAGGAAGCTTGTACTCAGACTAGGGAGTTTAGACTATTTTATTAGTAGATGGAGATTTGGTAAAGATTTTTTCTACACGTGGGAAAACTATGATCAAAGTTGGTTTTGAAAGAGTTCACACAACTTTAATAGTTTGCTAGGTTATCTTTCTTATTGCACGCTTCTCCTGACTCCTGCCTCTACTTTATTTTTCTTATTTTCTTATTAGACATCTATGTGCGTGTATTGTCCTCTGTATGATTGTGAAAAGCACCTTAGTAGTCTTATGTCAGGATCATCAGTTTTCTCATTCTTTCCTCTTCTTCATTTTCATGATTTTTAAAATTTTATTATTATTATTTGTTGTTATTAATCCTCAATTAAGTACATTTTTCCAATGATATTTAGAGAGACTGAAAGGAAGGAGGGGAGAGGAAAATAAGAGGGAGGTTAGAGGGAGAAGTGGAGCAAAAGGGAAAGCATGAGTGAACCAGGGCAAGGGAGAGAGAGAGGGAGAGGGAGAGGGAGAGGGAGAGTGAGGGGGAGGGGCAGGGAAAAGGGGAGGGGAGGAGGAGGGGAGGGGAGGGAGAGGGGGAGGGGGAGAGAGGGGAACAACCGCATGAGAGAAGCATCTATTAGTTGCCTTTTACACATGCCCCAAATGGGGCTGGGGATCAAACTTGCAACCAAGATATATGCCTTTAACCAGGAATCAAACCCTCAACCCTTAGGTGCTCAGGACAGTGTTCTAATCACTGAGCACAGCAACTGGGGCTCATTATGTTCTTTTAATATAAGAAAGTTTAATTTTGACTTTTGAGTCTAATAAGAAAACATCATTAAAAATATTTTAAGCGCCTGGCCAGTATTGCTCAGTGATTGAGTACAAACCTATGAACCAGTAGATCAAGGTTCAGTTTCCAGCTAGGTCACATGCCTAGGTTGCAGGCTCCGTCTCCAGTGTGGAGCCTGCAGGAGGCAGCCAATCAATACATCTATTTCATCATTGATATCTCTCTCTCTCTCTCTCTCTCTCTCTCTCTCTCTCTCTCTCTCTCTCTCTCTTACTCTCCCACTTGCTTCCTCTCTGAAATCAATTAAAAAATGTCTCAATAAGCTTACTCAGTCTTACTAAAAGGTAATCATTGTAAAGAAGCAAGAAAAATAGCAAATTTATACTTGAGAAGAATAGGAAGAAATTCAAATTTACTAATATTTTTGTCAAAGTTTTCTGCCAACTTTTGTACGCTTTTGTTTAGTCAATAATAACAACATAATGGAGATTTAAAAAAAATCCTAGTGTTTAATATTGATCTATTCAATTTAAAATTAGTTAACTTCTTAGAAACAAGAAAATATATAAGAAACAGAAGCCATGTTTTTATTTTTGAAGTATTTTGTCCTCTTAAATTTTATATCCTATAATTATTATTTATTGAGGAAAAATAATAAAATTTAAGGCAGTATAGTGCTTGTTCTGTTGATGGATTCTGTGGAATGTTTATCTCTTGAATATAAGCTTAATGGGATAATAGGATTATATTATTCTTCTAAATTAATACTAGGCCACTACAATTTATTACTTTGGCTTGTAATTATTTTTGAGTCTTTGCAAGAGGGTGGGGAACATTGTGATGGCAGATTAGCAGTGTTTTATTTGTGCTGATTTGTGCATATCATAAATATGACAAGATGTTAAGATCACTTAAGCTGTGTAATTTATGACTGCCACTGATAATGATACTTACCATTTCAATCAACATTAATGTTATTTTTTTTTTCCTGGGCAGTAAATGATAGAGACTCATTATATATTTAAAATATGCCTTGTTAATGCCTGCTTTAAAATAGTTTAAGATAACTTTTTTAGAAACTATAAAGCTAGTTAAACACAAGGACTATTTTAATCTTGTTAATTTGTTTAATTTTAAATACTTTTAAAAACTTAACTGTATTAAATGTTCCTAACTTAAGTCAAAGTACAAAAATATTAGTATCCAGGATCTCACAGAGTAGTAGAAAATTACATTTTCCTTTACATATACTAGTAAGATATACTTGATAGAGGTCAAGACTAAATTCAGATAAGGTTCATAACAAAAAATCTATAGCAGTTCTTACCAACAGGATTGTGTTTTTATTTTTGTATACCTGCACAATCAGTTATACTGAGGGAGATACCCTGCCTTGATTAATGGGATTATTCATCAAAGGTAAATGAAAATGTCCTTTTCTAGAAGCTAATTTGCCTTACCTTTTACAAAATTTAACAAACAATATTCTAAATAAAGGCATATAATTATAAATTTGCTGTTATGATTCTTCAGCAGGAAACTATGTTTCAAAAGTATATCTCAAGCTAGAAGATGCATTTATGCTTAACCTAGGAATGATATGAATATTGTGAATCAAGGGACATTTTTTAATACCACTTATATTTCAAAAAGAAAATAAAAACTGAGCTGAGAATAAGAGCTTATAGCTAGAGGAGAGTTAGAAACCATCTAATTTTTAGTCCTCCCAAAATATTGAGACCTAAAGTAATATAGATAGTTAAAATCAGATCTATTTAAAATAATAAATTTTCTGACCCTAAATCTAGTATGTTTATACTATAAGAAAACTGATATGTCTGTCACTTATAATGCCATACATATTTAGAAAATTATGTAATGTAGATATAATTTATATTCAACATCATATTTATTGAATATATGTGGACGTGTTTATATTTGTGTATGTCTCTATATATAAATGAATTATATATATATATACATATACATATACATATACATATATATATATACTTATATCTATATTTTTGAAACTTGAATGATAATTGACATACATCATAATGGACAGAGATAGCATGATGAGATAGGAATACAAAGGTGGGAGCAAAAATCTTTAAATTTCTCCTTTTACTTATTAGGTGGCTGTCTTTGGCAAATTGGTTAATATCCCTGAATCCATTTGCTTTCTTTCCTTTAAAATGGGGATAATGAAACCAAATTTGCTGGTTGTAGGAAAGGTTAGAGATAATGCAGATAATGTGGTCTACAGTCATTTTATATTGTCCTGTTTGTATGACACATCAGCACATTGAGGCCAGCAGACTGTTTATGCCTCAATATAATATTTCTAATGTACTAACGTGATTTAAATCTGAGAAATATACTACTGATTACTTGGGTACATAAGTACTAGAACTGAGAATATCATGTTTGAATGCATGAAAATGATCTTTTGTCACTGAATAGCTAGTTGTGATTTAATGTCCAAAAAGCTTTATTACTTTTGGCTAATTGTCATAGGAATTTTTTTTCAACAGTAAGTGAAAACATGGACTTTGCAATCAGAGTGACTTGGTTTAAAGTTCTGGATTAGCCACTTAATTAGCTGTGCGAGCATTTTATTCACATCTCCACGGTTCTGTATAAATAAGTGAATCCTATATAATAAAAGCATAGTATGCAAATTGTCCCCTTGACTGGGAGTTCCTCCAGGAGTTCTTCCAGGAATTCGACCAAAGGGTGGGGCTGGCACCCTACAGTCACTAGGGACCCTACAGTGCATGAATTTCATGCACTGGGCCTCTAGTAAATAATAAGTAGATAGATAGATAGATAGATAGATAGATAAAACAATTTTCTTGAAGAAGTTGTGAGGGTTAAATGAAATAGTACATTTAAAAAGGTTTTCTCAATGCTTGATATAGAAAATTCAATAAAGTTAACTTCTGTATGTCATTATCTTTGTCATTACTAATTCACAGGCCCTTTTCATTTCTCTTAAGAAACCTGGTTGGGAGTAGCCAGGGAAGGGTTGATGGGAGAAAAAGAAGACATGTGCAATACTTTAAATAAAAAAAAATAAAAAAAATAAAAGAAACTAAGAAAAATCTTTGCACAATTGCAGAAATGTGAAAGTTATAGGAAACTGAGTAGATTGCAATGCTTTTTAGATCTATATAACCAGTGATCTCTTGGAATTAACATGGGGAGACAATAAATGCAATCATTTATTTTAAACAGATATCGTGTTTTGTTTAGTTAGGATACTTTAAAAATCTGATTCACCCATTATTATATAGTTTTTTTATTCTTATACAGGCAAAGGTTGATATATTTCTATAATGTTTATTTAATTCTATAAAAATTACATACTTATAAATGACATTGTTAACATAAACAAACAACAAAACAAAACTGGTTAATACTATAATAGAGCAATAATGAAAGATGATGTTAGTAGAAAAAGAAAAGGAAGGGCTAATTCACATACCGGGATAACATAAACTTGTGAAAATAATTTAAACTTGTAATCTAAAAATTCAAATAAACCCCATAATAAATGCATTGTATTTATTGAAGGAAAACAAGGTATTTCATGGTAGATCAACATCTCTGATCTTAATCAAAATTGATATTGTCTTTTAAAAGGACAGCTACAGGGTCCTTCTATATGCAATTATCTATCTGTCATCTATCTTTCCATCTATCTGTCATTTATCCGTCTACAGTCAAAGACCAAGTTGATTACACTCTGGTCCTAAATTGTTAAAAAGGAATTTTTATTTGGGGCAATACAAACAACGAAATAATGGACTTATCAATATGAGCATATTTGAAACATGAAAAATTACATTATGTGTGATTTTTAAACTGTCATGCATTGTCCATTAGAAAATAATAAAAATACCCGAGTCACTGTGTTGTTCTTTGCTTTGTACACATAAGCACATCTCTTGCCTAGATAGAATTCAGTTTCATTTCAAGAGCTGTGTGCTCCCTCTGGTTCCAGAGCTCAGCTTATAGCCAGCAAAAAATGGCCTTGACCACAGCCTTCCAGACATATTGTCCTTATAGAAGTCCTGTTCCCAGAAGGCCCTCCAAGTTCAGCAGAAGCAATCTGTTTACAGGATTATTTTAAAAATTTCTCTTAGAAATGTTTATCTTCAGTGTAGGTTTTGCAAATTCTTAAAGATTTACTCCAAGGTCATACAGAGACCTGGAATTAACATTTAAATCTCTTTAAGACAAAGGATTTGCCCTATTTTCAGGGAGTTTTAGCTTTAAGAGGCAATTTAGCTTCAAGGGTTTTCTTGTGACTAGAGGACAGTAGTAATAGGTGAGAAAAGATAACAGCAGTTAATTAGGTTCAAGTTAGGGTTTGAAGTGTCTTAAAGAGGTAGTTTAAAACTTTTTACCTTAGTTTAGGAAGAAACTCATTTTGGGATTTGAGTTTCTTTTGGAGACTCCTCAAACCAAGAAAAATCTAGACAATTCAATATTTGGGATTTTACTTCCTTTTTGTTTTAAGGCTGTTTTCATATAAACAATTTTATTCATATTCAAAATTATCAAAATTTGTCTATATAATTGTCCTATTTAGTACAGGGCTGTCACCACAACAAACTACCACAGACTGAGTGATTTAAGAAGTTTATTTTCTCCCAGATCTGGAGGCTAGAATTCCAAGATCAAGGATTAAACATTGTCATTTTCTGGTGAGAGGGCTCTTCCTGACTTGTAAACAACTCCCTTCTTACAGTGACCCTCTTGCAGTGGGTCTTAAAAATCTGCTGTTATCTCTCTGGTGTTTCTTCTTATAAGGGCTGTAGTCCCATCATTAAGGTCCACCCTCATGAACTCATCTAAACTTAATTATCTCCCAAAGACTCCATCTCCAAATAACATCACATTAGATGTTAGGGTTTCAAAATATAGATTTTTGGGAGACATAATTCAGTCCATAGCAATTATCTATGTTGAAATGATTCAATTTAGAACACCAGTACTCAAATTAGACTTATTATGTAAATGCAATTATGAGACACCTGTGAGAGTCAGCAATGTTTGGTTCAGGTGCTTTTGTACCTTGTATCTATACCCTGAATAGTTAAATTGGCTGTATCTAATAGCAGATTATAAAAATCACTGGTGTAAGAGTCTTTGGAGATGAGGGAAAACAAGCCTAGAAAAGTTCTCATAAGTTTCTGATGGGTGCTGAAAGCCAGAATCAATCTCTGACATGTTTAGTATATAGCTAGAGGATATTATTTACACTTTAATAATGTTTAACTGCCATTTGTTCTTTTTCAAGATGACAAAGAAAGGCTAAGGTAAGTGAGGGTAAAGCTAAAGCATAATCATTTGAAACATTGACCCTGGGCTACCCCTATAGGAATTTTATAAAGCTGGCATTTTACTCATAACTATTTTATGTTTTGCCAACTTATCAAAAAAATCACATCTTTTAAATTTTTTAACAAGTTTAGCATCCATTTTTAATATGGACACTAATCTGGGGGGCTGTTTGCTAATATTTGTACTTCCTATAATAAATGACAAAGCTTTCATTATTATGACATCATATTCTATGATGGAAGATTGGAACAGTATTAATGACATTTTCTGATACTAATGCATCCATGTTCTATGTTATTTGGTCACAAATAAAATATTGATAATACAATAAATATATTAAAATTCTGATATATCTCAGAATTTAAATTTGAATATTATAATTTTCTATTTTATATACATGTAATATTTGAAAAATACCCTTATCAAGAGGGTTAAAAATCATTCATGGACCTATACAAATTATTTCTCACGCCAAAGGACCTGACTATTAAGCATACACATTAAAGAGCTTTTCCAAGAGTGATACTTCCTCTGGGCAGACAGCAGCAGCTGTTCAGAAAAGGTGTTCAATCAGTATGTAAAGGGAGAATTTGTGATTGCATCTATCAAGATCTTGTGGACTCAGAAATTTCATTTTACTTTGGAATGTGAACTGAAGTATGCTTATTTAGATGTATATAATTTCTGGACAAGGTAGTGACATAAAATGTAGCCGTGACTTCCATCATCCAGAAAGATTTATGGGGCTTAAAGAAAGTCAGTGTTATAACAAAGAAAATATTACTGCAGAATTATGAGATCTGTTAGTAATCTATGAAAGGTTAGATTCTTTCAGATAACTAATCTCTTAGGGATAGACCTAGAGGAATTTGAGAAGTTTGGTATTGCTGCTGCTGTTCCCTTTTTCCTCGCTCCTAAATAGTGTAGTGTTCCTGTGGAAATGCTGGGCTGTTACAGTGACTTGTTCTATTTGGTTGAATGTGCAGAATGTTGCTATATATATCAATTTATTTGATTTGGTACCTCTAGAGCCTGGGCGATAGTATATATTATTCATGATTAGTTCCTGTGAAATTTAGCACTTGTTTATGAATTGAGAACTTGGATCCCAAAGGATAAAATACCAACAACTTGGCTTGATATTTATGGCTCAGTATACCTTGGTCTCTATGTGATTTTTATCTATTCAATTACTTCCTGACTTTCACCAGCCTCAACCAGAGGTTGTAGTTATGTGAAATTCCTCAAAGGCCACTCTTATTCTGGCTTCTATATTTTTACTTAAGTTGGACACTTGGACTGTCTGCCTCTTTATTATCAAACCAAATCATACTCAAATTAGTTGATAATGCTACGTTCTATTCTAAGTGGAAATTTAACTATAGACTGAACAAATTCCAAAATAATAGGTGATTACTTCATATAAAACAGAATAGAAGTTGGTACGCTTGAAGCTGTCCCAGAGGCTCCTTACATTATCTTCACATATTTGATTCTTTTCTCTTCTTGCTTTTCCAGTTGAGTGTTTTCTGCTTCTTTATATTTCAAATTTTTGACTTGATTCTTGCCTTTCTCTAGTCTGCTGTTAGGACTCTGTATAATATTTTTTATTTCAGTCAGTGTATGTTTAATTTCTAGTTGGTCCTTTTTCATCTCTAGTTGGTCCTTTTCCATCTCTAGTTGTATCATTTGCATCTTTAGTTGATCCTTTTTCATCTCCTCTTGGCTCTTGCTAACTTTATCCAACTTTTCTAGGATATTCTTGAAAAACCTTATAAGCATGGTTTTGAACTCTATATCCAGTCATTTATTTTCCTCCATTTCTTTTGTTTGTGATCCCTTCCCTTGCTTGGCATTTTCACTATGCTGGGAGAACTTCTGTGTTGGATTCAGTCTTATAATACCAGACTTGCAAAACCTCAGAAGCCTCTCTGTTGAGCTTGGGATGGGTGGAGTCTCAGGGCTTAAGGGACCGCCTTGCCTTCCAGTCAGCCCCAGCCTCCATGGCCCCTGAGTCTCACATGACTGGGTAATCACTGGAGCGGTTTGTGTGCGCACAGTGCCTCTAGACCGCTGCCTTTCCGGCTCCCCTGCGCTCCAGGACCATACAAGTCTAGGTCCCCAGGGTTTCACCTGAAACTAGGGTTTAGTGGAGTCAGAAGTAGCACAGTACCAACATCAGAATTGTGGGGGTGCCAGAAGAAGAGAGAGAGCAAAATACTGAAAACCTATTTAAAGAAATAATGACTGGAAACTTCCCACATCTGGTAAAAGAAATAGACTTACAAGTCCAGGAAGCACACAGAACCCCATATAAAAGGAATCCAAAGAGGACTACACCAACACACATCATAATTAAAATACCAAGAGCTAAAGACAAAGAGAGAATATTAAAAGCAGCAAGAGAAAAACAGTTCATTACCTACAAAGGAGCACCCATAGGACTGTCAGCTGATTTCTCAACAGAAAAAATGCAGGCCAGATGGGAGTGGCAAGAAATATTCAACGTGATGAATAGCAAGAACCTACAACCAAGAATACTCTATCCAGCAAAGCTATCATTCAGAATTGAAGGACAGACAAAGAGCTTCACAGATAAGAAAAAGCTTCAACTCCAAACTAGTATTATATGAAATGCTGAAAGGTACTCTTTTAGAAGAGGAAGAAGAAAATGGTAAAAGACAAAATGAACAACAAATACATATCTATCAACAATTGAACCTAAAAATTAAGTGAATTAAAAATTTGATCAACAGAATAAACTGGTGAATATAATAGAATCAGAAGCACAGAAAGGGAATGGACTGATAATTCTCTGGGGGAAAGGGGTGAGGGGTATACAGGGAGAGACTAGACAAAAATCATACACCTATGGATGAGATCAATGGGAGGGAGGTAAGGGTGGAAGTTGGGTGGAGGGGAGCTATGGAGGGTAAAAAGAAACAAATGTAATAATCTGAATAATAAAGATTTTAAAAAAAGAATATAAAAAAAGGGAAAAAAACACAATAGAGAAGGCAAAGGGAAGATGATTTTACTTTTTTTGTAATTCAGAATCTTTTCTAATGTAGCAAGGGGTGAGCAGCCTAAAACCATTACTTGCAACATATTTGAATCATTTTTGTTATTTAAATCACCTATTGAAACTATATATTTTATATATTTTTGTGATTTGTAACTCATAAAATTCTGAAGAGTGGGTTTTTCTAAAAGAGAGAATTGAACAATTAATTTCTTGAAAGTGAAGATGGACATTATGTAGATTTTATTACTCCTCACACTTTGCAAGTGAAGCCCGTTAAATAACCCATCAGTACTATAGAACTAATTGCTTGTCAATTATATCTCATAACCTGTGAGAGATTCTTCATATAGTTGAAGTAATTTTTTCAACAAAGATTAATAATTCATTTGATACTTGTTCTTTTGCTCTGGTCAGCCAAAAGTTACTAAAAAAAAAAAAAGAGGACAGAGGAAAGAGAGGGGAGAGAGATAAGGCAGAGGAGGAGAAGGAAGGGGAGAAGAGAAGAAGAGGGAGGTGAGAGTGGGAAGAAGAAGGAAGCTGAGGAGAGAGCAAAGGAAGGAGGAAGAAGAAGAGGGTGGGGAGGAGAAGAGATAATATAACATTGACTATGACAAGACTCTTTAGAAAAAGAGTCTTGTTTACTCTGTAACTACTTATTGGTTGATGATATGTAATCTAATACAAAAATAGGGACTAAAAGATATAAGAGAAGATTTACTGAGATCTTTGGGAAAAAAGAAAAAAAAAACTAACAAAAATGCCTATAATATTTCCTCTTACTAGAACCTGAGTAGTAAACAGCTACATATTGTTTGTTTTGTTAATCCTCACCAGGGAATATTTTTCCATTGATTCTTAGAGCGAGTAGAAGGGAAAGGGAAGCACAGAGAGAGAGAAATATCAATGTGAGAGAGAGAGACATCAATTGGCTGCTTCCTGCACACAATCCTGTCAGGGATCTAGCCTACAATTGCAAAACTTGCCCTTGATTGGAATGGAACCCAGGAACCTTCAGTCCATTGAGCCAAATTGGGTAGGCTAGGGCAAAACCAGTACATCTCTAATGTTGTTGAAATCAAATAGCAATTTTACCCTAAAGGAACAGGGATATTTTTCTGTTTTTGTTCACCTTTTCTTCTTCTGAACCTAGAATATGGGAGCGATTTAACAAATTCTTTTTGAATAAGTTATCTTTATTTAATTAAATTACATAGGGTACTATATTTTTAAAGTGACTACTAATCACTTTGTGTTAGTTTATCATTTCCATGAAGATTATAAACTAAAACTTGCATTATTGCCTTGATTCATATTGCATTGTATGTAATAATTATCAGCATTAAAAACAAGCCAACAAACACCTAAGAAAATACCCAAGGCAAAACAACTTTGGGCTAAGTGAACAAATGTGGGTGACACATGTGGAAATTCAATATACTTTTGTCTAATAAATGGGAAAACATCTAGGAAAGTTATATTCAACATAGTTTTATTAACATATATTTAGAATATTTTCTCCATAATTCTAAAAGATATTTTACAACATTATAATGTAAATTTGTTAGTGGTTTTATTCTTGTTTCTTTGACAAATCTAGGTAGAATGTATTTCTTTTTTCTTTTTATTTATTATTATTATTATTTTTTGAATTAATCTTTATTATTTAGATTATGACATTTGTTTCTCTTTTTTCCCCTCCATAGCACCCCTCCACCCAGCTCCCACCCCTCCCTCTGCCCTTAGCTCCCTCCCATTGATCTTATCCATAGGTGTATGATTTTTGTCCAGTCTCTCCCTGTACACCCCTCACCCCTTCCCCGCTGAGAATTATCAGTCCACTCCCTTTCTGTGCTCCTGATTCTATTATATTCACCAGTTTATTCTGTTGATCAAATTTTTAATTCACTTAATTTTTAGATTCACTTATTGATAGATATGTATTTGTTGTTCATAATTTTTTGGCTTTTACCTTTTTCTTCTTCCTCTTCTAAAAGAGTACCTTTCAGCATTTCATATAATACTGGTTTGGAGTTGATGAACTCCTTTAGCTTTTTCTTATCTGTGAAGCTCTTTCTCTGCCCATCAATTCTGAATGATAGCTTTGCTGGATAGAGTATTCTTGGTTGTAGGTTCTTGTTATTCATCACGTTGAATATTTCTTGCCATTCCCATCTGGCCTGCATCATTTCTGTTGAGAAATCAGTTGACAGTCATATGGGTGCTCCCTTGTAGGTAATAAACTGTTTTTCTCTTGCTGCTTTTAATATTCTCTCTTTGTCTTTAGCTCTTGGTATTTTAATTATGATGTGTGTTGGTGTAGTCCTCTTTGGATTCCTTTTATATGGGGTTCTGTGTGCTTCCTGGACTTGTAAGTCTATTTCTTTTACCAGATGTGGGAAGTTTTCAGTCATTATTTCTTTAAATAGGTTTTCAGTATCTTCCTCTCTCTCTTCTTCTGGCACCCCCACAATTCTGATGTTGGTGCGCTTAAAGCTGTCCCAGAGTCTCTTTACATTATGGTCACATTTTTGGATTCTTTTCTCTTCTTGCTTTTCCAGTTGAATGTTGTCTGCTTCTTTATATTTCAATTTTTTTACTTGATTCTTGCCTTTCTCTAGTCTGCTGTTAGGACTCTGTATAATATTTTTTATTTCAGTCAGTGTATGTTTAATTTCTATTTGGTCTTTTATCATCTTTAGTTGGACCTTTTCCATCTCTAGTTGGCTCTTTTGCATCTCTAGTTGGTCCTTTTTCATCTTCTCTTGGGTCTCACTAAATTTATCCAACTTTTCTAGCATATTCTTGAAAAACCTTATGAGTGTGGTTTTGAATTCTATATCCAGTCGTTTTTTTCCTCCATTTCTTTTGTTTGTGATCCCTTCCCTTGTCTCAGCATTTTCACTATGCCTGGGAAACTTCTGTGTTGAATTCAGCCTTATGATACCAGATGCAAAACCGAAGAAGCCTCTATTGAGCTTGGGTGGGGTGGAGTCTCAGGGCGTAAGGGACCGCCTTGCCTTCCAGTTGGCCCCGCCCTCCACGGCCCCTGAGTCTCAGGTGACTGGGTAATGGCTGGAGTGGTCCTTTTGCGCGCATCGGCAGTGCCTCTAACCGCTGCCTTTCCAGCTCCCCTGTGCACTAGGACCACAGGAGTCTAGGTCCCCAGGGTTTCGCCTGAAACAGGGGCCCAGTGGACTCAGAAGTGGCACAGTTGGGAGGGTCTGTCTCCCGCCCACTCGCGAAAGCCAGTGGCACAATCAGCAATCTGTCCTCTACGCAGCACCTTGCGCGTGCGAGACCGGACCTGATCTTCTGCGACTCCCCTAAATTTCCGTGCACCTCTCCCTTTTCACAGTCCAAACTCCCCCCATATGAGTTTCGCTGGATCTGGGGTTTAGTGCCGTAGGATAAGGGGTTCAATGCCATTGGGAGTCTCCGTTTCCCTCCCGACAGAGAAAGCCAGCCAGGTACTCCGGCACCCGCTCTCTCCTCGTGCGCGTCTCCGTACCTCGGCTTTTTGCAGCTCCTCTGGGTCTCTGTGAGCCCCTCTCTTTCCTTCTAGCTGTAGAACTTACACTCAGCCAGCTTTCCTGTGGTTCTGGATGATGTCTGTTCTGTCTTTTAGTTGTAGTTTTGAAATTGTTGTGCGAGGCAGCAGTGTAGATGTTTACCTATGCTGCCATCTTGGATTCTCTCCTACTATTATTTTTTTTAATATATTTTATTGATTTTTACAGAGAGGAAGAGAGAGGGATAGAGAGTTAAAAACATCAATGAGAAAGAGACATTGATCAGCTCCCTCCTGCACACCCCCCACTGGAGATGTGCCCACACCAAGGTGCATGCCTTTGACCAGAATTGAACCTGGGACCTTTCAGTCCACAGGCTAACACTCTATCGACTGAGCCAAACCGGTTTCGTCTAGAATGTATTTCTTTACAGTGTATAATGTTGACACACTTATTTATCTTGAAAGAATTATACTAAAATGCATTTTGGTTTAGCTACCCTTCCCCTGTGGACATTATCTATTGCCTATAAGGGATGCTTGGTAAATTATTTATATTCTACTAGAGGCGCGGTGCATAAATTTGTGCATGGGTGAGGTCCCCAGGAGGGTAGGAGGTAGATGGGACAAGATCTGCCCTCTGTGCTGGTGGTAGGATACCCTTTCTGGCCTGGGATCTGAATACATCCCACTGACATTTGTGTGGGTATAGGGAGCCACCTGGAGGCTACTTTTATATAGTTTCTTCCTTGCAGAACATCTAGGGAGGGGCCTCTGGTACTGGAGGCCAGCTGCTCTGGATGGTGCTGGCTGTGCTGGGAGTGCTGGTCCCTCAGTGCCTGGCTTGTTCTCCAGAGATTGGACCTGCAGAACTACCTAAGGAGTGAGTGGCTGCCACAGAGCTGATGGGCTGGATGGGAGAGTTGGTCAGCTGAGTGGCACTCCTGCTATGGGAGTGCACTGACTACCAGGAGGCAGCTCTTGCATTGAGCATCTGTCAGTTCATGTCATAGTGACAGGTCAACTGGTTGTGCCAATCATTCTGGTCCATTCTGGTCGCTAGTTGTAACAGTCGCTTAGGTTTTTATATAGAGAGACTATATCAATAACCTTCTTTTTCCTCCTTTTAATTATTTTTTTTCTGTGTCCTAGAGTTTATGATATTAGATTACAGACATTTTGGGTTAAGCATTATTTAAATGATATAGGCTTTATAGTGCATGTTTTCTCAGAATGGATAACAACTATGATTTCATCTTGTTCTTGGGAAATTCATAAAATATTGCTGGGAGTGGTAGAGCACTTATTTGTCTGTATTTGCTATAGCAAAATATCTCCAAGGATCTTTTTAAGTTTAAAATGAGAAATATAACTGGGAAAATTAGTACACTTAGCAGACTATATAATCATATATATATAATACATATATCTTAAAAGCTGAATGAAAATTTAATCTATTCGTTTTTATAATTTTCATTTATAAATTACACATACACATGTGGGGAAGTCTTCGTGGCAAGAATTTGTTCTCCTCTCTATCATTTAGGTAACAATTTTAATGAAACAGTTTCTCCTGGGGCATAAAAATCTATTTTCATTATTAATGAAAAATGTTATACAGGAGTGTGTTGCTTACCTATTTCTGTGTAACAAATTTTTCCAAAACTTAGTGGCTTAAAACAGTGAACATCATTCCTCTTTCATTTTTGTAGGTCAGAAATTCAGACAGGGAGTAGGTGGGAGTTTCCTTCTGCTCTATGATGTTTAAGGCCTCAGCCAAAATACAAAGCCCTTTTATTGGTGTTGATGGCCACCTGAGGGCTTTGATGGAGTTATATTGGATTAGGGCCCACCCTAATTATAATGCAATTACCTCTTTAAATGTCATATCTCCAAGTACAGTCACATTCTAGCTACTGGGGTTTAGGATCTCAACATAAATGGGAGGTCACACAGTTCAACTAATAATATTTATCAAATAATATTTTTCTATGTATTAAAACAAAAAAAAATATATACCCATTTAATCATTAAGTTTCTTACTCTGCAATCAGGAGAGATTAATAAATACTTGTTTCCTGTTTGATATTTAGAAAGCCATTGATTATTTCTACTTGCATTTAATGTTCCAAGGATATATTTTTGCATACCCAAACATAATAGTCTTTGGGTTATACTAAATGCATTTGATTTCCTGGGCCTGTGTTGCTCAGTTGGTTGGGTGTTGTTTTTTTTACTGAAGAGTTGCTGGTTTGGTTCTTGAGCTGGTACATGTGCCAGGGTTTGGGGCTTGATTGGAAACTGATTGACATTCTGCCCTCACATGGATGTTTTTTAATACCCTCTCCCTTCCTCTCTCTCTAAAATCAATTAAAATATTTATAAATATTATAAATTTGCTAACCTTAGAAACTGAACACTTTTACAATGTTCTATGTTTCTCTATCACTAGTGAGATTTTAATTTTGTTTTAGAAATATTTGCATGATATAAGATTGACAAAAATAACTATGCAAAAGTTGAGGAAAGAAGTAAATTGTTGCAAAGAAGATAAAGCTGGTTAAAAACATGTGATTTTGAGGAACAAAATTTTTAATAAACTTGATGATTGTCCAAAAGTTTAACAAGATGAAAGGTTACTATTGGCACACAACAATAAAAATACCAAAATTTGGAACATGTGAGATAAGCTTGACTAAATTTAATGTTACTTTTTACATTTTACAGTTTTGCTTAAAATTTCCAGAATATAGTTATTTCATTTCTATTTCTATATTCTTTCTCAAATCAGTTATTAGTTCAGGATATTACTAATTTTATGCAATTGTTCACATATTTTAAAATAATTCCCAAGATAATATTATTCTTACACAATATGGTTGTAGAATATGTTTTTAAAATTTAAATTGTTATTTTAATTATGTTTTAATTAATTTGAAGGTCTTTGCTTCCTGATTTTGCTAGTTCTTTCTCATCCATCCAAACTTACACTATAAGTTTGTTTTTGTAATATAATGAAAATTTGGTTTTATTTAATATAATAAGCGAGTACATATAAAATGTGAGTATGTATTGGAAATACAAGTGTCACAATTTATATTTATTTAGTTGTTTATTGTATGATATTAACAAAACCATATTGGTATCAAGTGTACAACACAACAAAACATCATCTGCACACTGGATCTTGTGCCCATTACCAAAAGTAAAATATCTTTTTGTCCCCATTCCATCCCGTCACCCCCCAGAACCATTTTGCCTACTTTCATGTACCCCATCCCTTTTCTCTATGACTGTCTGTGACTATGTGCTTTATGTATATATGGTTTCACTTATATGTGGAATGTAACTATAAAACAAAAACAGACTTATAGACCAAAAGAATGGTTACCAGAAAGGAGGAGGCTTGTAGGAGATTAACCACCGAAGGGCTTGTATGCATGTGTGTAGGCATAGCCAGTGGATACAGGGCAATGAGGGCGAGGGTGGCAGGGAGGGGAGACAGGTGAGGGCATGTCCTGGGGGGTGGAGAGGACAATAGGGAAAAAAAAAATAATAAAACAAAAACAGACTTATAGACCAAAAGAATGGTTACCAGAAGGGAGGAGGTGGAAGTATGGGTGAAGAGGAGAGAGGAATATAGTCAAGAATATTGTTATAAGTTTATATGGTTATAGATAATTACTAGAATTAGTGAGATGTTCATACTGTAAGGTATATAATGCCAAATAATTTTATTATATATAGGAAACTAATATTTTTAATTAAAATTATTCCCAAAATAGTATTATTCTTACACAATATGGTTGTAGAATATGTTTTTTAAATTTAAATTGTTAAATTTAAATTTAACCAGAAATACTTAAATTAAAATAAATACATGAAATGAAACCAGAAATTATTTCTACTCTGCCCTAATAATTGCAGATTTTTGACTTAGAAGCTCTCAGAAGGTTTAATCATTTTTGGTGTTCATATAATTATAACTGCCTAGAAGTATTTTTTGTTGGAAAATGTATTATTCCCATTTATTATTCCTTTCACTTTTTTTTGAAATCATAACTTCTCTATTACTTAATTGCCTAATTTGCATTTATTACATAATTATTTTACCTCATGATAATGAAATTGAAAGAAATTGAAACTTGAGTATAATTTAATTTCAGCTAAATATAAAAGCTTAATCATTTAAATGGAGCTCCCAACCACCTATTTTCAGACAAGTTCATTGTCACTTTTTTCAAAAATATATTTTATTGATTTTTTACTGAGAGGAAGGGAGAAGGAAAGAGAGTTAGAAACATCAATGAGAGAGAAATACTGAACCAAGGTACATGCCCTTGACCAGAATCAAACCTGGGACCTTTCAATCCACAGGCCAACGCTCTATCCACTGAGCCAAACTGGTTTCGGCAATTGTCAATTTTTTATAGAACAATTAAGGGGGTTATTTTCTTACTAGAGGCCCTGTGCATGAAATTCATGCAGGGGGTTGTACCTCAGCCCAGCCTTCACCCTCTCCAAACTAGGACTCCTTGAATGATGTCTGATTGCCAGTTTAGGCCCAATCCTATAGGCCAGTCTGACATCCCTCTCATAATCCAGGACTGCTGACTCCCAACTGCTTGCCTGCATGCCTTCTTGATTGCCCCTAACTGCTTCTGCCTGCCAGCCTGATCACCCCCTAACCACTCCCCTGCCAGCCTGATTGTTGCCTAACTGCTCCCCTGCCAGCCTGTTTGTCCCTAACTGTCCTCCCCTGCAGGCCTGGTCTTCCCCAACTGCTCTCTACTGCAGGCTTGGGTCCCCCCCCAACTTCCCTTCTCTGCAGGCCTGGTCACCCCCAACTTCCCTCCTTTGCTGGCCTAGTCACCCCTAACTGCCTTCCCCTGCAGGCTTGATCGCCCCCAACTTCCCTCCCTTGCAGGTATGGTCCCTCCCAACTGCCCTCTCCTGCTGGCCATATTTTGGTGGCCATTTGTGTCCACATGGGGGCAGCCATCTTTGACCGTGTTGGCTATTACTATTGAATATTACTATTACTAATGGTCAATTTACATATTACTATTTTATTAGCTAGGATTGGCCTAGTTATTTATTGTTTTTAATGCCTTAGACCTTTGAGTGCATTGTCATCTCTTTCAGCCTCTAGATGATACAAATTAAGTAATGATATTCAAATTACCTTGAGTAAACAAATGTTTCTTATTTTTGAAATTTTTCTTATTTGCTTACAGCATTTTATTTATTTATTTTTTTCTTTTTAATAACTCCATATTCTCTTATAGAAAACTCAGCAGATGCTTTTACCTAATCTGGTCAGAGGGTGACTGCCCTAATATTTCAGAAATATCTCTAACCCAGCGATTTTCAATTGGTGTACAGTACAAATTTTTAATACATGAAACACCTAACTATTTAGTTAGGGGACCTGACCTCTTTTCCCTTAGATTGTCAAGAAAACATACAAAAAACCAACCAAACAACAACAACAACAACAACAAACACACGACAAGAACCAACACAACAGTAGCTATCTGGTATGAATGAATCAAAATGATACCATTTTTTTTTTCCAAATTGGCCAAAATTGTATTTTAGTGTGCTGCAGAATTTTAGTAATTATTTTATGTGAACAGTGAGATGGAAAAGGTTGAAAATCAGAGCTCTAGAAGAATAAATCAAAACTCAATTAAACACATTTTTGGGAGAAGGGCTACTTCTCTTGCTGAGACTTGTACCCTATCAATTCATCATGTTTCTTGGAACATATCAGTAGCTCACTAAATGTTTATTGAATAAGCAAGTGTTATCTCAGAGAAGTAAATCAATAATGTTCTTAATGTAATTCTTCTCTAGCAGTGGTTAGGCAACAATGTAAATTTAAAGTGAAATAGAGTTCTCTGCCTTCTCCTGTGATGGACTTGTCTGTCAAAGCTCATGCCAAGAATAAGTAGAAAAAATTAAAATGTTTTTTACAAAGAAAGAAAATCTGCTTTATGGCACTGGAGAGACAATGAAAAAACCAGGGCCCCTCATTGAAACACTCTGAAGTTTGTTTCCATTTCAGTTCTGCTTAAAATGGACATCTATTTTATTTTATTATTTTTAATTTAATTTTTAAATATGTTTCTTTGATAGAGAAGGGGAGAGGGATACAGAGAGAGAAACATTGATGTGGGAAACATCATTTATCATTGATCAGCTGCTTCCTACACATCACTCTATGGGCATGTGCCCTGACCTGGAATGGAACCTACAGTCTTTTGGTATACAGGGTCAACTTTAACCAACTGAGCCACTCACCCTGGAAAAATGGTCATCTATTTTATTTATTTATTCATTCATTTTTAATACTTATATTTTTATTGATTTCAGAGAGGAAGAGAGAGAGAGGTATCAGTGATGAAAGAGAATCATTGATTGGTTGCCTCCTGCATGCTCCCTACTGGGGATCAAGCCCGCATCTCAGGCATGTGCCCTTAACCAGAACTGAACCCAGGATCTCTCAGTCTGCAGGTCAATGCTCTATCCACTGAGCCAAACTGGCTAGGGCTGGTCATCTATTTTATATCTCAGACTCTAGCCCTAAGCAGAATAATAATTCAGCAAATATTTTATAGGAAAATTGAAGAATCTGGGATCATTTCTTACATCTTTTTCTTTCACATCATGGCCCAACCACTATATTTTTGTCTTCCCGTTCATTAATGTGTGATGTTGTATTTAGTATTTCCCTCTTTCTACATTGAGAGGAAGTTAATTTGTTGTTTAGCTCTTAGTTCTTAAAATGAATACTTAGATCAGTGATTACTGGCTTTTTATTTATGTTCAAATCAAATATCATTTTCAGCACTAACAGTTTTCATTTCTTTGCTACTCTTTTATTTCCACTGGCAAATTCCTTTCTCAGAGCATTCATTTTTATAAAATGTCACATGGACTTATCACTGGAAGGCAAGGGAGCCATGCAACTATACACTTTGAGGTCTGTGCATAAACTGAGTAGCATAAAGACCAATCATAAAAACTTAGAAAGAAGCAGTATGTGTGAACATGAACATGAAGCACATCTCATATTTGTAAAGTGATGTGTGGACTGAAGAGCTAGTAGAGAAATTTATATTTTATACAGATATAGCTGATATACCATGCTAACTAAAATTTGAAATGTATTTTTGGTGGCATCTGTTTATTTAATTAAATCATGTAATTGAAATTTGTGCTTATCAGAATCATGTAAAATGAGGAGTGTGTATATATATTCTCTGTAATAAAAGGCCAGCAACCAAACCTGTGTAATGACCAGAGCCAGAGACCAGGGAGATAAGGCAGGCAGGTGAGTGGTTAGGAAAAATCAGGCAGGCAGGGTTGTTAGGGATGATCAGACAGGCAGGCAAGTGGTTAGGAGTGATCAGTCAAGCAGGCAGAGGTGGTTAGGGAGATCAGGCAGGCAGGCGAGTGGTTAGAGGCAATGAGGCAGACAGGCAGAGGCTTTTAGGGGTAATAAGGCAGGCAGGGGGCTGGCAGGCAGAGGCAGTTAGGGGTGATCAAGCAGATAGGCAAGTGGTTAGGGATGATGAGGCTCTCAGGTGAGTAGTTAGGGCAATGAGACAGGCAGGTGGAGGTGGTTAGGAATGATGTGGCATGCAGGCAGAGGTAGTTAGGGGTAATCAGACAGGCAGGTGAGTAGTTAGAAGCCAGGGTCCCACATTGTAAGAGGGATGCCCTACTCCCAGTTTAGGCCTGATCTCCAGGGATCCCTGTGAGATTAGGACTTGGGCTGAGGGAATCCCCCCATCCTCTATTCATACACACACACACACACACACACACACACACACACACACACACGTATATGTATGTATATATATGTTGTGTGTGTATTCAATTTATTTGTTATCAGAAAATGCAAAGTAAAATGTGATATCACTATACATTTACAGGAATAGCCATGGTAGGCAGGATTCTAAGATGACAAATGACTGTAGCCTTGGTATAATTACTTCCACTGGGGAAATTATAGGACTTCACTACTATAATTATGTTATGTTACATGGTAAAAGGGATTTTGCAGCTATAATTAAGATTATTAATCAGTTGACTTTGAGGTAATAAAAAAGGATATAATCTAGACTAATCACATGAGTCCTTTAAAAGCAGAGGAATATTTTCCCCAGCTGTTAGAAAGAAGAAATTAGATTTGAAGCATGAGAAGTCCTCAATGTGAGGGGCGTTCTCTGTGGCTGAGATAGACAGGCTGTGGTTCACCGGTGTCAGGGAGCTCAGAATAGTAGGATACAGGCAAAGGAGACCTGTATCCCACTACTGCAAGAAACTAAATTTTGCTAGCAACATATACAAGCTCAGAAATGGATTCTTGACCTGTAGACTTTAGATAAGTCCAAAAATCTGCTACCATCTTGACAATGGCCTTGAAGGACTTTAACCAGAGAACACAATTTAGCCTTCCTAGACTTCTAACATGAAGACCTATGATAATAAATGCATATTATTTTAAGATGCTAAATTTGTATATAGCAATAAAATTAATACAATATTACATTTTTAAAAAGAAAAACCTGACAAAACCCAAGTGTTGAAACAGATGCAGAACTACTGAAATTCTTATTCTATTTTGGGAAATGCAAGTTAATACAATCAGTTGATAAAAGCTGAACATAAAACATATGAACATACCTTAGGAGCAATTCATAAGGATTTTTTTAATATAAATATATTTATGCATCAAAATAGTACAAGAAAGTTTCTAGACATTTTGAAATAGCCCCAGACTAAAAATAATCCAAATGTCTATAACCAATAAAATGTGTGTGTGTTTGTGTGTGTGTGTGTGTGTATTGGGTCAGGCACAAGTAGTTCTATAGGCTGTTCTTATTTTTTAGTAGTTAAAAAATAAGCTCTGTTTTGCATGCTTATAGATACTTTTGCTCCACATATATAGTCATACATATACATATATCATATATATATATAGCATTCATTGGAAAGTATAACAATGAACAATTTGATATAAGGCACAAGAAAGGGTACACCAACAAAAGAGTATGATTTAATTTATATAAAGCTTAAAAGTAGATAAATTAATCTGTGGTTATGTAAGTAATTATAATGGCTAAGTTTGGAGGCTATAATAGTCATTTGAAAGGGGTACCACAGGATTTTTAGGATGCAGGGTAATGCCCTATTCATTGATTTGTAAAATATTTTTATTGATTTCAGAGAGGAAGGGAGAGGGAGAGAGAGAGAAACATCAATGATGAGAAAGAATCATTGATTGGCTGCCTTCTGCATGCCCCACACTGGGGACCAAGCCCACAACCCAGGCATGTGCCCTTGACTGGAATTGAACCTGGGACCTTTCAGTCCACAGGCCCATGGTCTATCCAATGAGCCAAACCAGTTACGGCTCTATTCATTGATTTTAATGCTGATTAAACAGATGTACTCATGTTGCAAAGATTAATTTAGCTGTGTATGATTTGTGTTCTCATTCTTCAATGAAAAGCTTTTTTAATGAAAGTGTAAAATGTTGGCAATGCCTAGTGAGTGATGACTTAGTTTAGAAAATATAATGATAATTAATGTTTTAGTTTAGTTATTTCTTTAATTTGACTGAAAAGAAAAAGTAGTAGAAAAAAGGAAAGTGAGAGTAGTTAATAAATAACTTTGACATTTACAATGAATTCTTTTAATAACGACAGTTTGCCGGGAGGAATCATACAACTCTGTAGTCTCATGTGCTGCCGTAGTGCTCACTCCTATGGAACCAACAATAGAAATGAGGAAAGGAGAAGAGCTAAAATTCCTTGAACCTTCCAAACAGTAAGTTGTTCATTTGATTTTTAGAGCCTCTTAAAACTTGTAGATAACTGAATTAGATTGCTAGGAAGTCATGGTTTATAATGAATGTATCAATACTATCTATCATGTTAGAGTGCAGAAGTAAATTTTGCACAACATTAAAAATCAGTCTATTGTCTCATGAGTAAATTCTGTGGATTCCAACTTTGTGTATTTGGGGTCATGTTGTTAATTTATCTTCAGAACTTGGGTGAGTAGTCTGAAGCACTTTGTTTCCTTACCTGGGAAGGCGGATGCACTGTTCTTGGATTGCTTATTTTGTAGTTGAGGATTTAATAGTCTATAATATGAACATATTTTAATATAAACTTCCAAGGTTAAAGTTGGTTTGCATTTTTATAATTTAATTTATATTTAAGATTGATCTTATATTGAACAAATTATACTTATTTTCTTTATTATAATAAGAGACAATTAAATTCATGGTCATATATGTGAGCTATATGGGTTTCAAATATCAAATAAATTAGTATTATTTCTGGGAATGCATTAAGTGAAAAAGGAAAACATACTGATGAGTTTCCAGTGAAAGTATTGCCATATGTTCTTTAAGGTTGGAAACGAGGTTATGTATGATGTTGCCAAGGATTGCTGGCTGACCACTTCATCAGTGAGAAAGGGTTCCCTTAAAGCACCTGTTATTTGCCCCTGTTGATAACACTGTATAATAATGTTTGTTTCCTGATGTCTTTTTACTGAATAAACTCCTGAAGACAGAGTTCTCTAGAATGAAAATGCCTGCTACTCTTTCTGTAATCATTTAGAAAATCCCTTAATGTTACCTTGAAGAATGTTGAGTTCAAATGGAGCAATGTATATATTTGGTTGAATGAAAATAGTGTTAATATTCTTATTATAGAGAGAAGTGTTAACCAATTCAGATAGAAATGATTGTAATTCAGTTTTAATACAATCTGAAAGTGAAAAAAATTTAACTGCTCTTAATATATTCTAATTTTTAGGTTCCAAAAGCCATTTTTTTTTGTCTCATGAGAGGAAAATTACACCTCATACATACCAATTGAATTACATTTGAAAACTCAAATGTATTATATATAGTGTCCCCCAAAATGTATACACACATTAAGAGCTGATAGCTAAATTTTGAAAATAAAATGTAGTTTTGTAAATACTAACTTTATAATTATTCAAGCTCTGTGTGTAGTAAGGTATGAGAATGCTGCAAGTTGAGACATTATATCTTTGAATAACTAGTATTTCCTTTAAATTCATGATGGAATTATTTTTCTCTGTAAAATTTTCCCTTTAATTTTACAGGTTTTACATGATAAATGCATAAAAATTCCATTGATTCTTTGAAACATAGGACTCAAAGAGTGATATGATTAGAATCTCAGCACATCTGTTACTAAGAACTGCAATAATCTCAGTATATGGGCTTCTGAATACATTAGAGTTTACATAAGAAAAATATGTAAGATAATGTATTTTTGAGGATGTCATAATCTAGGTCAAGTGGTAAAATATGCACCTAAGAGATCAATGATGGTATAAAGGCAACAGATGCTATTTATCTAATGAAAGGTATGGATTTCAGTTAGATATATGATTATTTAACATTAGGTCACATGTATTGATATGTTGATATAAATTAATGAAAATAAACTCAGAATATTGGTCTTAATTATACCATTGTATTGGTATATGATTTTAGAATGTCAGAACTATTTTTTCACTAAAACATTTTATATAACCTTACCAACTTTTAGTCATAGTCTGGAGAAGAATATTCTAATTTTTACAAATTCTTTTTAAATATTCTCATGTATTTATAATTTTAAGGCATTTTCTATAAGGAATGAAGGAAATAGAATGCATTCCTGTTAAGAATGAAATATACTGTTTTCAGTATAGCAAGTTATAGGGAGAAAATATCTAAATCTTTTAGGAAGGAAAGCTGCAATCTGAGCAGTATAGTGGGAGAAGGCAGACCTGTTCTCTTGTTGATATATCTAAAAACTAGTGGCCCAGTGCATGAAATTCATGCACATTAAAGGAAATTAATTAGAGAAAATAATTTAATATTGTTGTTTGCCCTTGTCTATAATATAAGTGTCAGAGGTGAAAGAAATATAGTAAAATGTATATGAAAACCTTCCTCCTGTCAGAGTCTGGGGCACACCACAGGACCCAGAGTCACCTCAAAATCACATGAGATTTAACCTGTCCACCCCTCCACCCAACTGGGCTAGATCCAGACCTGGGTAGGCCCCACCCTTGTCAAGTCCCACTAGGAAGGGGGTGTAGCCTCCAGTCCCCTGGCCTGGTACCAGGATGGAGGGCGTGGCCTAAGTTCCCCCAGCCCAGACTGCGGTGGGGGCATGACCTTGAGGTTCCCCATCAGGTCCTGCCAGGTGGCGGGGGTACAGCTTCAGGTCCCATGGTCCAGAACCAGGGAGGGGGGTGCAGCCTCAGGTCTCCCATCAAACTCCACTGGATGGGGTTGTGGCTTGAGTTCCCCTGACACAGCACTGGGGGTGCACCTTGCGGTCCTCTGTCAAGCCGAGCTGGGTGGGGGGTGTGGCCTGAGGTCTCCTGTCAAGCCCATCCAGGCAGGGGCACAGCATCAGGTCTCTTGGCCTGGTGCTGGGGCAGGGGCCGTGGCCTGAGGCAGGGGAGGACATAGCCTCAGGTCGCTGTTGATTATTCATTAAGACTCCTTATGGAAACTTGGCTTCAGCAATGTGTCCAGCTATCTTTGTGTCAGAGCGATAGTCAGTTAGCATATTCTCTCTTTATTAGATAGGATATCTTCATTCAAAAAACAAAGGTATGGATTTGACTCTACTTTCTAGTCTGGAACGATAGGTAGCAGAGAATACCATAGAAAGGGTAAATTTGCTATAAAAAAATCTTTATGATCCAAAATAAGTATACAGATTTCAGTTATTTGTTATAAGCATGGGGTGTTAGAATCTAAAAGCTTTTAGTGCAGAGCTTTATAAAATTATAAAATCCTAATGTTAACAATATGTCCATATATCTAGCCACACTCAAACTTATACATTTCTCTAATCACAATTATGTCCTTTGAACAGCTTATGAAATATACATGAAATTCAAACTTTGAAGAGAACAATAGAAACAACATTCATGATTAATTTTGAATTTCATTTTATGTTTTTATTAGAAATATTAAAGGCCCAGAGCATGAATTCCTGCATGGGTGAGGTCTGGCCAAATTATGCTGGGCCTGTTGAGAGAAGGATATGGTGGGAGGTTGGCCACCCAGCCTGCCCCAATTGAGCTCAATCAGAGCCAGGTGACTGGGGGAAGGGGCAATGGGGGATTGGTTGGTGGGCTCCACCCCCAAATGGGTTTGGGGGGCTGATTGGGGTTGGGGCCAGCCATGGAAAGGACCATGGGTGGTTGGCCAGCAGCCCTACTTTTGATCGGGATGAGGGTGCTGATCTGGGTGGGCTGGGCAGGTAGAGGGCCTGCAGGAGTTTGGCTGGCTGGTTACCTATTGGGGTGGGAGGTGTAAAATGGAGGGGCCAGCCGGGGGGAGAGGCTGCAGGCTGATCAGGTTAGTGGGGGCCCATCAAGGGCATGGCCAGCTGGGGGAGAAGGTTGGCTGGCAAGCCCCACCCCCTAGTGGGGTATAGGATATGATCAGGGTGGGCTGGCTGGGGGAGGGACTAGGAGGGGGCCCATAGGAATCAGGTCCAGCTGGGTGGAGGGGCTAGGAAGGTGGCTGGCTTGCCCCACCCCCTATTGGGGTGGGGGTTGCAATCAAGGGTGGGGCAGCCAGAGGGAGGAGCTATAGGAGGTTGGCTGGCCAGTCCTACCCCCTGTTGGATTGGGGGGATGCTGATTTGGGGTGTAAACTGTTGGGGAAAGGGTTGCAGGAAGTTGGTGGGCCGACCCCACTGCCTACTGGGGTGGGGTGTGTGATCAGGGGTGGAGGGGCTTTGGGCCTATTGTGGTGGGATGAGCTGATTGGGGACAGGGTTGGCCAGGAGGAAGGGAGGGGGCATTTAGCCCACAGCCCACTCTTGTTTGGTGTGGAATAGCTTGATCAGGGGAGGGCTGGAAGGGGGAGGGGCTGCAATATTGTTTGGCTGGCTCCACCCCCTGACCGGGCCAGTTTGCTGGCTACAGTGGGCCTTAGTGACCGATCATTAGGGTCATTATGACAATTGTGATTGCTGTTTTTTTAATATATATATAGATGTTTATTGAAATGCATGTACTCTGTTGATACTTATCATAACTCAACATCTGAAATAAAGGGATTTTATACTCATTGTAAATTTAGAAATATAGAGGTGACTATAAGAGAGATAAATTATTCTATTACTTTTGTCAATTTTCGTGTTTTTATTTTATAGAAAGAAATCTAAACTTCCTAAGACATTCGGTTTATTGTTTCAATTTGTTGAAATGATGCATTAGCTAAATATGCTGTATGCATTCCAGGTTTAAGGCCTTCTTGTAGTGCTTCATTTTTTGACATAAAGAAAGTTTATTGAGCTTCTTCTGAAAGGGTGCAAATGCCATAATTTAGTACAGATTGTCATATTTTTTAGAAGGGCTAAAAGTAACCTATTTTGCTTAGATAGGTCCTTAAGGACAACACTTAAAGTTCTGTCAGCTCTTTTTATTTTATCTTAATGAATAATTTGTTATTACATTTGGAAAACCTTAAGTACTTTCTAATGTCATCTATAAAGTTGTTACACAAACTCTTTAACCCTACGAAAGTCACATCAAAGACTCCTCTTATCATCTAATCTTCAACTCTACAAATTTCAGGGGAGCATATTCATTTATGATTTTAAGTACACATTTACTCACTCATCTAATTCTTGAGTGTTTGCTTTGTTCTTGGTACTGTGCTCAGGACTGGGGATTTAGAGTTGAAAACAAAGTGCTGTCTCATAAACTTAAGAGTATAGTCAGGGAGACACATCTTACTTCATTGCATCAAGAAATCCAAGACTGCATATGTAGCAATAGCTATAATGTAGAGGTAGTATCCTGTTATAAGGGCTTTAATATGGGGCTTTAACATAACCAAGGATGTCAGGGAAACGTTCTCTGAGGCAGTAATTCTTGAGGTAAGATCTGAAGGATATTAGTTAATTATGTGAAAAGGTAAAGGTAGAATTTTCCAGCACAGACAACAGCTTGTCCAAATACTCTGTGAAGACTAGGAGCAGGAAAAAATTGAAAGAGGTTGGTAGAAGTAAAAAGAATCAAAAACTTATTTTTAAACAGGTCCCAGATAGTGTGATTTTTAAAGAAAAAAACCCCTCATCCCGTGTTCTTATAGAGAACGTATTGGGTGTAGTGAGGGGAATGGTGTGAAGACAGTTTTTGTGGGAGTCAATTTATTATCATTTCTTCCCAACTCCAGATTCAGTGATCTTCCATTGGAAGCTTGAAATTAACCATGGTGTGTGTATTTACACCATAGCAATGAGCAAGTCTTACAATTCAGGATTTTCCCTTCTCTCAAATAGCTGGTCATTATTCATTTTCCAGCACACTACTAACTGGAGAATGGGCTAGGTGCCTATAGTGAGAACATTTTGGTGATTTCTGACAGCAGCATTGAGTAGGGTATTGACATTGGACATGGAGAAATGTGAAAAGGGAACAGAGTCAATATGCATTTCAGAACCAAGGCAAATTAAATATGGTTTTAAAACTTTCAATATATTGCCAAGTAATTGCATTAAGATTGGAGAAGAAATATATATTTTACTAGTTGTATTTATGATGAAATAATGTAATATTGTGACAATCCTAACATGTTATTTTGAATTGGTAATAGTCTAAGCAGGGGAGACCTTTGGTATTATTTTAATTTATATTGAGTATTATCAATGGAACTATGTAAGTGTGAAACCTATAAATTTAGCTTCCACAAAATTCCTTTCTGAATTATCACCATTGAGTCTCACTGAAAACCCATACGAGTATCAGTAAATTCTAATTAGGTTCTTATGTAAATTCTTATGATTCCTTACTAATAAATTTTCTTCTACACTTAGTCTTTAGCTTTTATTTATCTTCCATTACTTGGTACCTGAAAACTCTTCCATTTAAAAAAGTCAGAAACTGAAGCATGACATAAATGGAATCAGTTTGAAGCCCCTCATACAAGGCTTCTTTCACTCAGCATGTGTTTTTAGATTTATTCATGTTGTATGACATGGATGTGTCACCATTTGGTTATTTATTCAGTCCTGTCCTCTTTAGATCATGCTTTACAAAGTCACTAAAATATGGAACCACAGGGTCTTTGGGTGTGGAAGAAAGATCACAAAGACCATCTTTACACTACTGGTATCCAGTGCTTGGTATACTGCCCATGAAGATGCCCAAGCCCTGCTTGACACCTCTAGTGACAGACAGTTTATTCCCTTAAAGGGAAGCTTCTTCTGATCCTGGCAACCTGTCCTGTTAGGAAACTCTTCTTCATTTTCAGCACATGTCAACCTCCCTAGACCATTTCACAAAAGCCCTAGTTCTTGTCCTCAGGCATAGTAAGCTCCCTCCTCACCACCATAGGTCATAGATATTTAGAAGGACCATCCACCACCCAGCACTGTGCTGATAAATGTTTGCCTTACAATGCTAGTTATTTTTGTTAGTGTATACTATTCCATCACATAACTGTATCAAAATGTGTTTATTGAATCTCCTGTTAATAAGCATATAGATAATTTGCAATGTTTATTTTATAAATAGTTCTATGAACATTCATGGGCTCCTGGAGCCAGTGTGAAGTTTCTTCGGGAGTGACATGGTAGGGTTGTAAGGTACATACATCTTTGAATTCAGCAGACAATGCTAAATCATTCGCCAGAACTCCTTATAGTTCATGCTGTTGCCTACAGTTAGCCTTGTAAGGCTCTATACTATCACCAGACTTAGAGATGTGAACTGGAATTTTGGTTTTGTCTTACATCAACTTATTTTTAGTCATGTATTATATCTTTCCAAATGTCTGTTGGACATTTGTGTTTTTGCTTTCCAAAAACAGCCTATCCATATCTTTTTGTCCATTTCTTTATTGGTGATTTGACTTTTATATTTATTAGGATAAGTTCTTTGTATATTCTGATCTCTAAACTTGAGTTGCTATGTGCATTGCAAAACGTTCTTCCAAGTGATGGGATATCTCTTAATAATTTGTGACTTTTAATAGAAAAATATTTAAAACAAAAGAAATAGAGGCATGAATTTGATAAATGTCTGGATACATACTATTATGAATATGAAACAGCCCTCTTCCCATGCATTTTTTTTAAAGAAATGGTACCTATTTTATGATTTGGTCAGTTTAGGGATAGAAAAAGCTGTCAGAAGAATTATGTGGAGATACTTCTGTACAGAGAGCTGTTGCCTAAATGTCAGTCCACTGAACAGCTTTTGGAGGAGGAGTTGTAGCTGGGAAGAATGATCTTCTAATCTCAAGCGTAATGCAGAGTCTTTGGGGAAATCATTCAGAGAGTTTCAGATATATTCTCTGCAGTTGGAAACACAATAGACAGATGCTGATTTATGTCTGGGAAATGGAGGGATACCATGGACTAAAATCTAGAGGATGAAGATTGGCCAGCCAACTGCTTACTAATGTTGCTATTCTTTAATGACACCTCCAGGCTTTTTAACTTAAGACCTCACAAAACCTGAATCTGTCCCTTAATACCAGCCCCTTAGATCTAGGCAGTCAGGAGTCTTGCCTTGGATTCTGCACATTAGAGGATTGAGTTACATCCTTTCTGGAGCTGTGTCTCTTTTAACAAGGCAAAAGTTCCAGAGTTAAGTGTCCCCAGTAACCAGAAGCCAGTGCCTCCTGCACCAGCTTGCTGGGATTTCCCTGATCAAATGGCCCTATGTCCTCTTGCTGTGTTGTACTGCCTATGGCCCCATAGGCTGCAAGGAACAGCTGATGACAGTAGTGGTGGACAGAGCTTTGAGAGGTGGCTGGGGCACTCACCCTGTGAGGCCAGATTGTACAGGGTCAAAGGAAAGGGGACCCTGTTTAAATAATTAAGCTATATCAATTTACATCACTTATGAGAGGATCCTTTCCTGGTTCATCATATCTGTTTACCTCATCAGTCACTGGTTTGTGAAACTAAAACATAAGACGCAGAACATTGATTGTTTTCAAACTTCATGGATTACTCAGGAACTAGAGGATTTTAATACAAAATAAATACACAACAATCTCTGGAGAAACTGCTCCCCTTGATTGAGTGTTGTTATTTTATCTCTCTGCTGTTTATTGCTCTCTAGTGAGGCATAATATCTCATCCCTTGTGTAGACAACCTGTCAAGTCAAGAATTCCTATTGTAATATTTGCATCTGGTTTGACAATCCTTCTTTGTGCATTGAACACACTATGCTATTTTTCAGATGAGTTGGGACAGCCTTGATTAGATGAGTGAAGTGTTTCAGTTCACTAGTGCAGTACAGTACCACTGTGTGCTTTATAGTATAATATAAATACAATTTGTCAGACTGCTGAAAATGACTGCAGGGCCACCACCATTGCTGTGAAAGTAGCTTTTACACACAGATAAAAGGCATGTTGTCAACTTTCAAATGCCACTGCTAACATCATCTTGAGAAAGATTTCTGTTTTTAGTTAAGATACTTCGCTTGAATTTATTCCATAGCATAAATCATTTAATAACACTGTAAAAAATGCTATAGTCCCCACTATTAAGTTTTGTTCTTCCCTTTCCATTGAAAGAGAAATCGAAAGCTTTGAAATTTAATGTATCTCTATTTTAGCAGCTTTAATGTAGACAATATTGGTAATTATATTGAAATCAAGTATCCTTGATAAAATAAGGATAATAGCACTTGCTTTGTAAGATTGTTTTAAGTATTCTGTGTTTAAATGTAATTTTGGGCACAAGGAAAATAAACAATAAAAAGTAACTGACTTAATATCTCTCTTATAAGTAAGTTGGAGGTTAGTGATTGGGGAGGTCTATAACAATATAAATTGTTCTATTAAATTTATGATTTTAGATTTTACTCGCTGTATCTAATCATAGGGTGATTGTCTGCTTATTATTTATGAAGGGAGTGTTATATTTTTTCTTCTGTTAAATTTGAATCTATTTTATGGCAAATATTGCCTTTCAAATCTGCTGTAATACTTACACTAGAGTCCCAGTGCACAAAATTAGTGCATGAGAGGTGTCCCTAGTGGCTGCTAGCTGCCAGCCAGGGCCTCCCTTCTTGCAGTTGGCTGCCAGCCATGCCCACTGGTGAAACTCCTGGTGAAGGGGGCAATTTGCATATTAGGCTTCTATTATATAGGATAGTAATTAGTAGGTGCTAAGAAATACAAGAGACTTGATTATTTTGGAAGTGAAATACATTATCTTTGATTTAGAAAGTATAACCAACTATGCTAGTTGTTTTACACTATCAAATTGAAAACAAAGTTAGATTTTATTAATGCATAGCCAATATTAATATTTCAATATTAAATATTTAAAAGTTAATATGTCACATGGAATTCAAACAGTAATTTTATCACATGTATTCAAAAGAAAGATCTATGAACTGAGGTTCTGGAAACCTGACTTTCACATCTGGGACAGAGCAGACTATTTGCATTTCTAAACCATAGTTGCTTATAAAATAAATATTGACAGCAAAAACTTCACAGAGAAATTCTAAATAGAAAAAGTCTAGGAAAGCATGCTGTAAACTATGAAGAAGCCCACTTTTCTTTTTGTTGCCTTTTGGAGGAATACATAATGAAGATTCATGAAGATTCTCAAATCTGAGGTTAAAGGATCCTCATAATTGATGGGAAAATCAGGGTACTGGTAGACTGACTTAGTCTCATGCACTTCTAAAATATTTGAACACTTTATTATGATAATTATGCATAAAATATTATTGCTTGTGTACTATGCTCTTTCTCACAAGATATTGAAGATTGAAGACACTTTTTTTTTTAAATCCTCACCTAAGGATAGGTTTCTATATTTTTAAAGAGAGAGGCAAGCAGAGAAAGAGAAAGAAAGAGAAACTTCAATCGGTTGCCTCCATTTGCACCCCAACTAGGGACTGAACCTGCAACCTTTTGGTGTATGGAATAATGCTCCAACCAATTGAATCACCTAGCCAGGGTGAAGGCAATTATTATTTGAGGAAAATTTTTTTCTATTAACTTTTGTCTTTCTTTTTCAATTTCTGGTGCTTAGCACAAAATTTTATATGTTGTTGGCATTGGATTATTATTTGTTGAATTTATACATATATATAATTTTAATTAATATATTAACTTATTTAATAGCACTTATCCTAATATATAAAAAGGCAGGGGCCATGATGATCGAAACAATCAGATGGACAACTGGGGCCATGATGATCAAAACAATCAGATGGACAACTGAACAGCAGACTGCGTAGGATGACAAGGCCAGTAGAGGGGTTAGTGAGGGACAACCAAAGACTGAACAGCAGGTTATGTGGGGCGACAAGGCCAGCACGGGGGGTAGTTGAGGGCAACCAGGCCAGTGGGGTGGAGCATTTGGGTATAACCAGGCTGGTGGGGGGACAATTGGGGGTGACCAGGCTGGTGGGGGGCAGTTAAGGATGACCAAGTTGGGGACAACCAGGCCAACAGGGGAGGCCAAAAAAAGGTGACCAGGCCAGTGGTGGGAGCGGTTTGTGGTGGCCAAGCTGGCAGAGGGTTACAGTTGAGGGTGACCAGGCTGGCAAGGGGGGCAGTAAGGGGCGATCAGGCCAGGATAAAGAGGCAATCAGGGGTGATCAGGCTAGCAAGGGAAGCAGTTAGGGGTGGTCAGGCAGGAAGGCAGGTGAGCAGTTAGGATCCAGTGGTCCCAGATTGTGAGCGGGATGTCTGACTGCCAGTTTAGGCCAGATTCCAGGGATCGGGTCTAAACCAGCAGTCGGATATCCCCGGAGGGGTCCCGGATTGGAGAGGGTGCAAGCTGGGTCGAGGAACCTTCATGTGCATGGATTTTGTATACTGGGCCTCTAGTATAGTTCATAAGTGTCATGCACAATTATAAGCTTTATAAATACTAACTCATTTAATTCTCCCAGCAGTGTTATGCTGCATTATTATGCTCAAGATATTACTTCTGAGCAAACCAAGTCACATAGAGATTAAGTAATTTCAAGATGACCCTTTAAAAAAACATTATATTATACTTTGCTTTTAATTACTTTAACAACTAAATGTTAAACCTGACACACAAGGCAATCATTCTTTTTTCATATTTACTAATTTTATTAGACTGTTGTGACCTAGAAATATGGATGTCTTTATAAACCAGTAATACAAAAAATAATTAGCATTTGCAAATCAATAGAATAAATAGAAAAACTAGACAACAAAATTCTTCAAAGATGTTTATCACACCCAATCAGTACCTCTTCATTTGTACATATATTTCTACTCAAATGAGCCAGGAAGAAAATAAAATTGTTTTTGTTTTGTTTTGTAATGCTTCTGTCCTAGTTAATGTCATTCATTTTACAAGCTTCATTTTGATACTTGTTTTAGTTTTTCTTTTGTTACATTCCTCTGAAAATAACTTTTATTAAATTAATATCAATAAGGTTAAATTATATATTTTGTCAAGGAATAAAAAGGCACATATGAATTTAGAGAGATATATAAAATGGGGAGGAAAAGGGCATGGTGTTCCCTCCAGCCATTCTATCCAGGTAAAATGTCACTTGCTTTAAGATATATCATAACTCTGTGCATTAAATAAAGTATTGATAAAAACTTTGGATACATTTTTTTAAAGGCAATGATTGAATGACTTTTTTATAGAAATCAGCTTAGTATTTTCTCTGTTATTTGTGATCAGAAATAATATCATGGTTATGCTTCTGTGTGGCTCTAAAAGGCATAATGAAGTTGCACAAGGAAGAGTACAAAGATAGATTATGGTATAAAATGGACTTTATAAAAGCCAATAGTTGTAGCAGCTTCGTGTCACTAATATGTTTATATGATTATCTCATATGAATGATGTAGATTTATTTATGATGGAACCCAGTGATCTTTAAAATTTCTTTCAAGATAAAGAATGTGTTTCAAACAAGATCAACTGCATTTTAAAGGTTATTATTATTAAGTTAGATTATCTTATACTAGAGACCCAATGCACAAAAATTCATGCAAGAGTAGGCCTTCCTTCCCCTTGCTGTAATCACTGGCTCTGGCACCCTGGACCCACGCTGCTTCCCTCCTATGGCTGCCCGCAGGCACCTGGGCCTTGGGTTGCTTACTTTGGATCTCCCATAGGCACCTGGGCTCTGGGCTGCTTCCTTCTGGACTCCTGCAGACACGTGGGGCCTGGGCTGCTTCCCCAGCTTCGTCAGGAAGGATGTCCAAAATGATATCCAGAAGATTTCCAGTCTAATTAGCATATTACCCTTTTATTATTATAGATTTTATTTAAAACATTATATTTATCTTAAGACAAGATATAATATAACTTGTCAATTGCAACAAGATTGTGATTTTTATTTTTTATCAAAAATAAGGTATAAGAAAAGATTTTTAGATGGTTTTGATGTCAAATATTTTTATTTATATTTTCTGTGTTTTTAGATAGTCAATACCAATTATAATTTCACTATGGAGTTGTTTTCCCCACCTATTCTAATTGGAAAGAGTTTTTGTATACTATTTGTTTTTGTTTTCAATCTGTATTGATATGATTGAATGTCAAAAATAATCACATCACACTTTTGGGATTTCTGCAAAATTAGGATGGTGCCATATTTTATCTACATGCCCTTTAAAATGTATATGGTACATTTTATATAAACTTTATTAGCCATTAAACTTTATTAAATTAAATTAAATTGTAATTTTTTAAAAAAATATATTTTGATTTTTTTACAGAGATGAAGGGAGAGGGAAAGAGAGTTAGAAACATCATGAGAGAGAGACATCGATCAGCCGCCTCCTGCACGCCCCCCATACCCTTGACCTGAATCAAACACAGGACCTTTCAATCCGTAGGCCGACGCTCTATCCACTGAGCCAAACCGGTTTCGGCAAATTGTAACTTTTTTTATGTGAGCTGACAAGAAATTAGGAAACAAAGTTCTAAAATGTCAAGGATTGACAGCTTAAATTTTAAGTAAAGAAGCAGCTAAACCATATATTGGAAAGAATATGAATTTAAATATACAAACATATTTTTGTAATATAAATGTCTGACCTTAAGTACCTATTTTCATTTCTGTGTTCTTATCTTCTTTTTAAAGGTAGGCATTTAAAATTAATATTTTATGACAAGTGTGAGATGACCCTGATTAGTGACATTGAGCTTCTTTTCATATATCTGTTGGCTTTGAAGAATTGTCTGTTCTCTTTGAAGAATTGTCTATTCAGGTCTTTTGCTCATTTTTAAATTGGATTGTTTTTTGGTGTGAAGTTTTTAAATTCTTCATAAATGTTGGATATTGACCCCTTATCAGATATGTCATTGGCAAGTATCTTCTTCCATTTCAGTGGGATGTCTTTTCATTTTGTTGATGGTTTCCTTTGCTGTGAAAAAACTATTTAGTTTGATTTAATCCCATTTGGGTTTTCTGTTTGTTGCTTCTTTGTTTGTTTTCCTGAGGAGATATCAAAAAATTTTTTTGCTACAAGATATAGTTGAGATTTTACTACCTAAATTTTCTTCTAGGATATTTTATGATTTTTGAGTCTACCATTGAGTCTTTAATCCATTTTGAGTTTATTTTTGTGTACTCTGTAAGGAGGTGGTCTAGTTTCATTATTTTTGCATGTATCTGTCCAATTTTCTCAAAACTATTTATTAACTAGACTCTTTAGTCCAATTTTCTCAAAACTATTTATTAACTAGACTCTTTAGTCTATTGCATGTATTTGCCTCCTTTGGTGAATATTGTCTATATATGCATGACTTTATTTCTAGTTTCTCTATCCTGTCAGAATAACTATCATCTATAAATCAACAAACAACAGTATTAGCAAGGATGTGGAGTAAAGGTAACCTTTGTTGACTGGTGAGGATGCAGATTGATGCAGCCACTTTGGAGTTACCTCAAAACATTAAAAAGAGAACTGCATTATACCCAATGATTCCACTTTTGTGAATATATCTGAAGAAACCCAATACATTAATTCAAAAATTATATATGTACCCCTATATTCATTGTAGGGTTAATTACAATAGCCAATATTTGGAAGCAGCCAAAGTGTCTATAAGTAGATGTGTAGTTAAAAAATGATGGTATATTTACACAATAGAATACTACTCAGCCATGAAAAGGAATGAAATTTACCCTTTGCAGCAGTGTGGAGGGACCTAGGGAACCTTATGGTAAGTGACATAAGCCAGTTAAGAAAGATAAGTACCATATGATTTTGGTACTTATCATATTTGGAAGTTAATGAACAATGACTACCAAGCAAAATAGAGATAGACTGGTAGCTAGATAGCAGGGAGACAACTGGGGACAGGAGGAAGAATGCTGGTTTGTGTGTGTGTGTGTGTGTGAAAGGATTAAGTAAAAAAGAAAATAAAAAGAAAGAACTCATGGACATGGACAACAGTGTGGTTATTGTGGAGGTTTTGGGGAAAGGGTATGGATGGACATGGAGGAGGGCATAGAGGGGATATCTGGTGCTAGGAAAAATTAAAGCAAATTAAAGGAATATTTTTAAGGCCTCTTATCTTTCACCCTGATATTCTAACTCGCCATGTGAACATTTCTTTGTGCTATGTAATTAAAAAAAATATTAAAATATGAGCAGAGTATTAAATATTAGTGTATTTATAGTAATTTTGTATTTTTAAACATTTTTGTCATTTAAAAGCTATTCTGTCACATTAAGCTATAAAGTTAATGTCTTCATAACTAAAATTGTCATATTCCAAATGGAAATTTAAAATTTTTTTCTCTCTTAGTTATATATGATTCTATTTTTTTTTTTAAATCCTTAACTGTGAATGTTCTTCACTGATTCTAGAGAGAGAGAGGAAGGGAGAAGGAGAAAGAGAAACATTGATGTGAAGGAGAAGCATCACATTGGTTGTCTCTCATTCAAGCTCTGACCAATGATTGAACCCACAGTCTGGGTATGTGTCCTGATCAGGAATTAAACCCGTGACCCTTTGGTGCACAGAAAGATGTGCTAGTCAACTGAGCAACACTGGGCAAGGACAGAATGTTCTAGTTTTTTACTTCTTTTTGTTCTCTATTGTCATAAGCTAGTTGAGTGAGTAATGTCCGGGACTAAATTAATGATATTCCAGATTTATATGTTTATAACTCTTTTTTTCATAAGTATATTATTTTTATTACATTTTAAATACCTGAAATTAATCTCATATTTGATTATCCACTTAGATTGGAGTAATATAGTTAAGTTAGAGAAGTATTTTGCCATTTGAATTCACATATATAATAATGCTCTTTAGCTAAAATTTTTTTCTTAAAATTATTGCATTATATTCAACATGTGCATATGCTTTATCATTTAATTGAATTAAGAAACAAATTAGAGGCACTGAATGTGTTGTTCAGTTGATTAGAGTGGTGTAAATTAGAGGCACTGAATGTGTTGTTCAGTTGATTAGAGTGGTGTCCAGATACACCAAGGTTTTGGGTTTGATCTCCTGTCAGGGCACATACAAGAATCAACCAATGGGTGCATAGTAAGTTGAACAATAAATAGATGTTTCTGTCTCTCTTCCTCTCTTCTTTCTCTCTCTAAACTCAGTAAATAAATAACATATTAAAAAAAATTAGAAAGTATTTTAAGAATGAATGTTTACTATCAGAAAACTAATAATGTCAACATACTATAATGGAAAACAGCTGTCTGACAGCAGTTTTATTATTTAAATTTAATAGAGTTTCTATATGTTTTATGTCATTAATTACTTGGCAGTTTAAAATTTTTTCTCTGGTAACTTATGTGTCATAAAAAATTATTTAAAACAACAACAACAACAACAAGAAGGGATGGCTTGTTATATCTATAGTACTAATATTGATCACATTTTCTTCTATATCTATAGTTGACTTGGAGGGGAAAATAAATTATTATAAGCTACTTGAAGATCCCTGAACTAAATTGAAAATGAATTATTTCATTTATCACCATAATGAGTTTGGGAATACTATAACAGAACTAGAGGCCTGGTGCATAAAATTCATGCAGGTTAGGGGTGTCCCTCAGCCTGGCCTGCACTCTCTCATAGTCAAGGACCCCTCACTCCTTACCACCCGCCTGTTCTCTGTTCCTTACCACTCAGATTGCTGTTCCTTAGCTAGTGCTGCCTCTGCCGTGGAGGCAGGAGAGGTTCCTGCCACTGCTGCTACATGTGCCAGCCATGATCCTGGCTTCTAACTGAATGTCACTCTCCCTGTGGGAGCACACTGACCACTAGGGGACAGTTCCTGTGTTGAGCGTATGCCCTCTGGTAGTCAGTGCATATTGTAGTTACTGGTCATTCTACCATACAGTCTATTTGCATATTAGGTTTTCATTATATAGGATACTACAATATCTTTTATAGTTCTTATCATTTTAACAAGGCTGACAAAGCTTTAAGTGTCATTAGATGACCAAGATACTCAGGAAAGTAATCTTTACTTCATCTGGAGTAAAGTCAGAGCAAAATGGAAGTTAAAAAGCAAACCAAATGCAGTGGCAGGTGCTATTGACCAGACTGCTCCCTTAATAATGGTCTTCAGAGATGTGACTGAGCTGATGACCAGCGTGCTACAGGTTGGTCTGATACCTCAGTAAAAACAGAGTTTACTGATCCCCCATCCCAGTATTAACAGTGGGTGGTCTCTGATGCCAGAAGAAATGACTTAAATTTTAAGAGTACAGAGACACTTACATGCATTTCTTATTAGTTAGTACTTTTCTAGGTTATAAATGACAGATACTTAATTCAGAAAGATCTAAAGGATAAAAACAAAAAATGTAGATTCACAGAGAATTACTAGATAAATTTTTTCAGGGAACGTAGTTCATATTTCCCTGCTGTCTAATAATTTTGTGCCAGTAGAAAGAGTGCTAATGTCAAAATAGTGATTGTGTAAATTCTGTAGTACATTCTGTATTCAGTTAGCACAAAATAAGTCATTCTTTCAATTTGAAGGTTCTGATATATTACTAGGCTAGTTATATTTAGAAATATTAAGCACTGATCATTTCTCCTCTTCCAAAATAAACATATCATAAAAAAATCAATAAAAAGGTTATGTTAAAATATATAAATATAAATATAAATATAAATATAAATATAAATATAAATATAAATATAATATTATATATACATATATATATATATATTTATATGCCTAGGCAACTGGAACGACTGGAATGACCAGTACAATTGAAATGACTGGTCGCTATGATGCACACTGACCACTAGGGTGCAGAAACTCAATGCAGGAGCTGCTCTCTGGTGGTCAGTGCACTCCTATAGCCAACCTCCCCTAGTTGGCCAACCTTCCACAGTCCCTCTCCCCATCCAGCCAATCTCCTGTGGTTTTTCTTCCCAGCTGGCAGGCCTGATTGCCTGACGTGGCCCCTTTCCCAGGGGGCACGAGGGTCGGCTTTCTCCTCGAGGCCAATGGCCAACCTCCCATGCCCTGCTCCTTTTCCCAGTTGGGAGGCCCCAATCAGCCCACTGTCTGCCCACTGTGGCAACAAGGAAATGAGGAGGGGGGAAGGTAAGGAACCTCACAGGTGTGGGGCACTGACGATGGTGCAGCATCTGGCATCCCAGCTTGGCGACTGTAACCTTCTCTCTGTCCTGGCCCTCATCGGCCTGGCCCTGATTGGCCCTGATTGCTGGCCAGGTGTAGGAACCCAACTCATGCACGAATTTCATGCATTAGAGTCCCAGTGCATGAAATTCATGCATAGAAGAGGGTGTCCCTCAACCAGGCATGCACCCTCTCCAATTTGAGACCTCTCTGGGGATGTCTGACTGCTGACTTGATATTGCGCCTAACTGCCCTCCCCTGCAGACTTGGTCACCCCCAACTGCACTCCCCTGCTGGCCTGATCTCGCTTAACCCCCTACCAGCTTGATATTGCCTCTAACTCCTCTCCCCTGCTTGCCTGATCACCCCTCACTGCCTCTGCTTTGGCCCACACCACTATGGCTTTGGAAGGAAGTCAAATATCCAGAAGATGGCTGGTTGACCCTGTCTAATTAGCATATTATCCTTTTATTAGTTTACATTTGGATTTATGAATGATAAAAACAGGTATGTAAGTTTATATAACTGCATAAATATAAATATGTAAATGCTACTATTAGATTAAAATTAATATTTCTACTTCTTATGTGTTATCTTAGAGTAGTAAATACTTTCTTAAAAAAACATCAAAACTATCCAATGAGATACATGGTAATCTGAAAGTAGGAATTTATCAAGCATAAAATATAACTTCTCTGCCATTAAATTGACAAAATGATGACAAATATAAATGATATAACCAACTTTATGTCTAATGGGTCAAAAATTTGTAGAACCAGTGTAATATGGTTTCACTGTCTTAAAATTTCATGGAAATCATAAATAAAAGTTGACCATATATGTGCTGTTTTCTATACTATAATATAAAGCGAGTTTTGTTGGTAAGCTGCAATACTCAACCTCAGGCCCAAATTAGTTAACATTTTGATTGTTTTTAATGATTTATGTAATCCCCTTTCAAAAAATGTGTGGAAAAATGATGCAATTGCTGTGTTAAACATTATGGTTGATTTTAAAAAAATAAAATATGCCCTAACTGGTTTGGCTCAGTGGGTAGAGCATCAGCCTGCAGACTGATAGGTCCCAGGTTCGATTCCGGTCAAGGGCATGTACCTTGGTTGCAGGCACATCCCCGGTGGAGGGCATGCAGGAGGCAGCTGATTGATGTTTCTAATTCTCTGTCCCTCTCCTTTCTTCTCTGTAAAAAAATCAATAAAACATTAAAAAAATCTTAAAAAATAAAATATAACTCTATGATCTGGCAGTTCCACTTCTGTGTATAAACCCAAAAGAATTGCAAATAGGAACACTAACAGATATTTGTACAGCTATGTTCATAGCAGCATTATTCACAATAGACAATAGGTGGAAGCAACCCAAGTTCCCATTAACATATAAATTGAACAAAATGAAGTGTATACATACAATGGAATATTATTCAGCCTTAAAAATTACGGAAATACTGACTGTTGCTGCAAAATGTATGGACTTTGAAGGCATTATGCTAAATAGAGTAAGCCAGTCATCAAAGGATACATACTGCTTGATTCTACATATATAAGGTACTTATTGTAGTCAAATTCATAAAGACAGAGTAAAACTGTGGTTTCCAGTGGGTGGGGGGAATTGGAATGGGGAGTGTTGAATGGGTTTGGAGTTTTCATTTTGGAAAGATGAAAGTGTTTTGGAGATGGATAGAGGTAATGATTGCACAATAGTTTATTTTGTAGTGCCATCCATCTACAAATTTTAAAATGGTTAGAATTGTTAATTTTATGTTACTGATATTTACACATATACACACAAACACACACACACACACACACACACACACACACACACACACACACTATGAAGAACTCTGAGAAAGATAGTTTTATGCTGCTACAGAGATTCCTGAATTTCAGCTATCAAGGGCTAGTGCCATGCTGATGCTATTCACTAGAGCAATGGTTAAACACACAGAGTTCGATATGTTCAACATCCCACTCATCTTCTTTCCTGGGATGTCACATACCATCAAAAACTCAGCATGGTCATAGGGAGTTGTTTGCCTACCAACTATCCCACCAGCTTAAATAAACAATCATACAGAGACATTTTCTAAGACCTGTTTCTCCTCAAATGTTAGCTATATAGTAAATGAATAATTAGCTATCTACCTTCTCCTAATTGTTCATAACATGGACAGTTTTGATATTACGTTTCTCCAGCAGGTTCTCTGTACATTTACTTCTGCTCCCTTGCAAACCTCTCAGCTGATCACAGTTGCCTCCTTTAATTCAGTATTCACAATTCAGAAATCTTTCAAAAATGCAGCCTCCTCAAAACTGTTGCTTTAGTTAAATATTTTTTATCATGAGCCTTACATTATTATCTATCTTCCTCCTACCTCACCTTGACCCATCTCAGGACAGTTCCCTATTTCTTTCCCCTCATACTGGAATTCAGTTCTCAAAATGCATACTTCCTCCTTTTATTCATGGCTGGGATATACAGGGGTAGGCAAAAGTAAGTTTACTGTCATGTGTAAGGAAAATAATATAATAATCCTATATAATAAAAGCCTAATATGCTAAGTGTCCAGTCATCCGGTCATCCATTCAATCAATCAAAGTATAACATGCTAATGACATGCTAAGGCTGCTCAACCACTTGCTATGATATGCATTGACCACCAGGGGACAGGCACTCTGACTGGTAGATTAGCTTGCTGCTGGGGTCTGGCTGATTAGGACTGAATGAGATGGGCCATTCATGCTCTGGAGTCCTCCTGCGGTCCTTCCCCAGCTGGCCAACCGCCAGCGAGCCTCCTAAGCCCCAATCATGCACCAGTGGAGTCCCTCAGCCTGGCCTGAACCCTCTTACATTCTGGGACCCTTTGGGAAAAGTCAGAAATACAGTTTCAACCTGATCCTGCAGGCCAGGCCCAGGGATCCCACTGGTGCATGGATTCATGCATTGGGCCTCTAGTCTATATTTATAAAAGGCTCATATGCAAAGTATTTGCTTGGGAGTTCCACTGGGAAACCAACAGTTCGATCTCTCATTATGATGTGTGATGACCACCAGGGGGTGGCATGGAACAAAGGAAGACCCTGATCAGCAGTCAGCAGCAAGAGAAGGAAGGCCATGGCTGGCCGCTGAAAGACCCTGATTAGCCCTAATCACAGACAGTCCTGGGGACCCTTTTTGTGCACTAATTTTGTGCACTCAGCTTCTAGTTAATAAATAATAGTATGAGGATAATCTCTGTGTTTCACATACTCACCACCTATTTTTGCCCACCCCTAAATATTGTTGCCTTTGTCTGGAAGTTTCCTCTGATCTTTATACTGGCTGACTTCTATTCATCTCCTGTTTTATACCTCACTTATTCAAATAGAAACATTCTTTTATGTGCTCTACATTCTGTAGTTTTCCTATACTTAGCATAAAATAGTTAAGTGTAGGAAAAAGGACTAAATCAATCATTGTGAATATTCCCAAGTCATCAGTTGTTGAAGTCCTATTTTTCTTTTATATTCAAATAATAAATATACTTTATTCCCAAGATCTATGATGAATACAATGTTCCTTATCTTTACTCCCACATTTCAGAAGAATCTGTAATTTTTTTCCTCCAGGTCATGTCTTTCTCCAGCATTCTGATGTGCCCAAATTGTTGCATTATCTCAGCTATTTCTGGCTGTTATCTGCAGTGTCCTGCCATCGGTGTACTGCTTCTGTGCTACTTTATTTTTCTTTCCTCAGTAATTTTTCTATCAAGTTCTTTCATCACTCTTCTATTTTCTTCCTACATATACCTCATGCATGCTTCAAAGTCACCACATCTGTTTTCAACATCTTTCTTACAATAGATCCCTTCTGTTTTGAATCAGAAATATGACTGCCACTGATGATAAATCATATCTGGTCTGAGGCTTCACTAGTTATGACAATCCCATTCCCACTTATTAGGCTTTTGTTTCCAGATGGTTACGTGAGTCAGTTATAGACAACGGGGTATAATAAAAAGTCAGCTAAACACTTCTGAGAAATATTTTCTTCTTGATACATAGATTAAAATTTTTTTCCTGCTTGTCTCCCTTCCTGTTTCTGGTTTTATCAATGAAGACAGTACACTTGGACTTATAACACCCATCTTGAGACTTTAAGACTCTTCTTAAATATTTGAGATAAAAAATAAGCTGAGAAGAATGTCAATTCAACCTTTATTTAGCAAACTTTATGTTACGTAAATAATGAATATCCTTATTCTTTATGACATCTTTAGAGGGAATTCCATTTCATACCACTTTCCACATCAAAGTAGACTCTAGAATTCCTATTATTTTCTTAAACAGAGGAACTAAATTTTTTCTTCAACTGTCCCACTTAGATCATACCGAGAGGTCTTTTCATTTTTTTAGAAAAGGTCACTTTAAGTAGGTTACAGATGCCCATCTTCCAGATTTTCAAAGTTTGTTAAGTGTATATCACGTAATTGTTTTTTATTTGATGAGTTCAGGGACCCTTTCTCCTATTCACCATTGCATCTGAAGATCTTACCATAGTGCCAGATTCATAGTAGAGGCTATAATGTGTATAGAATAAGTGGTTGAAACAATGACTATTTGTCTAGGGTTATATAGGTTGTAGTAGAGAAGTTAACACATATTAGTAAGAATGGCCTCTCATAAGAAGTTATATTTCAACAATTTTAAATGTCCAAAAGAGTTCACCACATGAAACAATGGAGAAAATCAGGTCTCCAGAGATAGTATGTTCTCTATTTCTGAACCATTTGTGAGGAAATATAAGATGAATTGTTGGACTATATAGTTACTTAACAGACATCCTTTGTATTCTAAGATATATAAGGAAGCCCCATGCATTAGGTACTTAGGTTGCCTCGGAGATGTGTTCTTACAGTGCAATGTAATGTGATTTTTGCTTTAAGTGAGAACCCACCTACATAAGCACCTATGTTACTTACATGGAGCACATGCACAACAGCAATGAAGTGAAACAGTAAAAAAAAAAAAAATAGAAAGAGAACAATTCCTTTACTTGTGGTAAATAAATAATAAAAAACATAAAGCACATATATACATATGTTGAAAGGTCAGAATATTTTGTTTTGTTATTTGTTTTTATAAATAAATGGGAGATGGCAACATGACCACAAAACGACTTACAGTCCCAAGTAACCTGAGGACTGTCTGTATATTTGAAGATAATATGTATAACAAAAATTCCTCTAAATGTGAACCAATAATGTGATGACCAAATCTTTTTAATAGTAAGAAAAAATTTAAGTGGCTGAAAACTAAAACAATGTGATAATAATTTGTTTATCTTATATTTTACACTTAAATTATAACTGTTTGGAAGGTAAGCTATTTTGAACAAAATAGTGATGGCTCTCAAGATATGACATGCTTTACTTCATTTGTATATTATTATGTTAACAGAATCATTTGCACAATAATATACCAGGATTTCATTGACTTTCACAAAAGCTTTACAATTATCAATGAATTTAAAATCACCCTTTAAGCACTTCATGCTGAGGATGAGACTACGTATGGGGAAAGAGTATTTGAGGGAGCATTAAATTTATAAGTATTCATTTCACTTGGGAATATTTTATTGTATGGCAATTTTTACTTCTCTGTTCAGAATCATAAATATTGGAATTTTAATAATAAATAATGGGATAATAAAAATGCCTTATACTTTATTAATTATAAGATTAATAATTAATGACTAGGGTAGGTAATTTTCCAAATTCATGATTAAGTTTTCTCTGATAATACTTGTCATTCTTCAACATTTATTTATTTTATGGAGGTTACTCTCTTGATTCATGTTTTAGTACATTACACAAGGTAATTAACACAGTGTATATGAGAGGATGAAAAAATATTTCCATATAGAGAAATGGAATATTGTCTCAAGTGTTAATGAATTTAAGTGTCTTATAGTTTAATCTTATAAGTGAACACCCTCTTATTTTGAGCTGTGAGAGCTATAGGCTATTTTAAGAGTTACACTTTTTAAGACAGATTTGGAAAATACATAGGATACAGGTATAAAACTCAGTCTTGGGAGTCAACTTTCAGGTAATACTGATTGAGATTTCACTAATCTTGGCAAAGTGTAAAATTTTGATTAGTTCGGTCTTGACTTTTAAATTTCTATTTTGTCTCTTGAATATTTGGTGACATTGAGCAAGTTACATAACCTTGCTGAATCTTAAGGATTTATACATTTTGAAATTTACACCTAATTTATAAAAACCTTAGAAATTTTTTAAATGGCTGAAAGTTTAAAGTATATGCATAGTTGGTACTCAATAAATAATAGCTAGAATTTTTATTGAAGACTGCCTGCTTTTCTCAAATAACAACATAAAAATCTACCATTTGGTCAACTCTCTATACCTTAAAACTCATGATCCCAACTCCAGCATACTCTCTGCATGGTTCTTGCCATAGATAAGAAGTGGGACGGAATAGGCTTCCTGGGTAACATAGACATTGGTTCAAAATAATTTTCTTTTCCACCTGCTAGTATGACTTTGCTGCTGCCTGTATTGCTAGTTTTGATATCTGAACCTGGTTCTTCTTGCCTGGGCACCTGATTTCTGTATTCTGTTTCAGTTGCAATTCTTTTCAGGTGCTCTCATAATTTTTAGTTCCTGATATTAATCTGGTATCAACAATACCCTGTCTGTGAACTTACCAAATATTGAAATGACTTGATTCTTCTATGTTCTCACAATTTTGGTCCAATTGTTCCCTGGGGTAAATATTTGCATAAACCCTAATATGGTGTAACTTCTCTCTAATTTTTGATAACTATATTCTATGTTTGGCAAATCACTTAAATTTCTAAGCACTTGTTATCTTTCATTGAAATGGTAAATATCCATAATCTAACAGTGGTTCTCATAATTAGATAACAAAGCTTTAAAAATTATAGCACCTTCAAGACTTGCTATTGTTATGAATTTGAGTTGGATTAACCAAATGATCATTGTTAATGGCCAGCTTGATAATTTCCCAAATTGGTTAGCTTATTAAGACTTACTGTGTTTTCCTATTTATTTTAGAAACAGATATTTAGGCATCGACCAGGTAGTTACAGCTTAACTGTCTTGACATCTACTTTACTTCATCCTGAGTGCCTGAAATAACACATATCAATGTATTTCATGTCAACAAAAGTATAAATCATTTCCCCTCATAATTAGTACCCCATTGTAGAATTAATTATACTTGAGATAATAGATGCCCACTAACTTTCATATGGATACTTAAGAATTGAATATTTATGACATATTACTCTTTTATTAGATAATCCAATCTAATAAAAGACTGATATGCAAATTGACCCTCACTCCAACACACAAGGTGGCCACCCTCATGTGAACACAGGATGGCTGCCACAGGATTGCTGGCAGGGAAGGGCAGTTGTGGGTGATCAGGCCAGCAGGGAAGGGCAGTTGGGGGTGACCAGGCCTGCAGGAGAAGGCAGTTAGGGGTGACCGGGCTGGCAGATGAGGGCAGTTGGGGGCAACCAGGCTGGCAGGAGAGGACAGTTAGCGGGGATCCAGGCCTCCAGGAGGGAAGCAGTTAGGAGGGACCAGGCCTGCAGGGGAGGGCAGTTGTGGGGAACTAGGCCAGCAGAGGAGACCAGTTAGGAGTGAGCAGACCTGAAGGCAAGGGCGATGAGGGGTGACCAGGCCAGCAGTTAGGGGAGACCATGCTGGCAGGCAAGAGCAGTGAGGGGTAACCAGGCCTTCAGGGGAAGGCAACTAGGGCAATCAAACTGTCAGGGGAACAGTTAGATATCGATCAGGTTGGCAGAGGAGTGATTTAGGGGATGATCAGGCTGGCAGGCAGAAGCAGGAGCAATCAGTCAAGCAAGCAGGTGAGCAGTTGGGAGCCAGCAGTCCTGGATTATGAGAAGGATGTCTGAATGCCTGTTTAGGCCCAATCCCACTGGATTGGAGAAGGTGCAGGCTGGGCTGAGGGTTAACCCCCCTGTACAAATTTCATGCACTGTGCCTTTAGTTATAGTAATAATAGAAATGAACAATGATTTATAGTTTGTGTCATATTGTTATATTTTGTAATGACAGTTCTAAATATAAGGCAGAGATTACTATTTACCAATATAGAAGTTGAGGATCCATGATTTTAAATAAAAGGTCTCACAGTTATTCAATTTGGGGTTCTGTAAATAGATATTTCTATAATTATTAGGCCCCTGAAGCAATGAAATAAAATGGGAGGAGAAGTAGTTTTACTGATTAAACATAGTTTGACATAAAAAATAATTAAGATCAATTTATGTTTTTACTTCCCTTAGGAAGGGGATTCATTTAGGCATGCAGGAGAAGGCAGTTAGGGGTGACGATCTCTTGTAAAAAAAAGTTGTAATGTGATATCCTCTTGGAGTTTAAAAAGAAATAGAAACCTCCCAAAGAATAAATGAGATGTATTTCATAATGCAACTTGAACAATACTGCTGGAACATAATTTTTATAACAGGTCCAGAGTGACTCAATGAACGCATGATGGATTCCACTTGAAGACACAACAGTTAAAGAAGCTTGATAGCAAGTAGTTCCTATGGTGATATTTACAGAGCTATTGAAGAATGGACAGCTTACAAAATGTTAAAGAATCATTGTGTTATTTTCAGAAAATGATCTGTGATGGATCTTCTTAAAGTGTATAATAGAAAGTTCATAATTGAAATTATTCCATGCAGTAATATTTGTGTGTTTAGGGGTTGAAATTTAAAACAAATGTTTTCAATATATATAAATGGACTGTTGACCAACAGATTCAAATGGAATTCAAGGCAATTCATTTCCCAATATTTTTCCTACATTTCACTATTTATAAAATACAAAATTTGTGCATAGCGGAGGGGTTGTCGTTCAGCCCAGCCTGTTCCCTCTCCAATCTGGGGCCCCTTGAGGGCTGTCCAACTGCCCTTTAGGCCTGATCCAGGTAGAATTGGGCCTAAATGGGCAGTCGAACATCCCTCTCACAATCCAGGACTGTTGGCTCCAAACTCCTCACCTGCCTGCCTTCCTGATTACCTCTAACTGCTTCTGCCTGCCAGCCTGATCACCCTTTAACCTCTCCCCTGCCAGCCTGCCTGATTGATGCTTAACTGCTCCCCTGCCAGCCTGTTTGCCCCTAACTTCCCTCCCCTGTGGGCCTGATCACCCTTACTGCCCTCCCCTGCAGGCCTGGTAACTCCTAACTGCCTCCCCTGCAGTCCTGGGTCCCCCCCCCCCCCAACTGCCCTTCCTTGCAGGCCTGGTCACTCCCAACTTCCCTCCTTTGTGGCCTGGTCAACCCTAACTGCCCTCCCCTGCAGGCTTGATCACCCCCAACTGCCCTTCCTTGCAGGCCTGGTCCCTCCTAACTCCCCTCCCCTGCTGCCTAATTGCCCACAACTACCCTCCCTTCCAAACCTGGTCTCTTCCAACTGCCCTCCTCTGCTGACCATCTTTGGTGGCCATCTTGTGTCTACTTGGGGGTAGGATCTTTTGACCACATGGAGGCAGTCATCTTGTGTGTTGGAATGATGGTCAATCTGCATATTACTCTTTTATTAGATAAAACAGAGGCCTGGTACATGGGTAGGGGCCAGCTGGTTTGCCCTGAAAGGTGTCCCAGATCAGGGTGAGGGTTCCCTTGGGGCATGGGGTGGCCAGGGCAAGGGGCCTGTGGTGGTTGGCAGGCTGGCCATGCCTCCCGGCGACCCAAGTGGAGGCCCTAGTATCTGGGATTTATTTATCTTCTACAACTGAAACTTTGAGGCCTGGAGTGGAGCCAATCCTTCTACTCACACAGCCATTGAAACTTTGTTGCCTTAAGGAGGTCTGAGTTGGCCAGGGTGTGTAGAAAGCTTGGCTTCCTCCATCACCAGGGGCAACCCAAGCCTCCCTCCTGCTCTCCCTGTGGCCATAGCCATCTTGGTTGGGTTAATTTGCATACTTACTCTGATTGGCTGGTGGGCATGACTGGTGGGTGTGGCTTGTTGGTATACCAGAGGTGCCGTCAATTTGCATATTACTCTTTTATTAGATAGGATGAGTGGATTCTGTTTCTTAGAATTGTTTTCTACTCATAAACTGGGGTGTGACTAATTTCTATTTTTCCAAAATTTTCGAGGGTTCTCTGGTTAAGCCTTTAATAAATGTATTGGTCATTTTAGGCAAACACCCCTAAGTTTGAGCAACCATCGTTAATTCAACCACTATGTTCCTTGAAATAGATTAAAACCTGCTACAGAAACCCCAAAGAAAATAAAAGTTATCAAATACATAGTATGGAAGAAAGGCAAATATGAATCATTGATTATTTATATTATTTATAAGGCAATAATATTGAAATGTTAAAAGTAATATTAGAAAGTTATTTTTGCTCACTGAAATATGTTGGTCAATATCAGCAGTCATTATTTTGCGTGTTTCTATGTTAACTGAAACCCATACATTTTGGAACTCTGTCATTTCTTTGATCAAATTTCAGTTACTGTTGAGACATTCAAAAGTGAGTCCATGGTTCTGAATATGGGTGAGTTTCAGTTAAATTATTACTGTGCAAAGACAGAACTGTTTGTATTTAACTGTAAGATAATTGCTACATTCTACTATGAAGACCAAGTATGCAACGATCATTAATCAATATTGATATATATTAAGTATATGAAGAGTTGTAGAATTACTTTTTTTTCATAATATATCCTCCTCATAACTAAGAATGAAAACAAGTTACCTATCTGCTGTACCCACAGAATTTTTTTTCTAATGTTATCTTGAATAATTTGCTTTTACAAAATATTTGGAAAAAAATTTTTTAGCATTTTTGTGGTAAGGTTTTTTTAATCATGAAATATAATACTTAATTTAAATGTAGCATTTTCTTTCAACCTTGCTGCATTCCATAACTGATTAAAAGTAACACAACACAAATATCTGTAATGTTATGATAACTTAGAAAGAGAAAAGAAAATCAGTTAAGAGCTAGAGGAAGATACACATTACTATGTTAGGTTTCCTGAACTAATATTGCAGAACAAACAACTGGGATCTCAGAGCTCAGTGCCTTAGGATCAAATGAGCTTTTGCTTTGCTTTTTGAAATCAGCTGAAGCAGCTTAACTTGGCTTTGGCTAAGAGTTGGATTTAGATCTGGTACCCCAGTCTGCTCATCCTGGCATCAGAAACTACTCAGGGAATAATCTGTGGTGGAGTACAGTAGTACAAGAGGGTGAGTTGGAATTATGAAATATCTCTTAAAGGAAATACTAAAAAGGAGCATTCTGGCACTTCTTCTATATTCTACTGTTACATGGATACATCCAAACTGAAAATTGGTCATAAAATATAATCTATTTATAGGAAAGGTATAGCTGATAGGGGAGGGGAGAAGTATTTATGAGTCACAAACTCTATATAGTACATACACAATCTGTTAGTTTCAATGTACTTTCTATAGTTAAGCTTTAATGTGTAATTTGATTACATTAAAAGTAATAAAATACTATTTTTGAAGGTCTCATTGTATTCAGAATATTAACATTTTTTGTAAGATTGATGTTAAGAACATACTCATAAAACCTGGTATTATATAGGATTAAAATAAAGTTTGTGAAGCTTTTCTGCCTTCATTTCAAATCAATGCCTTGATCATATTCCATCAACAGTTGTCTTATTTAATATTATTTTATTATAGACAGCTGCTGTAAGTTTTAAATAATAAAAATTATGTTTTGTCTATTCTGTTACAACGGGTTAAAGTCTTCCATACAACAGTGATACTTGGCTTCATTTCTTAAAGTTTTCATATCCACATCACAAGGAAAATTAAAGCAGACAAAAATTCCTTATATGTTTTAACCATTTACAAGTCTTATTTCTTATTTTGTTTTACAGGGCACATAATAAATAGTAGTGTCACATAGGTCTTTAAATAGAGAAAGAAATTGACCCAAAGACTAAATTAGGCATTATTTACTTCTAAAAGCTTATTGACTATACTTTTAAAATTTATATCTTATTTAAATCTAATGCTAAATTTTCAAGGTTCCAACTGTAAGTGATAAGTCAATGATTATCTAATAACTATGCCATAATTATTAGGAAATCCTTTATCAATACATAAGTACTATGTTTCTAAAAATAAAATTAGCCATGAAATATATATTTTAATGTTGGACTTTAAGGCCTTATTTGCCTATGGCTGAATCCATGCCCTACTTTCACAATATTAATTGCATAACTGTATTTAAAAAAAAAATCTAAACACTTTATTCTTTTAAGTATTACATAAGTCTCCTTTTTCTCCCATTGACCTATCCCCGGCTGCCCCCACTTCCCAGCATATACCCCCCTCCAGTCTGTGTCTATTGGTTATGGTCATATGGATGCATACACATCCTTTGGTTGATCTCTTTCCCCCACCCCCACCCTGCGCCTTCCCTTATAGTTTGGACAGTCTTTTAGATGCTTCTCTGACTCTGGTTCTATTTTTGTTCATGTTGTTTATGTTGTTCATAATATTCCACAAATGAGTGAGATCATGTGATATTTATCTTTTTCTGACTGGGCTTATTTCACTTAGCATAATACTCTTCAGTTTCATCCATGCTGTTGCAAATGGTAAGAATTCCTTCTTTTTTACAGCAGCATAGTATTCCATTGTGTAGATGTACCACAGTTTTCAAATCCATTCATCTGTGATGGGCACATTGGCTATTTCCAAATCTTAGCTATGATGAATTGCGCTGCTATGAACTTAGGGATATATACTAGTACGTATATCCTTTCTGATTGATGTTTCTGTTTTCTTGGGATATATTCCTAGAAGTGGTATTACTGTGTCAAATGTAAGTTCCATTTTTAAAAATATATATATTTTACTGATTTTTTTACAGAAAGGAAGGGGAAGGATAGAAAGTTAGAAACATTGATGAGAGAGAGAGACATCAATCAGCCGCCTCCTGCATGCCTCCTACTGGGGATGTGCCCACAACCAAGGTACCTGTCCTTGATCAGAATAGGACCTCTAACCTCTCAGTCCACAGGCTGACGATCTATCCACTGAGTGAAACCGGTTTTGGCATAAGTTCCATTTTTAATAACTGTGTTTTAAGTGTCTCCAGTGTAGACATAATAAAATGTGTGTGTTCTAAATTCCCTAGTACGCCGAAACCGGTACATCCCCAGTAGGGGGCGTGCAGGAGGCGGTTGATCGATGTCTCTCATTGATGTTTCTCTCTCTCTCTCTTCCTTCCTCTCTGTAAAAAATCAATAAAATAAATTTTAAAATTCCCTAGTAAATGTCACCTTGTTCCTACTCAAGATCAACCCTGAACCTTATTTTACATCTCTAAATATCAAATGTTTCCTCCCTCCCCTACTGCTCAAATTTCTCCCATTTATCACATATTTAAATGTATTTGCTTAGCAAAATCTGTGCATGTGTGATTAAAGTTGGGACATCTGGTTAAAAGTGCTTGAATTAAACTCTTCATTATTTTTTCTGCAGGTCTATTTCTTGGTATTTGACTTAGTTCTAGATTCCTGGTAATATATGTAAATTAGACAACAGCTTTGCCTGTAATTTTTCACCTTGTATATTTACCTGTCTTGATAACCAGTGCTGACCATGCTAAAATTGTTCCAATCATTTTTCCAACAAATGAGACTAAAATAATGTCATAAGTCCGGCAGAAGAAGAATTTTTGTCAGATCTTAATGATGGCTATAAGCAAAAAAAAAAAAAAAAAAAAAAAAAAAAATAAAAATATAGCTTGTCATGTTCCATTATACTCTGATGTTTTAGGGCATTTTCTAAAGGGAATATTTGGACTGTTTGACTGCAACCAAGCCGTCAGCTGTACCTCCACTGAGGTTAATTCAGAAAGCAGTAAGGACAGGTTTATTTTACATGGAGGGGCCAAATCAGCCATTTGTAAGAACATTTAGATGTTTTAATTGCAATTTCACAAAGCACAAACTAAAAGAAGAAAAATTTTAAATTGCTGCATGTAACATTCCTTTCCTGTTAATGATTTCTTCTGTTGCATTCCCATTTGGTCCCATTTTCAGTTTGTAATCAATAAAGATCCTGGTGTTTAAAGGCCACATTAATCCTTCCCTGTTTTCATACTAGAGAACATCTCTATGAATTCATCATGCAGTAGATTAATTCTGAATTGCTGCTCCCATATTACTTTATAGCCCCTGGTACTTGGCCTGTGTTTGAATGATCCCATCATGTTATAAAATGAGCAAGTGTGTATGAATTGTATAACAAGGAAAAAGCAAATTAGAGTAAAAGAAAGTCTTTGTATTTGCTCCATATCTTTTTTCCATTAATGTTGATGTCACCTGTAAATTGTGTTAGTGTATAGATAAATGCGCATGAAAAACAAGCAGTCAAGAAACCAAATAAGCAAGCAAACTAACTAAATAAATAAAATACGTTTGACTTTTTGTGTTTATGTATGTTTTCTGTTAATCCTCACCTGAGAATATTTTTCCATTGAGAGTGAAAGGGACAGAAGGAGAGGGAGAGAGAGAGAGACAGAGGAACACTGATGTGAGAGACACAACTTAACTGGTTCCCTCCTGTACTTGTCACCTAAGTATATACCCTTGAATGGAAATTGAACCCGTGATCCTTTGCTGTTCAGGTCAAACCTCTAACCACTGAGAAACACAAACCAGGGTAATAAATACATTTTTTTTAAATCATAAACTGTGAAGACATATTTTGGAGAGGATGTGTTAAATGATTTCTAAAAATCAGAATAATCATAGGAAATTAATAGCATCCCTGCATTGTTTCAGAGATTTATGAATCCATAAGTAAAATATATACAGTGACAATATTTGGTAAACAAGGGAAAATAATGTCAAATTCTTCCTAAAAGCAAACAACCATAATTAAATATGTGTGGTTTAATATGGCAAAGATAGAAGAAATATTTTTGATGATGGCTGTTAACTAGACTTATTGTGGTGATCATTTCAAAATTAACAAATACCAAATCATTATGTAGTACACGTGAAACTAATGTTATATGTTAATTATATGTTCATTTTGAAAACAAAAGACTATATGGAGCAAACAAGTACAGTGTGCAACTTTATGAAGTGTTTTTATTTTTATTTTATTTTTTTTAATATATTTTATTGATTTTTCACAGAGAGGAAGGGAGAGGGATAGAAAGTCAGAAACATCGATGAGAGAGAGACATCGATTAGCTGCCTCCTGCACACCCCACACTGGAGATGTGCCCGCAAGCAAGGTACATGCCCTGATTGGAATCAAACCCGGGACCTTTCAGTCCATAGGCCGACGCTCTATCCACTGAGCCAAACTGGTCTCGGCCTTTCTTTATTTTTTAAAATATATGTTATTGATTTTTTACAGAGAGGAAGGGAGAGGGACAGAGAGCTAGAAACATCTATGAGAGAGAGACATCGATCAGCTGCCTCCTGCACGGTCCACACTGGAGATATGCCTGCAACCAAGGTACATGCCCTTGACCAGAATCAAACCTGGGACCTCTCAGTCTGCAGGCCGACGCCCTATCCACTGAGCAAAACCAGTTTCGGCTGAAATGTTTTTATTTTTAACATTTTAGTAAATAGAATATTTTTTCTTTAGAGAGATTAGCACAAAAGGAAAAATTTTAAATATTGGGGAGAAATTTATTCCTTTGTACTTCTGACCTTCATTAAAAGTGCATTTTAAAATAATTTTATTTTTGATGATAGTGCATTTGATATTCATATAAATTTCACTTGGAAAAGATAAAAGATTTCATAATAATAGTTTATTGACTAAATAGCTAGTTATTACCTACTTAAATTTCTGGTCTTTAATTTAAAGCAACATAAAAATCTTTGATACTGGTAATAATGATATTAATGTCTGTTGACATAAAATGAAACTGTGTTAATCCAAGCATCATAGACATTGTTAAATATATAGGATTATATTATAGTTGATTGTGTTTTTTGATTTAACTTTATTTTATTTTTGCTTTGGACTGTTTATAACAACCAGGTTGCCCTTTAGTTACATTTTAATGCTTTCTATGACAGTTGAGTTACTAGTCTTTATGTTCATAATGGGGAAATAGTAATGGAAGATATTGCTCTAAATATTACTGTGAGACATGCAAATATATCAGAGATATAAGGTACATACTTACTTGGCATATATTTCTAAGCTACAATGTGCTGTTTGAGAAGACAATGCAAATCTTTTTTTTTAAATAGCCAAGCAAATGGAGGTTAAAAAATTAAAAATTCCTTTTTTTAAAAAATATATTTTGACCCTTTCAAATGAGATGTGGGTAGCCTCGACTTATATTTTTATATATGAATACTTAGAAAACAGTACCTCACTTGTTTACCCAAATTTAATTTTTTAAAAATCTCAATTTAAATAACTTTACCAAAATCAATTTAAATTTTTCAAATTTGCCAACTTTCGCTTGACCAGTAGCTAATGAAAGAATGACATATATATATTAGAAAAATTATTTTAAGTTTGTGTGAACTATCTCAAGCATAAGTGTCTACAATATATGTTAAGCAGAATATTTCACAACATATAAAAGTATATAACTAAATATGACATTTTAAAAGCTGAAGATGAATAATTTTAGTTTATAAAGTTTATATCCTCAAAATACCACAGCACTTTGCACATAGAGGACTCGAATAAATACTCTAAAATTATTTGAATTTTACTCTTGAACAATCTATATATAAAAAAGACTAATATGCAAAGTGTCCCCTCGGGAGTTTGACCTACCAAGAATTTGGTTGCTCTCTATGATGTGCATTGATGCCAGGGGGCAGCATGGAATGAAGGAAGGGAAGGAAGGCTCCTGCCACAGCTGGAAGGTCCTGATCGGCCCTGATCACTGGCCAGGCCTAGGGACCAACCTGTGCACAAATTTTGTGCACTGGGACTCTAGTATATACTATAATTTCATAGAATAAAAGGGAAAATACCAATTCTCATAAAAAAAAAGTTATACTACTTTTTAAATTAGAAGGTAATTGCCTATAGAATATATAACCTATACATAGTTTTCTTTGTTTAGGATTTTATTACTTTATACAATTAATCATCTTCCATTGTTTTATGAATACACTCAAATATTAGTATGAGGCCTAATACATTTAAAAGAATTACTCACCTGAAATTGAGTAATTGTAATGTTTGTTCTCAAACATTACAGAGCATGTACTTAAATGCCTGTTAAATGTGAGATTAGTGTTGTGAAAGTGTCAGTGTTCATTCTTTTTCTCCTGTTTTTTTATTTTTTTGTTTGTTTTGTTTGTTTTTATCCTAGATCTTTGGATTTAAGGGGGAAAATTATATATTTCCAGATTTCCACAAATATGTTTTCTGAATTGTATCAATTCTTATCTAAATATGTGTCAAAATTAGCCCTGGCTGGGCAGTTTAATTTATTAAAGCATTGTCTCAGTATAGCAAGTTTGAAGCTTGGATTCCCAGTCAGGCCATATGCAAGAGTCAACCAATGAATGCATAAATAGGTGAAACAACAAATCAGTATTTCTTTTTCTTGTGCTCTGCCTCTCTTTCTCTCTCTCTAAAATTGATAAAAAAACAAATACAAAAAATATGTTATAATTAAATAATAATTTAATTTTTCTATTTTACTCTGAAACTCTTTTTGGTCTTAGAAATATATTTAAATGATACTTATTTCTCTTAATGCAAATGTTTAACTGCTTATTTGAAGGAAGACTCCCAAAATCTGATACATTCTTATAAGAGCCATGGATCTCTGTGTGAATGACTGGAAAAAAATGTGAAAAATATTCTTTGAAAGTTTCAGTATTAGTTTTGATATCATAATTTAATGTGTCTAGTTTTCTATGCATTAAATTTTATATCTTAGCTATGGGAATTCTGCTATGTATCATGTGATTGTGCAGAGAGCTTTCTAGTTTTAAAGTTTTCTTTTTTATTTTATAGTTGACAGTATTGCAGATGTCTCCCATTCCCACCCCCTATACCCCACTCTTTCAGTCCCTGCCCATTGCACCAGGTCTTCAAAATCCTATTGTCTGTGTCCATGGGCTATGCATACAAGCATATAAGTTCTTTGTTTTATCTCTCCCCCTGCCCCACATGAGGGTATGTCATCTGTTCCATGCCACCATGCTTCGAGTTTTATTTTATTGATCAATTCCTTTTGTTCATTAGATTACACAAATATGTTAGATCATGTGATATTTGTCTATCTCAGATTTTTTTTATTTCACTTAGAATAATAGTCTCCAAGTAATAGTCTCATGCTGGCCCAAAGGGTAAGATATCTCTTTTTCATAGCTGCAAAGTATTCCATTGTGTAACTGGCACACATCTTTTTTTATCCATTCATCCACTGATGGGCTCCTGGGCTGTTTCCAAATCTTAGCTATTGTAAATAAGGGTGCTATGAACCTAGGGGCACATATATTCTTTCTGATTGATGTTTCAGGTTTTTAGGATGTATTCCAAGAAATAGGATCCCTGGGTTAAAGTGCAGTTTGATTTTTTATTTATTTGAGGACACTTCATAATGTTCTCCATAGTTACTGCACTGACTTGCATCCCCACCAATAGTGAAGTAGTTATCCCACATCCTCTCCAGCACTTGTTTTGTGTTGACTTTTTGATGATAGCCATTCTGACAGGTAAAAGGTGACATCTCATTGTAGTTTTTATTTGCATTTCTCTGATTAGTGACTTTGAGCATTTTTTATTGTCTTATTTTTTTCACTTTTTCCTATGATGTGCATGTTCTTACATTTCATATTGTCCCAGTTCTCCCTTAAGCTGTCCTCTTGCTTTTTAATTATTTTTCTATTCACTGTCCTAATTGGATATTTATGTATATCTTGCCTTCCAAATTACTGATTCTTTCCTCTTCTTCATCCATTTTACTTTTAACTCCTTCTAGTGTTCTTGATTTCTGATATATAATTATCCATTATTATCTGGTTCTTGTTCATGGTTTCTATTTCCTTTTTCATGCTAATTTTCATTAAGTTTCTTAAGTATCTTTATAACCATTGATTTGAACTCTATGTCTGTTAGGTTGCTTACTTCCATTTCATTTAGTTCTTTTTCGGGAGACTCCTCCTTTTCTTTCCTTTGGGCATTGTTTCCTTGTCTCCCCATTGTAGCTAGAACTGTATTTGTTTTTATGTATTAGATAGAACTGTTATGTTGTCTCCTAGCCTTTGTGGGATGGCCTGATATAGAAAGTATCTTGAGGGGTCGAATGGTGTAGTATCTTTGATTTCCTGAGCTGGATGCTCTAGGATTGCCCCTTATATGTGTTATTCGGACTCCCCTGTTATCATTGGAACTTGACTATTTATGTCTACTTTGTGGGAGTGATCTGCACTCCAACTTACTGACAATGAGGCTCAGCTCCAACCTTATCATGCGAGCTGTTATACAGATGCTGACAGAAAAGAACAAGACATAATATGACTGAATCAAAATCCAATGAAACTCAAGCTACACAAAGCAACAACAGAAAGGATTAAGAAGGAAAAAGAAGAGAAAGTAATACAAAGCAAAAATAAAAATAACATTAAAGGACAGAAGATCAAAGGGAGAAAGAAGGAGAAAAAATGGTAATATGGGAACAAGAATGAAGCTAAATAACTACTATAGGAATGAAAAGAAAAAAAATAGAAAATAAATGAAATATTAATTAATTTAAAACTTAGAAACAATGGCCATATTAAGATATAGGTAGGTAAAGTTAAATGGAAAAATAAAAGTGAAAAAAAAGAAAAAGAAAAAAAATAATAATAACCATTAAAAGAGACAAAAAGAGAATAGAACCAAAGGAAAAAGATAAATTAGAGGTATGCAGTAAAAAGAGAAGAAAGAAAAAAGGGATGGGGGAATAAAATAGACGACAAAAAACAAAGCCACTGCCAACACACAAACAAAACCACACATACTCACACACTTAAAAGATCTTTGGGTCCGATGTTTGTGGAGTTTATTGGATTTTGTTCTGATGTTGTGGAACTTGGTCCCTTCATGTGCCTCCTGGCAAACTTCTCTGTGCGTCATGCCCCTTCCTGGCCCTGATCAACCTGATTGAGGCCCCATAGGTTAAAGCCCTTAGTAGCCACTAGACGGGATCTTTTTGGCCCAGAACTTTGAGTGTCTCTGTTCTGAGCTCTTCCCCCTTACCCCATGGAGCTGGGTTCTTCAGGGGTACTCTGGTCTTGGCAGGGATGATTTCACCAAACTAGTGCTTGGGAGAGGTGCTAGTAGCTTGTGTGGTTGGGGAGCTGTTCACTTCTTCTAATCCCTCAGCCCTACCTGGTTTGCTGCCACCTGCTGGGGCAAAGACTTCTGCCCTGGGTTGTCCCCCTTTCCTCAGGTCATTTCAGGTGGGGTCAGAAGCAGCTGTTTGTCAGGGGAGAAGACGACTAATTCTCCTTCCTGGTCCTTCTGTCCACTCGTCTTTCTGCTCACCAGCACAAGTTCCTGCAGATCTGCGGCCTCTTCAGTTCCTGCAGGTGCTCTGTTCTACTAGGTCTAGGGCAGATAAGACTATATCCACCTCCCTGGACTTTAGTAGAGTTCCTGCAGCTGAGCCCTTGAGGTGGAGTAGAGTAGCTGGGGGTGGTGATGGCAGCGTGGTAGCAGTGGTAGTGTGAGTCCACGGCGGGGCCAACAGTCAGTGGTGGGCACACAGTGTCCGGCCAGTGTCCATGGCAGCCACATGGGTCTAGGTGGTCCTCGGCTGGCACACAGGGCTGGGGAAAGGGTACACCTAGGTTCAGCCGGGCTGCAGCTAGTCCCAGTGGTGGCAAGGCTGGGCACCTAACCGCTGCTGCACCCTGCAGCCTCCTTCCTATGAGAACCCTATAAACCTTTCAGGATGGTAGGGTCTTCAAGCCAAAAATACAGCTGGGAATGGTTCTGGTGGCAGAGGCTCCTGGGCCAGGAAAACCAGAACAACCCACCCTGAAACTATAGTATGTGACTACATCCCCCATCCCCTCCCCCCCACACACACACTCCCTTACTATCTCACTCTCACTCTCACTGGCACTCTCACCCTCACTCAGGTTCTGCTGGCCACTATGTTGTTAATTTGTACCTGTCCCTTCATGTACACTTAAGTTTTAAAATTTCTATTTTTAATCTGTTAAAAATTTGATAAATTTATATCAAAGTTTCTCTTTACCAATATTATCATTATCTCTCTCATTTACTTCAATCCTTTGCTGAGAAAATTCTTGACTTAACTCTTAATGCATGTGCTCAATGGTGATTTGAGGTAGTTTATATGTATATAGATTTAAAAGATTATATATATATATATGTATATATATATATATATATATGCCTATAACTGATAGATATAGAGATAGATGTATAACTCTTAAATTTAGAAGTAGAGAAGGACAAAAATGCAAGATTCATTCCATAGTGTGATTTAAACTATACAACAGTCATCCAATATTGAATATGTTAAGATACAATAATAGTAACTCATGTTAGCTGAGTGTAATTTTGCATCACCCTTGATGAAAGGCACTTTTTAAATTGTTATAATAATACTTCAAGGATAGATGCTGTTTTCATATTACAGCATGCTGATGTAAATTGAAATCCTCATATTAACTAACTTATTTGAGCTTCAGTTATCTAACATGGTGACAGAGAGTTTCACATAGGGCTACATCCTCACATTTTTTTATTTTTTTTATTTTTTATTGAGAGCTCTAGTGTTCCTTAGCCTTTCTTCACCTCCTGGGTAGGATTGCTTCCACGCACTGATCTTAGCTCTAGAATACCACTTATAATTTTGTCTTGTAATTCTATTTCCATGTCTCTTTGGGAACAGGGCCTGTTTTATTCACCAAACTAGTGCTGTTCCTTGTTCAGACCTACCATATGTAGTTACTTATTAAGTATTGAATTAAAGTATGAGTACACAGAGCCAAGTACTGAACTTTATGGTGTTCTTTTGAGTCTATGGGTTTCCTGTATGCATAAAAAGAGATTATTCTTAAAAATATAGCATCAATCTTAGGTAAGTCAGCTATCATTAGAAAACATGAATGCCCTGGTCAGTGTTGTTCAGTGCCTGTACACATATACTTGCAGGTTTAATTCCCTGTCATGGGTAGGTACCTGGTTTGTTTTTTGCTATCCCTCCCCAGTCAGGGCATATTTGGGAGGCAACCAATTGATCTGTTTCTCTCAAGTGGATCTTTGTCTCTCTCTCTCGCTTTCGCTCTTGCTCCCTCTCTCGTTCTCTCTCTCGCTCTCTCTCTCTTGCTCTTGCTCTTCCTCCCCTCTTTTCTCCCTCCCTTTTTCCCACTCTCTCTGAAAAGCAATGGAAAAAAAAATCCTCAGGTGAGGATTAACAGAACAACAACAACAAAAAAGAAAACATTATCAAAGTATTCTATTTATTTTATGGTTAGCAAAAGGAGAATTTAGAAAACATTTTTATATCATAAATACAATTCCAATGGGGGGCCTGAGTAAATAAAAACTAATATTTTCTTATTTGTTATTTTAGAGCTTTATTAACCACAATTGTTCTTGGCTTATATTTCAGTTCACAGTTTTTTAAGCACATGTCAATTTAAATACTGAATATTTTCTAAGTATTTAAATATGAACTTTGAAAAATGGCAAACATTGCTAACTTCTCTTTATGTTCTGTACTATATATTCTACTTAAGTTGCCTCTTGTCTTAGACACTAGCTATTCTTTTGTAGTTTGTATATCGACACATAATTTGGTTCTGTTCCAAACAGGTAGGTGAGTATTTTTGGTTGATACACTCTTTCAATTCTCTTGTCACTGAAATGAAATCTTTAAATAGTTATTTCATGATTTTACTGCCTATACTTTATGCACAATTTTGGCATTTAACAAGAAAAAAATGAAGAATTAAATGAAGCATAAAGGAATGTGGAATTGTACATAGAAATAAAATCCAAGCATGAAGCAACACACTAGTTTTGTTCTTTACACTGATTACTATTTGTTAATATAATAGCAATTATCTCTTTCCTGTATCCCACAGAAATGAAAGTATAATGGCTCAGAACAAACTTAAAAAAAAAAAGACGTATTGTAAATTGTACCTTTATTCATTACCTTTTGTTTTGTCCCTTAAAATGGAAAAGAAAATAAAGAATAGACATAAATGAAGAAAAATAGGAAATAAGCAAGAATGATAGAGGATTTTACATTGTCCAAATACTTTTTTTAAATGTCCATCTACCTAATTTCAAATTGTGATTGTTAATCTCTAATATTTTAATTAATTATTTTTCTGCATGAAAAATGCTACATATTTCTCTTTCCCAAAAATAGGAAAGAGAAAAATATAAAAGACAGATTTTTAGGTATATCCATTACCAACTTTTCCTTATCAAGGTCTGACTTGTTTCCCCATCTGGCCAGGGCTTCTACCAGTGGAAGCCAGGAACTAATGTAAAGAAAGGCTAATTTTCAGTTAGTTAGGATTATCTTTAGCTGTGCCAGCTTTGTTTTTTTTCATTGAAAGCCTGCTTTTAAAAGAGGATTCTCTTTTCTAAATCAAATGTTTGACAACCCAATGAGAAAAACAAGATAGCAACTTTTATTTTACATAGATGTAAGGTAACTTCTTTACATAAATAAAAAATGAACTCTAAAAATAAAGAATGAAATAAATTTTAACAGATAATTAAATGTCTATATAGAAATAAATTGAAGCTCAATGTTAATTAATGTGTGAATTTAGTTTTGTATTGTTTTTAACATATTTATTACTAGAGGCCTGATGCACGAAATTTGTACAAGGAGCTCATCCCTCACCACCCCTGCAGCTGCCTAGGCCCCAGCTGCTGCGGCTTGGCTTCCTGTGGGAGGCTGTCCAGTCTAATTAGCATGTTACACTTTTATTATTATAGATAATTTGGATTAGGTGACTAGAAAAATAATGGATGCAAAATAATTTTTAGGATTTAAGGAAATTATAGTTCAGCTCACTAAAATTCTCTCTCAAAATGCTTGTACTGAGAAATCTATTAAAGGAGGAACAAGATATGGTCAAACTATCTATTATCTATCTACCTATCCATCCAGCACCATCTATTATCTATCATCTTATCTATATCTTATGGATCTATACCTTATAAAAGTTATTTAACAATCTTGTTTATTAAGTTTAAAGTTGTCCTTTTTCTGGATTTTTTTTCTTAGTTAGGTCTCACATACTTTTTATTTTGATCCTAGATTTAATTACTATGTTATTTTGCTAATTTTAGCTCCTTTTTCCTTACATTTAGAGAATCATTTAGGTTTTTTCTCTGCACAGGAAATCTCTAAACTTCCTCTGCAACATTTCATTTGTATTTGCCCTCCCTCAAGAAGGGAGCATATGCTAAATGTTTTCTTACATTCTCCTACTGAAAATTATTTATTCTGAGCTGTAGTATATTGGTGAGACATCTATGGGGTGGTGATTAGATATTGTTGTCACTTTTTTCTTGAATGTTTTTCTCCTTAAATTAGTTCCACTACAGTTTAAGATGTATTGGAGACAATTTTGCTCTTCTTTTACTAGTAGCTGAGTGATTTAGTCTTATTATAATTAGTGTTCTCATATTTTAAAAATATAGAGCTGATTTTAACAAAATTAAATATTCATGCTCTTTGACTGTATAAATAACTTTATCTTAGCAGTTCAGTGTCTTCTGTCAAATATCACAACTAATTTTGAAGTATATGATTTCTTTCATGTTTACTAAACAATCTTATTAAAATGTTATTAGCATATATTAATTTAATGTATTGCTTTTTAAAGAAATCTTTCATTATTTTTTTTGTTACATATGTATATATACATACAGGGTTGGCAAAAAGTAAGCTTACATTTGTAAGAACATGAAACAGCATTTACTATTGTGTTGTTATTTATTCATTATTGTATTATTTATTTGTATTACAACAGTAAACCTCCTTTTTCCCACCCTTCTATATATGTGTGTGCATAAGTGTGTGTATGTGTATTTAATAAATTCAAAGAATTAATCACTCTTAGGAGTCTCAGTTATAGAAGAGTTTGATAGTTATATGTTTTTACCATTGCATACTTTCATATATTCATGTGTATGAATGTATGGGTGGTACATTTTGTACTGTGTGAAAAATGTAATAGAGGTACACTTTTATAACAACATGCAGCTTGCTAACATCTAAACAAAAGGACAACCTTTATTCCACATTGTCTTTCTGGAAAATTTAGGTATACGAAGGGCAGAGATTCTTTTATTATAATAATAATATTCCAAGAATGTAGGTCTCTATAGATGCTGGGTAGAAAAATAAACATCAAATAATAACAAGAATAATATATTATTATATATATTTTCATAAAGACATGCCTGAAATTTGGCAAGTCTTTCACCAATTATAACTCAGACTTAAGAGAACTCTATTGAGTAAAACATGGACTTGAATAATCTTTTCCCCTAATTACATCTACAAGCATTATTTTGAAAAATTATTATAACTATGTGTATCTTGATTTGCCTCAAGCCAAGCACTGGCTTTAACTTGAAAGAGTAAAACTTTGATTCAGAACAATTTTAGAAATTAATATTTGTTTTGTCTTCTTCCTGGTTTCGTGATGAGTGTACTTATTCCCGATTTTCTCACTTTTTAGCTCTAGTTTTAGTCTGAATTACAGCAGGATGCTGACTGGAGATGCAATGGGGACAGTGATGATACTTTCATTACTGATTGTTGGGCTTGGCCAACAGAGGTTAACATATAATATCTCCTTACTTAATGATCTCAATAGGTTCTGCAACTTTAATTGGAAAGACATTAAATGAAAGCAAATTTGCCCCAGGCTAATGATATAAACAAGAGTTAAGTTCTCTTGACATCTCATCAACCTTATAATGAAATGGCATTGAACAAAATTACTGTGAGGACCTGCTGTATTTGAATATTTAAAATATATGCTTTGTAGAACTATTAATCTTATGACTATTAATATGTATATTGAGTATAGAAATAATTTTGTCTTGCTCTCTGAAAAATCATAACTAAAACTTTTATGGCACATAGAGGTTAAATCTGTATCTAAAGGCAATTAATGCTCTGCATCTGTAGTAATGTCAGATTTCCATGGTTTATTAATCTCACAGTATGTTAGAATTTAAACATTTCTCTTTTAGATGTGCTCATTCACATTGGAAACTAATATGTGATATTGAAGGATTTCTTAAAGGACAAATACAGGGGAAAATAAATGAAATGGAATAAATATCTCATATGATAAGTCTCAAAATACTTTATTACCAATAATGTCTTACATTTTACAACTTTATGATTACTGTAGTCTTTTGGGTATTATTATTATTTAGCCTTTCCTGAAATGATATTGAGATGAATGAAGTGTTAAATCATCTTTAATAGTCAAAATAGGTTAAAGTATTTTGTATTCTGATGAAATGGAGGTTTTTCCAACAGTTTTTAATGAAATTTTTGATATTTGGTAATTGATATTACTCTTTCCAAGTTACCCTCACATAAAGGAATGATAGAATGCCAACTGTTAAGTTTTTATTCATCTTGTCTTCTTTTTAACCTTTCAACATACATTTCAGCTGGCATAATCATACATGAGACAGATTAGTGAGAAATTATAAGAAGACAAATTCTAGATGTCAGTGCTGCCTTTTCAAACTCTACCTGTTGTCATCAAGTGTGTTTTTTGATTGTTTGTTTTGTTTTGTTTGTTCTGGCCCCTTCCACCTTGTGAAACATCAGTATTCTAACAATGGGGACTGTAGGAGATGCAAATCATGAACTCTCCTAACCAGGGTGACATCTTGGAAGGGATGCAGGAAAGTGTATCTAGCATGAGAGAGTAATCACCTGTGTCCCATGTTGCTAGTAATGAGAGATGAAGGTGAACATCTCCTATAACTAACAACAGTAGTTTCAGTGGAGTGATGAAGACTGAAGTGCAATAGAATGAGTTTAGAAAGAAGGAACCAAAAGGAATTGAAGTTTGTGAGTATAGAAAACCCTTTCAACCTGTATAAGCAAAATAGAAAACACAGCAGTAGCTTGAGGGAGAGATGGGATAAAAGGAATTTTCTAAGCATGTTTGAAAGCTGCTACAAGTAACAAAATGAAAGGAGAAAAAGTGATGATGTGAGAAAAGAGAAAGACAATATTGATGAGATAAAAATTCCTTGAAGGAATCTGGTTCACAAAGGGAGAGGATGATTTCTAACAGGGAAGAGCCCAGAATTATTCTAGGACAAAGTGAAATGCAGATACATGGGAATGTACGTTCATGCTCATAGGTGTAAATATGTGGTTGTGGGGTTTGTGGAACGTTTTGTGTTGTTTGCTTATTTTATTTTGTCTGTAAGTAGGAAGCAAGATAACCAGCCGAGAAGATGAGCAAAGACGTATTGGGCATTTGAAAAGAAGGAAGAAATGAATATAGTGACCCAGGACAGGGTCTGTGAACTGAGGGACATGGAACCTTTTCAGGGGCTATGTGGTTACTGATCATTTTGAAAAAAGTCACTTTCAAAATGCTCTTCTTGATTGGTGTCCTTCCCTAAGATTTGCCTGCTTGAGGGTGGAGGTGCTGTATGTGCTCTTCCTTCTCAGCTCTTCTTTTCTTGTCTAGCACAGACCTCCCACCCCTTCTAGTGCATTGCCCTTGAGAGAATACATCTCTGATTCAAAACAGAAAGTTAAATGTAAGATATTATTTGGGCCAAGAAAATATTACTTTATCACCTAAGTACAAAAGCCTTTTTGAAAATCAAATAGTTTTCAAATTATTGGCTTTATTCAAAAGCAAGGCTCTAGTCAATTTAATAATTGTTAGATAATTATTTCATTTGATGATATATCATTATGTGATTGTATTGTTAAGACTTCAGTAAACATACATTGCTATAACTTGATAATTACTAATCATGATTTAGAATGTATCTATTTTAATTAATTGTAAATTACTAATAATTATAATAATTCAATATAGCAGAAAACAATAATACTTAAAGCTCAGTGGTCAAAAAGTAATATGTGTACATAAACCATGTTTTGTTTCAGACAAATAACACATACTTATTATCAGAAACAGTGTTATTTACAACTATTATAATAAAGATTTTAAATTTCATCTGAGAAAATAATGGAGATACAGAATTTTTCAAAACTATTTTAGAAGGATCATAAGCAAAACAGTTTGATAACTGGTGGGGAATGGCAGAGGGCATTAACTAGAGAAATAAAGTTGCCAGTCAAAACTAAAAAAAAAAAACATTTGAGAGAGAGCATCAATATAAATGAAGCACACTCAAGCATAGTTCTTGTTTTTCTTCCCCATATTCAGTTGCATAGATATCAGTAGAAATAGTGTTATATTTTTACCAGGGTTGTGTGGCCAAAGAAAATGACATCGTGTGCAATAAAGTAATATGTTGAGGAACCATGGAATTTATGCAGTGTACAAAGGTCAGTAGGGAATTCTAAAACAACTGATTTTGTCAATGAATGGGAGGTCTCTGTGAAGTGGAAAAGTCATTGCAATGGGTACTCAGAGATAATGAGTTTTGAAGATTGGAATTTCTGAATTGTAATTCTAATTAAAGATAAAGTCTAGTTTTATCTGATTTTATATTGTTTTATCCTTTCTCCCACTAGAACTCTAGGTACATTAGAGCAGATATTGTATTTGTTCCTCCTTTCCCACATACTGAATCCTTAGTGCCTCTAATATTATCTTATGGATTCAGACAAGTTTAACAATAATCTTTGTTGACTGGATGAGTGAAAAGTGCATGACTATAGGAAAGTAGGACTAAAAACGGGTGGGGAAAAAAAGATCATTTGAGGAGACTGAGTTCCAGAACCAGAGAAGCATGAGAGAAAATTTGAGTAAATCAGAAAACATAATCTTTAAAAATGATAGTGTTATAGGTGTGAGAGGTATGGTAGATGACTGTAAGGATGAAGGGTAGGTGGTGTATTTGATGATATGAGATTTAAGGTTGGGAGTGGTCACAGAGGTGAAAGGTAGAATGATTCAAAAGTATAAAATGGTGTAAATAAGAAGAACCAAAATGGCGGCATAAGGTATACACCTATACGTGCTGCCTCTCACAACCTCACAAAAACTACAACTAAAAGACAAAACAACTATCTCCCAGAACCATGGGAAAGCTGGCAGAGTGTAAGTTCTACAACTAGGAAGAAAGAAAAAAGTGCATGTAGACCTGGTAGGACATGCAGAGGCTCAGAAAGGCAGGGGTATGGAGATGCATGCGAATCGGGCTGGCGTGTGCTGATTTTTTTCAATTGAGAGGGAGTTACAAGTTCCTGACTCTCTGAACTCCAGTTTCCAGTGAGATTCTGGGGACCCAGACTCATACAGGGAGAAACTGGACTGTCTGCCATTAGGTCGGAAAGGAGGGTGGCCTTCTCGCAGAGGTGCTCACAGGAATCATTGCTTACTGCACTAGGGCGTGGGCTGCAGAAAATGGAACAGAACACTGCAAAGAGGGCTGACTGGCAGCCATTGCTTTTTGCTACACCCTAGCCTAGTGATTCCCTGAGACCTGCTCCAGCCAGTTTACAAACCCACTGAGCTGTGTGCACTGGCCTTTGCATATGAAAGGCCTGCACTCTAGCAGCTTAACCTAATAAATTGCAACTGGTTCAGACAACTCCAAAACTTCCACCTCCAAACAAAGAGGAGAGATCTGCAGATCTCCCTATAGCTCCTGCTGGGTGGCCTCAAACACTAGCTGACTTGCACCTCCTTGGAGATCCAGGAACCAGTGTACCTAGAGGTCAGTGTAAGACCACACCAGATTTCAACTCCTCATATCCATAAGTGACACACTCAAGAGGCAGACTCAGTGAGCACCAAGGCCCCACTGAAGCAAGTCCTGCCCCATAGGGGTGTTTCCAGCACAGCAGTTTTTCTTTTTCTTTTTTTAAAAATATATTTTATTGATTTTTTACAGAGAGAAAGGAAGAGGAATAGAAAGTCAGAAACATTGATGAGAGAGAGACATTAATCAGCCGCCTCCTGCAAGACCCAACTGGGGATGTGCCTGCAACCAAGTATATACCCTTGACTGGAATTAAACCCGGGACCATTCAGTCCACAGGCTGATGCTCTATCCACTGAGCCAAACCGGTTTCGGCAGCAGTTTTTCCATTAATAGACACAGTTAATCTTCATAGTTACTTGGCCTGGGGATCAAATCTTCCCAGTGTGCCAATAGCAATCAAGGCTTAACTACAACAAGACTGTGTGCCCATCCCAAAAAGTCGTGCCCCAAGAGTGTCCACCACAGGTGATTGGGAAGGCAGAGCTACTGGGCCATAAAGGACAACTAGCACACAAAGCCACTCAATCAACACAGGGAAGCAGCCAAAATGGAGAGACAAAGCAACATGTCACAAATGAAAAAAATGGAGGAAAGCAAACTACTGGACATAGAGTTCAAAACCACATTTATAAGGTTACTCGGTAATCTATAAACCACTGAGAAACTTAGTGAGACCTCTGAGAAACTTAGTCAGACCTTCAAGGATCTCAATGAGAATGCCAAAAAACAAACAAACAAAAAACAAAATGAAAAGGACCAGTCAGAAATTAAACATGCACTGTCTAAAATAAAGAATAATATAGAGAAATCCAACAGCAGACTAGAGGACCCTAAGAATCAAACCAAAGATTTGAAATATGAGGAAGCAAAAAAACGCCCAACCAGAAAAACAAAAAGAAAAAAGAATCCAAAATGTGAAAATTGTGTAAGGAGCCTCTGGGACAACTTCAAGCATATGAACATCAGAATTATGGGAGTGCCAGAAGAAGAGAGAGAGCAAGATACTGAAAACCTATTTGAAGAAATAATGACTGAAAACTTCCTTCCACCTGGTGAAAGAAATGGACTTACAAGTCCAGGAAGTATTCAGAACACAAAACAAAAGGAATCCAAAGATGACCACACCAAGACACATCATAATTAAAATGCCAAGGGCAAAAGACAAAGAGAGGATCTTGAAAGCCGCAAGAGAAAAACGTTTAGTTATCTACAAGGGAGTACCCATACAACTGTCAGCTGATTTCTCAACAGAAACTATGCAGGCCAGATGGGAGTGGCAGGAAATATTCAAAGTAATGAATAGCAAGAGCCTACAACCAAGAGTGCTCTATCTAGCAAAGCTATCATTCAGAATTGAAGATCACATAAAGAGCTTCACAGAAAGAAAAAGCTGCCAGAGTTCATTCACCACCAAACCAAGATTATATGAAATGCTGAAGGGTATTCTTTAAGAAGAGGAAGAAGAAAAAGGTAAAGATAAAAATTATGAACAACAAAGTGATAACAAATACATACCTATCAACAAGAGAATCTAAAAACCAAGTCAATAAAAATCTGATAAATGGAATAAACTGGTGAATATAATACAATTAAGGGCATAAAAAGCGATTGGACTGACAATTCTCAGAGGGGAAGGGGGAAGGGATGTGGGAAGAGATTGGACAAAAATCTTATATCTATGGATGAGGAAAGTGGCAGGAGATAAGGGTATGAGGTGGGGGTTGGGAAATCAGGTGGAGGGAAGTTATGGGGGGGGGAAGGAACATCTGTGATAAACTAAACAATAAAGATTTATTTTAAAAAATGGAATAAATAAGATGGATACCCATGTTGCTTGCCTGCTCAGGGAAAACAGGGTAAAGGAAGGAAATCAGCTGTTATTTGAGAAAGCAGTGGGGGCAACTGTGGCTTCAAGAGCCAGATTTCAGGTGCAGCTAACAGAGAAGAATATTTACAAAAGAAAAGTGGACATTTGCAGACAGTTGTCTGGGATTTCAGAGGAGAGATGAAAGGGTTTTGGGAGTTGAGTAGAAATTTGGGCTTCTTAAATAATACTGTATTTATTCTAGCAAGAGATGCCTCAAATTTGATTAGATTAATCTGCTACAAGAATCATAGCCTATGATGATATATAATTTCTCATGAAATTTTATATTTTATTTTCAGGAATTAAAGATCAACTTGATAAAGTCATGCCTTTGACCTTTATGCTGTTTTATTTAGGTGAAATTAAGCACATTATTCCAATATTGTTTTTATTTTAATAGGAATAAGATGTAGTTGAGATATTATTTTTAATGTATTATCAGTATAATATTATATGGGGATGAAATTCAGAAAACATTACTTTTAAATGTATTTTTATTGTTGAGGGTGTTAATGGTGTCCCTCATTTTCCCCTGTTTACCCCTCCAGCCTGTTCCTGTCTCACCACAGGCCTTTACCTTACTATGTTTGTGTCCATGGGCTATACATATATGCATTTACATTATTTAGTTAACCTCTTCCCAGCTCTTACCCACCTCCTTCTCTCTCATCTGTCAATCTGTTCCATGCTTCCATGTCTCTGGACCTATTTTGTTCATTCTGAAAACATTTTAAACCTATGTAATCATATAATATACATATATAAATATGGTTATATATAACCATATTTATATATGTATATTATAATTTATAGTTACTTTCTGCAGTTATTAATATACATGTATATATGAAACAAATACAAAGAATAAACTTGTAAAATTAGTTTTATGAAATGATATTTAAAATTCTTATTGATTATAGTACTAGTGATTTTATAGAGTTTTACGTCATAAATACTGTCTTTCCTAACTTGTGATGCCCTCTTACTTTTTATATGCCCATAAAATGAATCATTAAGATTTTCTTAATAAATTTGAGTACTTCAAGTGCTCTTTAAATCTTTATTTTTATGTATTACTATACCAACACTTAGTGATGTTGAATTTATTTTTATCTGTACTTTTTTCTCTCACTCAATCAAGAATTCTTTTAATAGAATTATATTTTTATTGTACTTCATTTGTTTTATGTATTTTTAAAAAATAAAATAAAAAGAATAATTATCTATAATAATAAAAGCATAATATGCTAATTTGACCAGACATCCTTCCAGATGCCCTTCCAGACAAAGTTGTGGGATCAGGGGTAGATACAGAGGTGGCTACTGCACAGCGGGACCAAGCTCCTTACACGAATTTCAAACATTGGGCCTCTAGTTTATATGTATAAAAGCCCAGTGACCATTACAGTGGAACGAACAGAACAACTGGTCGCTATGACGTGTACTGACCACCAGGGGACAGATGCTCATTGCTGGAGCTGTCCTATGGTGTTCAGTATGCTGAAGTGCAGCTCAGCTAGAATCTAGGCTCACAGCTTGCAAGTGCAAAGGTAGTGGCGGGAGCCTCTTTCACCTCTGTGGCAGTGCTAAGGAGCAGGTGGATGGTAAGGAGCCAGCAAGCATGTGATTAGGAACAAGGGGTTCTGGATTGTGAGAGGGATGTTCCACTAGCCTAAGCTTACATTCAGATATCCCCTGAGGGGTCCCAGATTGTGAGAGTGTGCAGGCTGGGCTGAGGGACCCCCCCACACACATGAATTTCATGCATCCGGCCTCTAGTAATAATAATAACAATCTTATATAATAATAAAATAGTAATATGCAAATGAACCATCACTCTGCTATACCCACAATCCATGCCCACCACCCAATCAGGAGTGAGTATGCAAATTAACCCCAAACAAGATGGCTGATTCCAGGGAGTGACCAGGAGCGAGGCTATGGTTGTCCTGGCGATGGAGGAAGCTAAGCTTTTCACACACCCTCATGGACCCAGGTCTCTACTCAACGCTACAAAGTTATAATTATAGAAGATAAATAAATCTCAACAGAAATGGCTGCTGACACAGAGGAAGCAGGGTAATTGGCTCCACTCCATGCTACAAATTTTCAATTATAGAAGATGAATAAATTCTAGATACCAGGGCCTTAGCTTGGGTTGCTGGGGGTGTGGCCAGCCTGCAAATCACCACAGGCCCCTCACCCTGGCCACCCCATGCCCCAAGGAAACAGCCACCCTGATCCGGGACACTTTTCAGGGCAAACCAGCTGGCTTCCACCCATGCACCAGGCCTCGGTTCTATCTAAAAAAAGAGTAATATACAGATTGACCATCACTCCAACACACAAGGCTTCCCCCATGTGGTCAAAGATCTTGCCCCCATGTGAACACAAGATGGCCACCACAAGATGGCCAGAAGAGGAAGGCAGTTGGGAGAGACCCAGGCCTACAAGGGAGGGCAGTTGGGGGAGATCAAGCTTGCGGGGGAGGGCAGTTAGAGGTGACCAGGCCTGCATAGGAGGGCAGTTAGAGGCAAACAGGCTGGCAGGGGAGCAGTTAGTCATTAATCAGGCTGGCAGGGGAGTGGTTAGGGGATGATCAGGCTGGCAGGCAGAAGCAGTTAGAGGTCATCAGGAAGGCAAGTAGGCAAGCACTTGGGAGCCAGCAGTCCTACCTGGATTGTGAGAGGGATGTCTGACTGCCCGTTTAGGCCTAATCCTACCAGATTGATTTATCCTACCAGGATTGGGCCTAAATGGGCAGTCAGACATCCCTCAAGGGGTCCTAGTTTGGAGAGGGTGCAGGGACTGGGCTGAGGGACACACGCCCTCAACCCTCCTCCCCCGTGCATGAATTTTGTGCACCGAGCCTCTAGTAGTAGTAGTAGTAGTAGTAGTAGTAGTAGTAGTAATAATATAATACATGTACAGCACATATCAATTTTAGGCCCATAAACCGAAGCACTTTCAGAAGCTAACTGATGTAAGTCTCACAAGAGTAGAAGGTCAGTTCTATTATCATCCCTTTTAAACAAATGGAAGAAAAACTGAGGCATAGAGAAAGTGAATCATTTGGTTAAAGTAAAACAAAAATAGTACAGGGTGGAATCAGGATTTAAACTCGGGGGGTTAAATTCCAGGCACCATGCTTTTAACCACTATAGTATACTAACTCTATAAGATACATATTTTATAAAGATTATCTACTCAATAGTTGTAACAGAAAGAGCACTTACTGAATTTATCCTTTCTCTCAATAAATATTTAACAAGTGCCTACAGTGCCAAACACTCTGTTTTCCAGCTAATAAAGCTGAAACAGCTCTTGCCTTCATGCAGCCTAGAGTAGAGTGATAAATATACAAATATAACTTGCATACACAGTTGCAATATTGTGGCCAAGAACAAAAGGAAAAGCTATTAAAAGATACTGTAAAACCTAGGACCTTTTTCAGATTGTACGGACAAGCTGTTTCTTAAGAAATTATATTGAAGTTGAGACTTGCATCATGAAGAGGAGCCAGCTGGGTGATTAGTTATGGGAGAATTCCAGGTAGAAGGAACAGTGTATAAGAAAGCCAGGATTCCTGGAACTGTAAGGTTGTACTCTTTGTGTATCACTTAGGTGTGAACAAGAAACAGATGGCTCTCTAAAACTTAGGCCATTTCATTGAGGCTTTATTGATGAAGGGACTAATGGTGACGATGTAGGCTAGCTATAGGGCCTACTTATGGAATGATATAAAAACTTGGGGTGAGCAGTAGTGGAGCTACTGTTATTAGATAAGTGAGGTACTCATCTCTCTTGGTAGGAGATGAGGGGCTGGATTTCTTGTGAAATGCCAAGAAAAATAATTTTCTGAGACTCACCTGGAAGGAATAGATATGGTAGAAAGCTTTATTTTCATAGAATTAAATCAGTGAATCTCCATAGTCCACTTTCTTTTGTCCTGACATAAAATAAGTGTAGCTGGGCATCAGTAGAGTTAAAATCAAAGCCAGTATCCAGAGTTTCTGTTCCATTTTAGTAGAGTCCAATTCACCAATGCCAATTTAGTTTGTTTCCCTCTATAGTACATCTGTCCATTATGTGTGGGGTCCACATGCCTATAAGTACAAATGTAAGAAAACAGGAGCAATAGAGCCCTGTGAACCAAGAGTCACTAGCCAAGTGTAACAAGGGAGAAAATCCTTTTGTTTAGGGAATTATGTAGTCCTAAATTTTTCCAGGATTGCTGTGGCCACGCCCATTCTGGCTAAAGATCTTTTTCCCTAGGTGTGACTGTCCTACAGGTATCTTCCTTGTGTCTCCCCAACTTTACTGGGCGTGAGTACATTTTCCTTTTGGATTCCTTCCTCCAGTTTTTACAGGGAATAATCCGGTGGTTCCCTGGAGAGTGCAAAGCAGCTTCCTGGTAAAGCTGCCCAGATGACATGCCATTTGCTCCTTTATTAATAACTACCTTATCACAACAGTGTCACTAATGCCACCCCAAGGTCAAAAGGTTAACAGAGGTTCCTGAAACTGGAAAGAGGAGGCTCATGTGGGGATGGTCCTCTTTTTCAGAAGGATTCCTTCCTCAAAGTTTGCAGCCAGGTTGATCACACCCAAAAGAATGGAGACAAAAGTAAATTTCTAATCACACTTTGTTTCCTACCCTCCAGTCTCCTAATGGAGTTTGCCCTTTGCCTGTACACTATCCAAGGATAGGACATGAGAGTCCATTGATAAATCCATTTAGGTCAGCCTCCTAGGGGAGAGAGTATAATGAAAAAAGTAGAGAGAGGTTTTGGATAGCCATTAAATTTTTCAGTAGCTAAATGATATACCATGTTAGATCTTTGTAGTGTTTATCTTTTTTTTTAGACAAAATGAGGGACATTTCCTTTTGAAAAAAAAATTTTTTTTTCCTTTTGATGGGGGAGTAGACACTAACTACCTGGAGAAAGCATCAAGTCTTACAAGTTAAGGGCACATTTCTACAAGATTGTCCCATCCCCTCTCCCATCACCACTTCAGATGCTTGTAGTGAATCCAGGTTATCACCTCTGTGTGGGAGCCCCTTTCCACATCCCTTGTGGTTCAGGGTTCCACATCCCTTGTGGTTCAGGGTTTGGGTTCTGAAGGAGGCCGCACCCAAACAAAATGAGAGACTAGAAAACATTAATTTGGCAATATTGGGGGGCCAGGAGGGAGCCTTCCTCTAGTGGAAAGGACTACCACTTGCTCTAGCCTTTTTCTCCCTTTTATTAAGGCTTTGGGACACACCCCTAGCCTTTAGGCAGGAAATAACAAAACAGAAATTAACATGAAACAAACAGGGAGAGGCTGCTTTAGCTAATAATGTTTCAACTAAACAGTGAGTGATGAGCTCTGACCTTTCAAAGCAGTTAAGGTTGACCAGCCTTCTGGTCTTCTGTTTACATCCATTTAGTGAGAAGAATGTTGGGTTTCTGACACCTCTGCTTCTGACCAACCTGCTGTAGATCAGAGGTTCCAACAACCCTTTTTCATTGACAAATTTATTGGAGTGGCTCATAAAATAAAAAAACAAAACAAAACAAAAAAACACTTGTTATATCACCAGGTCATTTTAAAATGATAGAACTCAAATTGCCATATGGAAGAGATAGTTATAGCAATGTATGTGGGAAGGGCATGGAGCTTCCTTGCCTTCTCTGAATACACAATTCTCTCCAAATCTCTACATGTTCACCAATCAAAAAGCTCTTGCTGAAACCGGTTTGGCTCAGTGGATAGAGCATCGACCTGCCAACTGAAAGGTCACAGGTTTGATTCCTGTCAAGGGCATGTACCTTGGTTGCGGGCACATCTCTAGTAGGGGGCGTGCAGGAGGCAGCTGATCGATGTCTCTCTCTCCCTCATCAATGTTTCTAACTCTCTATCCCTCTCCCTTCTTCTCTATAAAAAAATCAATAAAATATATTAAAAAAAAAAAGAAGCTCTCCAAACCTTGTCCTTTGGGTATTAATTTGGGTATTAATGGAGGTTACATTGCATAGATAAGATTAAATAAGTCATTGGCCATTGGTGATTGGACTCAATCTCCAGTCCCTCTCCCCTCCCTAGAGGTCAGTGGGTAGAAATGAAAGTTACAACCCTCTAATCACAGGATGGCTCCCCTGCGCAACCAGCACTCAAACTTAGGTTACCCAGGACCTTTGCCAAAATCACCTCATTAATATGATAACAGATACCTTTTAAGCTCTTATTTCTTAGAAAATTCCAAGGACTTTAGCTCTAGAGCAGAAATTTTTAACCTTCCTCATCACATGGTACACATAGGTATAATTTTTATTCATTCACAATGGAAAGCTGTTGCTGGCTTATTTATTTATTTATTTATTTATTTATTTATTTATTTATTTATTTATACAATCTAAGAGAAAAGAGGTCAGTGCCCCTAAATAGTGAAGTATTACATGTTTTAAAAATTCTTGTGGCACACCAGTTCAGGACTGCTGCTCTAGAGTTCTCTTCCAGAAATAGGGACTAAGACATATATATTTCTTATTATAAATCATAGTATCACAGTTGAGGTCAGATTTGCACCTGGAAAAAAATATTCTACGTGATGAAGTGGTTTGCTGGAGGCTATGAATGGAGGCCATGTAAACATGCAAGAGGCAGGTTTGGAGGGGCAGGAGCATAAATGAGCTCAGGAGAAATGAAATTATTTGGTGACCGATCTGGTGTGTCCGATATGTGTATGCAGATCGTTTTTGAAGGTATAATTAACAGGACTTGATAATAGTTTGCATTAATAGGGCAAATTAAAGTATTACAGTTTCTCTCCGGTATTGTGTATCTGACTTGTGAGTAGATGCTGGTACCGCAAATGACCATAGGAAAAACTATTTTGTTTACAAAATGGGGTAGAGATGTTGATTAATTCAGTGTTTATATGAAAAATTCAAGTGGCATTACCAACCAGTTGAATATAGAAGTTTAAACCAGTCTACAATCCTCTACAAGTAGACTTGAAGGTAGGTAGTGATGGTATCATTTTAAGCAAGAGCATATTGATATACCAGAGAGGTGACTGAATGAAGTCCTATAAAACGTAGATACTTAGAGGAGGCAAATTAAAGAGGAGCCAATAAAGGAATCCATGCTTGCACTAAGTTGGCACTTTTACATTAGTTTTCTCCCTTAGATTAGAATGATTCTATGAATTAAGTGCTATAACATTATGAATGAGGATCTGAAAATCAGCTTAATCAACTTGGCTATTAGTTAGCTTTGGTTTCTGCCTCACTCCAAAACTAATGATTTTCTATGACACTAAGCTGTGCATCATAAATGGTAAAAGCACCTTCCTAGAATAGTGATACACACACATACACAAAGAGGGTGTATAAATGAGGAAAGTAGTTTTACATAGTTTGTTTGTCACTTCTGCCATACAAATTAAATTATAATTAACTTTATTCTTTTTCCTGATAATAAGGTTTTACATCCTTTAAGTGGGGTTAAGTCAAGCAACTAAAACATATTTTAAAAGGGATTTTGCCAGAGTTCCCCAAAATTTGATTTTGCTACTTAATGGGTGGAAAATTAATTTAATCCAGAGCTTGATTTATGAAGAGTTTTGGTACTTATTTCTAACAACTCACCCCTAATACTTGAGCATGTAATCTATAGTAATAAAAGGGTAATATGCTAATTAGATCAGATAACCAGATGTCTTCTGGAATTCCTTCTGGATGTCTTTCTGGACAAAGTCACAGCAGTTGCGAGGGCCTAGGAGGGCCAGCAGCCAGGGTGGCTGCGAGGACCAACAGTGACAGAAACAGCAAGGTGATGAGGGCAGCGCCTTCCCCTGATCCACCCAGTTACCTCCCACTCCCCATGGGGAGTGGGCCTAAGCCCTCAGCAGGACATTGGACTGTAAGAGGGAGCAGGCTGGGCTGTGGGATGCCTCCCACCCCCAGTGCACAAATTTTTGTGCACTGGGCCTCTAGTTTATTACTAAGCCTAGATGGGAGATATTTGAAGTATATAGTTGAAAACAAGTCTTGACATTTAAGCATCATCACATAAAAGTATGAAATCTATTATTTTCTATTAGGATATTAAAATAGAACTTTAAACATTTTTGGTAATGACTGCAGTTTCATAATCAGTCCATTAACCACAAGATAACTATTATGAACTCAAATAGGTGTTCAAAATGATCAGTGAATGTTTTTGCTCAGATGTCCTTAAAGACTTAGGAGGAGAAATACCTTTTTTTTTTTCATAGAAACAGATTTATTTAGATAGAGACATGCTGAATACAAAAGGCTAAAATAAATGAGTAATCATTAACATAAAATAATAGAATATTTTAATAAAATTTAATATTTTTTCTTTAATGTTAACTTACCAGGCATTGAATGACTGCACAAATTAATAAGCCTAATGTAAATAAACCTTTTAATTGGTGATAACACAGTGACTGTAATAGGTGTTGAGTAGAAAATATTAATGAACATATGACTTTGACCTGCTTTGAGGTATTAGGAGAGAAAATTGCTTTTTAAACTCTTCACAGGTTATATAGCATTTCCAGATACTACTTTTTTTTGCCATGTAAAAAGCATTTATACATTTTTAATATCATATTTACATTTTAAATGTATAAAGGGAAAACTCTTAATATATATCTGTACATTTTATGCAGTTAGATCCAACACATTTACATAGCAGACAATATTTGAGCTGCAATAGAGGAAATTTACTTCCATTGGATAGCATATTACTCTGTACTAAAGGAGGATGATCAATAGGATAATTTTTGGAAATATTTGTTTGGAGGCATGGATACAATTTGTACTTTAAATTTGTGGTTAAATAGTTTTAGCTATTCATTAAGTTTATAGGGTTTTTTGTTGTTTCTTTTTGTTTGAAGTTACAATGTGGAAATAACTTTCACAATATCTATTTATTTATTCTACTTACTAAGTGCTAGCCACTTTTCTAGCTCTTAATGACATAGCTTAACAATAAAAGTTTTTACTTTCCTGAAGCTTATAGTGAATCAAGGATGGGAAATAACAGAAGTAAATACATGTTGCTGTTTATTATCCCAAGGTTGTTGTTATAAAATTGTTATTTGGGTAAAAGTCTTAAGAATGAGTCCAATTGATTAACTATAAGTTAAACAGTCTAATAATTTAAAACTTTTTAGAATATGATTGTATTGACACAAGTTGAAACTTGATATCGTTACTATATAATTCCCAAAATAAGTTTTACAGAGGTAAAGATTAAAAAAAAAAGATGTTTTCAGAGTGGTGTCAATTAATTAATAATATAGTATTTTCCAAGCAATATTAATAAATTATATTACAAAATTTATTAGAAATTATTTATTCATAAAGTTGATTTTTCCAAATTAACAGTGAGAAAAATAATTTAATTCTACTAATTAATAATAATTATGTTAATGTTTTTAGTTTTTGTCTTTGTCAGAATTAGACTTAAAAAATTGATTTTGATAGTGAGATGCTGTTGATAGAACTTTTATCAAACCATAGCAGATGTTGGACTAAAGCTTTTGGATAAAAATATAATTTATATTTAATTAATGTTTAATTATTTCAGAACATTGTTGTTCTACTAGTGACAGATGAATTCAGGGAAAATTAATATCATCCTAACTTTTCTATTTAAAACTAGATTTTATTGATATGTTTTAAAATATGTGCTGCAATGGTTATGGCATGATCTTTAAAATTATATATTTTTTAATATGAATTTGTATACCTGCATGTATTGTTGTTTAAACATCTCAATGCTCTATTTCCCTCTTATATTAATACTAGAGGCCTGATGCACAAAATTCATACAAGGGGGTTGGCCCTCACAGCCCTGGCCAGCCAACCACCCCTCACTGCCTTGGCTCACTCTCACAACTCTCCTTTGTCTAATAGGTTGACTGGATGGTTGTTCTGCTGTTTTGTTTAATTAGCATATTAGCTCTTTATTATATAGGACTGCTATGTTATAGTTTAAGGTGATATCATATGAGATGTCATATGATAACTTTTTTAACCCAAAAATTCTGGGCATAATAAATGCAAGCTATTATTTCTGTAGATTTTTATTATTAGTACTTAGAGGCCCAGTACATGGAAATCCCTGAACTGGATGGGGGTTCCCTCAGCTTGGCCTGCCCCCTCTCACAGACTGGGAGCCCTCAGGGTATTGCCTTTCCCAACAATCAGGGGAAGGCAATGCCCCATTCACACATCTGCTGCTGCCACAGTCAGCAGCGCAAGCCTCAGCCGGCCCTGGTTATCTGAGCTTTGGGTGACCCTAGGCAGCTGGGCAGCTGCCATCTTAGGCTTTTCTGCACTTCAGGCCAGACCTGGGCAGCTGGGCAGCCACCATCTGAGGCTTGCCTGTGGTTTAGGCCATCCCTGAGCGGCTAGGGGGCTGAGGAGACTGGGGGACTCTGGAGGCAGGCTCATGGAGCTGCCAGGCTTGCTTGGGGGCAGGCCCAGCCTTGCTGCACACCTGCTGCCCCCTGGGGGCTGAGGGAACTGGGCACCGCCATCTTGTGTCTGTAGGTGCCGTCATCTTTGAGGATGGGGCAGTCAATTAGCACATTCCCTACTTATGGGCTGTGGGGCAGCCATCTTTGAGGGTGGAGAAATCAATTAGCATATTCCCTCTTTCTTAGATAGGATTATAAGTATTGTGTTTAATTAAATATAATGTAAAATTTAATTGTTATATATTATGTATGATATAAGTATAGTATATTACAGTGATTGTTTTATATGTATATGTAATTTGTTTATATAGGTTCTAAATGGAAAAGGATAACTATACCCTTAGTGTTTTTTCATACTTTTTTTTTTGTTGTTGTTTGTAATCCTCACCTGATGATATTTTTTCATTGAATTTTAGAGAGAGTGGAGGAGAGTGGGAAAGATAGAGAGGAACATCAATTGTTTGCCTCCTGCAGGAGCCCTGACCAGGGCCTGGGCCAGGGAGGGGCCTGCAACCAAAGCATATGCCCTGGCTTAGAGTTGAACCTGGGACCCTTTGGTCCATAGACCAATGCTCTACCCACTGAGGCAAGCCAGCTAGGATCTTAATATTTTTCAAATAATAACTATTATTATAGGATATCTATGTCCTTAATATTTTTGAAATAATAATTATGGTATAAAATCATTTTTTTTACTGACATTGTGATTAAACATTATAGTTCTAGCATTTTGCTGGCTCCCTTCCTATACTCCAAGGTCCTTTAGGACTATATCACAATATTTGGTATATTTCCTCTTACACATGAGTGAATTAGTGAAACTTTCATCAAATTAATAACATAAAAAAAGCCTTTGTCCTTAATTATGGATCAAATGCATCTTTTTCTATAAAGAGTACTGGCAGATTATATATCTTAAGAACACTTGGGCACAAAAGAAAAGCAAATGGTCTAAAGACGATGCTTATGAAAAGAGATGTGCGTAAAAATGAATGATTAAGTTTTTACCTTGCACTGGGAGGAGAAATAGGAAACATTAAATTTCATTTTGCATAATTATTTAAGTCAATAACATCAATTTTCTATATCTGAAAAGCATTCTAGAAAGTGATTCTTTTCATTTAATGTGCTTAAATCAGGTGAAAACTATAGTTCAATTTCCTTTCTCATTATCTTTGCTTTTAGCAGATATCTTTTTTTCCCTAAAGTTACCAATCTATTGCTATCAATATCTAACACATATGAAATGTATGTCTACATCAATAACACACCTAAAATACTCTTAAGCAAATAATAATAGTAACAATGACCTAATAAACTAATAATGAAAAAGGAAAGACTGACAAAAGGAACAGATTTGAAGAATATGATTATGATAATGTCTGTGTTTGCCATCAAAATCAGGATATAACACATTGATCATTAACAATTTACAAAACAATTGTGGTGAAAAAGAAAATTTGTCACAATTCATATGATAGAAAGAATACACATTTTACCTGAATCTTCACTCTTGTTTACCACCCACAAGCTTTCTCTCCTCTCAACAGGCTAAGTCCTCTCAAACATAACTGTCTACTGGTGAGCACAATGTATGAATGGCTTCTTGCAGCAAGGGAAATAAAATGGCAACTATAAAACTAAATTGTAGTCATGAAAAGCAAATAGATGGAAACTCATTCCTCTCTGCAGGTTAGAGATAGGAACGCCGCAGGATTCATTTTTTAGACCAAGCAGTCTTTTCTCTCTTTGAATATAGTGTGTGTGAAGGGAATATTGACTTATTTTCTTTATGTTGTTTTGCAAGAATTATTTTTCTTTCACACAAGAGTTTTGGGTCTTTCTGAAATAGGGATCACTAATTTAAACCTAAGGGAATTTTGACCAATATAACATTTAAAATGAAAATTAGTCCCTGTTTCTTGAAATTTTATCTTATTCAAAATGTCATTGGTCACTCCTTTACTATCTTCCTCATTGACACTTTTTCATTTTATTCTTTAAATTTTAATTATCTATAAAGGAACTGTTTCTTGCCAACTCTCTAAACACTCTTCCTGGGTTACCTAATGAATAATTTACTTAAAATGCTCTTTTGTGAAAACTCCAAAATCTGTTTTTATTTTCTATCATTGAGCTTCAGAACCTTCTTACCAGTTTTTTACGTGTACAAATCTGAATTGATTTCTGCTCACTTCCATATAGTTCCTCTTGCTTCTGTCTTCCTAATTGTGTTTAAAAATATCATCATCCAACCCATCTCCCAAGCTGAAAAATCCTGGTATAATGCACATCAATATTTTTATTGATTATAGAAAGGAAGGGAAAGAGAGAGGGAAAAAGATCAGAGATGAAAACAGTAGATAGAGCTAGCATTTCTATCTCTAACCTGCAGAGAGAATCATTGATTGGCTGCCTCTTGCACCCACAGAGGGGATTAAGCCCACAGCCTGGCATGTGCCCTGACCAATAATCGAACTGTGTCCTCCCGATTCATAGGTTGACACTCAACCACTGAACCATGCTATCCAGGCCACATCACTTCCTTACACTCACATCTTAGCCTATAAATCATCAAATCCTGTACATTCTGGAACAAAATTTGTTTTCTTATCAGAGCTTTTATGTTTCATAGCTCTAGGTCATACATTCATCTTTTTCTTCTGATATTATTGAATAAGTTCCTAACTGAGCTCTTTACCACTTTCCACAACCAAAAGCATGGTGATAAATGTGATGTTACTCATCTACTGAAAAATCCACTTTAACCCTATTATCCTTATGCTAAACTATCTCTACATGGCTCTACTAACCTTAATCTCAAGTCCAACCTCCGTAAGTCTAGACCTGAAATTTCTCTCCAGCCTCATTTATGAACATTCTCTACCAATGATGCCATATCCCACTAAGCTCCTTTATAGAAATGTATCCCCATTTTCTGAGCCTGCAATCAAAGAGGCTTTGCCCATGCATTTCCTTTTGTATGAAATGCTTTTTCTCCTTAACTGACTGTTTGACCTCTCTACATTCTCCAAGACACAGCATAAATATTACTTTCTTGTGAAGACTTTCCTCACATCCCTCTTATTTTTTAGGCTCTGTAAGAGAACATCATATATATCATAATTTGTTTATTAATGTTCCTTTACAAGAAAATATTTTTCTAATAAAAATTATATTCCCTATATATAATCTGTTTCAAAGTAGACATTATATAAGTATGAATTAAATGATTATGTTTTATCACTGCCTTACATTAATTGTCATTTGGAGTAGTATTCAATCTCTAGTATATTTGTAGCTGCCTGCTTTAGCATATTCTGATTTGAAATTCTAGAATTATTTAATGCTCACCTTTAGCTTTGTTTATTTTCCAAGCTCTATAGCCAAGGTCAACAATATTTTGGTATGGGGTTGAAAATAGGTGAAACTATTATTTACTACTGTTATAAGCCAGGTTGTTTATTAATATTTTAAACCTCTACTCATTATTTCTTATAATAGTACTATGAAATAACCAATATGTTCATTTTACAAATTAAGAAGATTGTATTCAGACAGTGTAGCTCAGAGGTTGAGACTTGACCCTTGGCCAGGAAGTTATGGTTTGGTTCCTAGTCAGGGCACATGCCCAGCATGTGTAGGAAGCAGTTGATCGATGATTCTCTCTCATCACTGATGTTTGTAGCACTTTCTTCCTCTCCCTCTTTGAAATCAATCAAACCATATTTAAAGAAAGGAAGATGTGAAGTTGAGTAAATGATTTGAGTTTATATACTAGTAATTGAAAAATCAACTCATGATTTGATAATAAAGGTGCTGATATTGTAAATAATTTAACACCAATTTACTGAATTTTTCATTTTATTGAGAAAAAACTGACATATAACACTTTTAAGTTATATAGCATGATGGTTTGGTTTACATGCATTGTGAAATGATTAACACAATACGTTTAGTTAACATCTATCATCTCATATAGAAAGTCCAAAAAAAAAAAACAAAAACAGGAAAAAAATTTTCTTGTGATATGAGTTCTTTGGATCTACTTTCTTAACAACTTTCCATATATTATATAACAGTTTAATTAGATTGCCTATTTTAGTGAGAGTATACAGTGTTTGTCTCTCTCCATTTTACTTATTTCACTTAGAGTAATGCCTTAAAGTTCCATTCATGTTGTCCTAATAGTTGGAATCCTCAGTTTTTATGACTGAGAAATATTCCATATATACTACAACTTCTTTATCCATTCATTCATAGATGGATACTGAGGTTGTTTCAATGTTTTGTATCTATCTATCTATCTATCTATCTATTTATCTATTTAATCTATCATCTATCTATCATAATAAAAGCATAATATGCTAGTTAGACTTTGTCCTTCAGGACAAAGCTGGGGCTGCACCCCAGGTGCTGCTAGTGGCTGGAGGGAATCCTAGGTCCCAGGTGCCTATCAGAGGCTGGAGGAAAGCTTGGGTCCTGGGTGCCAGAGGGAACCCGGTGCTGGCAACTGGGGGAAGGAGGCCTACTCTTACATGAATTTCATGCATCCTCTAATTTATCTATATCATAAAAGGCCTGTGTTCATGATGCCACTAGAATTGTCACAATCAAACGAGCATTGGCTCTTGGAGCAGGTGGGGTGGAGCACAAGCTACTTGTGGTGGAGAGCTACTAGTGGTGGAGAGCTACTAGTGGTGGAGAGCTATGAGCAGTGAAGGGCATGGTTGCCAATTGAGGCAAGTGGAAGCAAGATACTTACGCACAATTTAATGTTCACTGAGCCTCTAGTCGTATCTAATAAAAGAGTAATATGCAAATTACCATCACTACACTACACCCATCATCCACACCCTTGAGCTAATAAGGAACAGGAATGCAAATTAACCCCAACCAAGATGGCCCTGGCTATTGAGCAAGCAGGAGGGAGGCTTGGGTTTCCCCAGCAATGGAGGAAGCCACGTTTCCCACACACCCTAGATGGCCCAGGCCTCCACTCAAGGCTACAAAGTTTCAGTTATAGAAGATAAATAAATCCCAGATCCCAGGGTCTTCACTTGGGTTCCTGGGGTGCATGTATCTGAAATATCCTTAATTCTACATACTTTATATGAACTACTAAATTTAAACTTTGTTTCACTGTTGTATTTCAATAAATTGATGATACTGTTTAAGTAAAGAAAAAATATATATATACACTAGTTTTTAAAACTCTACATAAAATGCAGAAGACTTTTAAAAAACACATACTATCCTACATTTATTTATTTATCACCATATTAAGTCTCTTTGTTGACAACATAGAGGATATTGTAATGATTTAAAGAGTGAATCTTTATCAGTGTTTGACAGAGAAGGGACATGATGAAAACATACAGTTATTTATAACAAAACTTAACTTGAAAGTGATATTTGCTCAGTATTTGATTTATATATGTGTTCTAGGCAGAATAAACTTCCACAATCTATTGAGTTCCCTTTTAAGTAAGCATTTGAAATATGAAAATGTACATTTTGGGTGTACAATGATTCTAGACATGTACATAAGGAAATAGTTCTGTTACATGTTTCTCAGTTTTATTTTATTTTTTTTTAATATTTTTATTGATTTTTTACAGAGAGGAAAGGGAGAGGGAGAGAGAGAGAAACATCAATCAGCTGTCTCCTGCACACACCCTACTGGGATGTGCTCACTACCAAGGTACATGTCCTTGACCAGAATCAAACCTGGGACACTTGAGTCCACAGGCTGATGCTCTATTAACTGAGCCAAACAGGTTAGGGCTCTCAGTTTTTGTTTATTTTCATTTTGTCCTCACAATGTAGTTCATAATTTTATTATTATTAAAATAGCATTTGACCTTGTTATAGTCAGTCATTGAAACCAACCAGTTTCCCTTTGCAATTGTAGGTTCTAGCCAGAAAAAAACAACAACACTGTATTACCAAAAATTTATATAAAACACACACACACACACAAAATGTAATCTAGAAATCCAACTAATAAAGAGAATTCTTGATTTTTTAAAATTTTATTTTTTGTTACCTTGCCTTGGTTGGGTCAGTTTGATTTAGAAATTTGTCTTTAGTGGTGCAGTTTTAGGAATTTATTTTTTCTACCATTAATATGGCTATTTCTGGGTTAGAATTAATTACTTCATGCATACTAGAATATCTCATACCACCATTTCATTTATGTTCACTGAGCTTATTTAAAGAGATGCTTTTTAGTTCTGCTATATGCTATCTACTGTAAAAGTAAATTCTCCTGTCAAGCACACAAAACTTTTATTTCTTAGTGATTCTTTTAGTCACCCGAGAAAGTAAATTTGTTCGATGTAAGAAATATCTAAACATATAGAGAATTTTTATAAGAGTTTACTTGAGCCAAAAGTGATGGCAGTTTCTATGAAGCAAGTTCTAAAATGCTCCTGAGGAGACTCCAGTTTGTAGTTATGCATTTTAATGAAGGATGGAACATAAGGAAGATACATGAAGGTAGGAGAAAGCAAGGTTAGGATTGGGTTACAGGTTGGTTTAAAAATTTCTGTGCTCTCAAGATTGTGGTTATGCATATTTTAAAGTGTAATCCTTTGAAATACACAAGAAACAATGGACATGGCTAGCTTAAGGCAAGATAACCTTTTACTGAAGAAGTTATATGTTTGGGGCGTGACTATCCTCCATGACCTGCTCAGATAGAAATTTATGATCAGATCACCTTTGTGAAATTACTTTCTATAGAACCACTTTTTGTCACATTCTAGATGTTGAGAAGTAGAATTCATTCATTCTAAATTGAGTACAGGGAGCATATTAAGTCACCTTTGTTATTTTTGCTAGCACACAGTTGGTTTTTATGTTACATTAACAATTTTTTTCATTTGTTAAATAACTGGCAATCTAGGACAATTAGAAACATTTAGCAAAATATGGATATTTTTAAATTTGTCCCATAAGATAAATTCAATTATGTTATAGGTGCCATATTAAGAGTCTGGATCCCATAATAACCATGTTAGTTTTATTTTATGTTATCCCTAACTTCCCTAAAATTCAGAAGAAATAAACAGAAAGTTTTAGAGATGTAGGCAAATTATAAAACTACCATATGATGACTCACTATTTTTTTTTAGGCAACATTACTCTATTAAAAAAAGGAAAACATTATTTTCCTTAAAACAATTCAAGAATTTACATAAATAGGGAGCTCTCAGGATCCATATCTAGAATATGTACATGTGACAGGACTTCACATATGTCCCCTTGATGAAGTACTTACTGCACAACTATATTTAGTAGGTCTCTGTGCTAAATCATAATCAATAGAGTTTTAAAAATAAATTATCATTTATTTATAAGTTACAGGCAGTCGGACATCTCTTGAGAGCTCCCAGATTGGAGATGGTACAGGCTGGACTGAGGGACACACCCCATTCCCCTGTCCACAAATTTCATGCACTGGGCCTCTAGTTAATATATAAAGCATCAAATTTATCCTTTAAATAACTAATATTCAAAGGTGCAATGGAAGTACTTCCCCTCCTCTTACTGATTTAAAACCTTAGCAGTTTGTTGAATGGGCTTGTAAAATAAATATTCAAGGTCAGAACCATAAAACTAATACAAAGATACCTGCTGAGTAAGAGCTTGTAATTTCAAAAGTAGAAAGGAAATCCTGCAGCATGTGAATCCCACTGAGGATTTTATTAAACTCAATAAAGGTATCTCCAGGAAAGTAAATACCCATATTTAAGATTTTCAGGGTCTTTATAATGCAAAGCAATTTTAACAAACTAACAATGAATATCTTTACGCAGGGAGAAAAAGTATTTAGAAAATGTCATTTCCTTTATGGAACTGTTTTCCATTTTCTACTACAGCTCCTTGGAAGGGGGAAACAAACCGAACAAAAACAACATGAATACTACAAATTTGAAAAAAAGATTTTAACTCATATAAAACTAATACACAGATATTATACATGGATAACAAACAGAAGCTAAGCTGGTACTAACTTTCAGCCAATTGCTAATTAAGGTGAATTCTACATATCTGTTTTTAAAGATAATAATTGGTCTGATTTAAGTGCGATATTTGCTTTTGACAGTATTTTGATGTTTCTCCTGAATAGGAGCACAGATTTGGGCACAGTTTTGTTGACATCAACAATCTATAAAAACTAAAAAGTTGATTAATTAATTTTTTTAGCAGAAGTATAGAAACGACTATGGTTAAATGACTTGATTAAACCCTGCTCTGGATTTCCCTACTGTTATACATAACTACATTGAGTCATAGCTAGAATTTAAGAATCATAAGGGCAGGGATCACTTTTTTTTCTTTTATATTGATATATGGAGCAGTACGAGGCAAATAGTAGGAGTTCCATAAGTATTATTGAAAGCTTATGAAATATCATGTCAGAATATTCCATTTACCCTTCAGAACAGCTCAGTTTCCATTTTCTGTGTCAAAGGCTGAGAGCAGTTATGTTGCTGAAGAGTCAGAGATGACATTATGGAATGATACAGGAACAGAGCACACATTTTCAAAAATAAATCAATAGGAAAATGCTTTGAGTAACTTATATGTTTTATATTCAGACAGTTTACTTTCAGTTGAGACTTTAACTTATTCTTCATAAGAATCTGATGAAATGGAATTAACCACAGTTTTTTAGATGAAGCGGTGAAGACTACAGTTAAATTTCTTGACTATATCCCTTGACAATATTACACCTTGATTAATATAGCAATATAATAAAGCATAACATAAAGTATTATATTTTAGGTTCCCTTCCTTATAGAGTGAATGTTTGATTTATTAGAAATATCTGTGCCTACTTATAAAATATAGCTGGCTAAATTACATCTATATTCTGTAACTGAGAAAAACATACTTATGGTTCATGCCACATTAGATATATTTGAATATGTGGCATTTATTTACTGCATTGGATATCTAGAGTCTCTAACTTGACCTTGATTAATCTAAAACGAGGTAGAAACTGTGATTTACTTGAAAGTGTGCTAACTTGATAATTGAAGACCTGGGTTAATTCCAGTTCTGTTACTGATGCTGCTTAGAATTTAATCTTGCTCATATTGTTTCCTTTTCTTAAATAGAACAGGAAAATTTCTAGCTATCTTATATGGCTAATACTATCATTAAATTTGTGTAAAGTTAATTTGTAGAATATTATTTTCAAAGGACTGAAAGAGCAGAATTCCCCAAGTTTCTATATGTTGAAAACTTTTTCTCTGTGCTTAGTATTCATAAGGTTTTATGCTTGTTTGTTGCCTTGCTTTGTGTAGTACAGTGGTACCTCGAGATACGAGTTTAATTCGTTCCGTAACCTTGAGGCGTGGGAAACTATGAGACACTTGAGTCGTGATAAACTGGTGGGTCATGTGGAGCCGGCTGATCTGCGCGATTACTCCCATCTCAAATGTTGCTTGTATTTCAAAGCAAAAGTCGCTCGCTTGACGGCTCGTATCTCAAAAATCTTGTATGTTAGGGCACTCGTATCTCGAGGTACCACTGTAGTTTTGAAAAATTTGGTTACTCTAATTATTTTGCCTTTGTGAATTTATTTGCCGCTTTGCCTGAAGGTGTTGAGGATTTATTATTATTGATATTATTCTGGGTCACTTATCCCAGATGAGCCCTCTTAATGTGTAGATTCAGGTCTTTTTCTTCCTTGGAAAGTTTTCTTGGTTTATAGGTTTAATTATTAGCTCTGTTCCATTGTTTTGCTATTCTTATATCAAATTAATATGTGATCATTCAAATGGTAATTGCTTTTTTTTGCCTGTCTATTGTTTTTACTACTTTCTCTCTGACCCTTTTACATTTTTATAACATTTTTATTCTTTTAGTTATTTTTCTACCTTCCTTCAAGGAACCTACCAAATTTTCAGTTGAGTTTTTTTCTGCCTTAGTTTCTTCTAATGCTTTCTCCATTTCAGAGATAATTTTATATTTTTCACCTGTTTCTTTCCTGGGGTTAATGAACATTATTTTTCATTAATCTACTTTGTTTTTATGTTTTTAGTTTCTGAGTAAAGGTGCTTTTTAAAATATCATCACCTTATTTGAATGTATTTAATACCTTAGTCTGTTAACAGTTTTCTTCTGCTTAGTAATTGCTCTGTGTGAAGAATTCTCTTCAGTTCATGTGTAGAATTTTGTTTTTATTTTCTGCCATAGGTCTGTAAAACTTCATTTTTTTCTTCTTCACCTTTATGCCAAAGGCATTTAATACAATATCCCTAGTTTAACAATTTCTTCTTCTCTCACTATAGCAAATCCAGGTATTTTTTATTTGTTTTTTTTCTTTTTTTTTCTTTTCTTTTTTTTTATTAATTTTTTATACATATCTCCCCATTGCCCCCCCTCCCTCCCAGGCATACCCCAACCCCCCAGTGTCTATGTTCATTGGTTATGATTATACGCATAGATACAAGTCCTTTGATTGATCTCTTATCTACCTCACCTAACTTTAATCTTCCTGCTGTAATTTCACAGTCTGTTCGAAGCTTTACTGTCTCTGTATCTATCCTTTTGTTCATCAGTTTATAATGATCTTTATTATCCCCCAATGAGTGCGATCATGTGATGCTTCTCCTTCATTGACTGGCTTATTTCACTAAGCATAAGGCTCTCCAGTTCCAACCAGGTTGCTGCAAATGGTAAGAATTCCTTCTTTTTAATGGCTGCATAGAATTCCATTGTGTAGATGTACCACAGTTTTCTGATTCACTCATCTGCTGATGGGCACCTAGGCTGTTTCCAAATTGTGGCTATTGCAAATTGTGCTGCTATGAACATAGGAGTGCATAAATCCTTTCTGATTGGTGTTTGTAATTTCTTAGGATGAATTCCTAAGAGTGGGATTACAGGGTCAAATGGGAGATCCATTTTTAGTTTTTTGAGGAAACTCCATACTGTTCTCCACAGTGGCTGCACCAGTCTGCATTCCCACCAACAGTGCACAAGGGTTCCTTTTTCTCCGCATCCTCGCCAGCACTTATCGTTTGTTGATTTGTTGATGATTGCCATTCTGACAGGTGTAAGATGGTATCGCATTGTCGTTTTGATTTGCATCTCTCGGATGATTAACGACTTTGAACATGTTTTCATGTGTCTCTTGGCCTTCCTTCTGTCGTCTTTTGAAAAGGTTCTATTTAGGTCCGTTGCCCATTTTTTTATTGGATCCTTGATCTTCCTTTTATTAAGTTGTATAAGTTGGTTGTAGATTTTGGAGATTAAACCTTTATCAGTGATAGCATTTGCAAATATGTCCTCCCATGCATTGATCTTTCTTGTTGTTTTGTTGATGGTTTCTTTTGCTGTGCAAAAGCTTTTTATTTTGATGTAGTCCCATTTGTTTATTTTTTCTTTAGCTTCCATTGCCTTTGGAGCAGTATCAGTGAAGAAGTTCTTTCGGCATATATCTGAGATTGTGCTGCCTGTGGATTCCTCTAGTATTTTTATGGTTTCCCTTCTAATGTTTAAGTCCTGTATCCATTTTGAGTTTATTTTTGTATTTGGTGTAAGTTGGTGGTCCAGTTTCAATTTTTTGCATGTATCTGTCCAATTTTCCCAACACCATTTATTGAAGAGGCTATCTTGGTTCCATTGAATGTTCATGCCTCCTTTGTCAAATATTAATTGAGCATAGTGGTTTGGGTGGATATCTGGGTTCTCTATTCTATTCCATTGATCTATATGTCTGTTCTTGTGCCAGTACCAGGCCGTTTTGAGAACAGTTGCTTTGTAGTATAGCTTGAAGTCTGGTATTGAGATCCCACCTACTTTATTCTTTTTTCTCAGAATTGCTGTAGCTATCCGTGGTCTTTTTTTGTTCCAGATGAATCTATGAAGAATTCTTTCTAGGTCTGTGAAATATGTCGTTGGTATTTTAATGGGTAGTACGTTGAATCTGTAGATTGCTTTGGGTAGTATAGACATTTTAATGATGTTGATTCTCCCAATCCATGAGCATGGTATGCTCTTCCATCTGTTAACATCTTCCTCTATCTCTTTTTTCAGTGTCCTGTAGTTTTCTGCATAAAGGTCTTTTACCTCTTTAGTTAGGTTTATTCCTAGGTATCTGAATTTTTTTGGTGTGATGGTAAATGGGATTGCTTTTTTAGTTTCTCTTTCTATAATTTCACTGTTAGTGTATAGAAATGCCACAGACTTCTTAGTATTAATTTTGTATCCTGCTACATTGCCGAATTCATTAATTAAGTCAAGTAGTTTTGGAATGGAGTCCTTTGGGTTTTTTATGTACAATATCATGTCATTCATGTCATCTGCAAATAAGGACAGCTTTACTTCTTCTTTTCCAATTTGGATGCCTTTTATTTCTTCTTGTTGTCTAATTGCAATGGCTAATACTTCCAGTACTATGTCGAACAGGAGAGGTGAGAGTGGGCATCCCTGTCTTGTTCCTGTTCTTAGGGGAAATGATTTTAGTTTTTGCCCATTGAGTATGATGTTAGCTGTGGGTTTATCATATATGGCTTTTATGATGTTGAGGTATGATCCTTCTATTCCCACTTTGCTGAGAGTTTTTATTAAGAAAGGATGTTGGATTTTGTCAAATGCTTTTTCTGCATCAATTGATATGACTATGTGATTTTTATCAATTTGTTTATGTGATGTATCACATTTATTGATTTGCGGATATTGAACCATCCCTGCATTCCTGGGATGAATCCTGCTTGGTCATGGTGTAGGATCTTTCTGATGTACTGCTGGATCCAGTTTGCTAGAATTTTGTTGAGGATTTTGGCATCTATGTTCATGAGAGATATTGGCCTATAATTCTCTTTCATTGTGTTGTCTTTATCTGGTTTTGGTATTAGGGTGATGCTGGCTTCATAGAAGGTGTTCGGTAGTATTCCTTCTTCTTGAATGTTTTTGAATAGTCTGAGGAGGATAGGTTTTAATTCTTCCTTGAATGTATCGTAGAACTCTCCTGTGTAGCCATCTGTACCCGGGCTTTTATTTGCTGGAAGCTTTTTAATTACTGCTTCAATTTCTTCCATAGTTATTGGACTATTGAGATGTTTGGCTTCCTCCTCATTGAGTTTTGGGAGGTTATATTTTTCTAGGAAAATGTCCATTTCTTGCAGGTTGTCCAATTTGTTGGAATAGAGTTGTTCATAGTATTTTTTAACAATCCTTTGTATTTCCACAGGGTCTGTTGTTATTTCTCCTCTTTCATTTCTGATTTTGTTTATTTGGGTCTTCTCTCTTTGCTTCTTGGTGAGCCTGGCTAGGGGTCCATCAATCTTGTTTATCCTTTCAAAGAACCAGCTCTTTGTTTTGTTGATCTTTTGAATTGTTTCTTTGGTCTCCAAGTTGTTTATCTCCGCTCTGATCTTCACTATTTCCTTCCTTCTGAGTACACTGGGCTTTTCTTGTTGCTCACGTTCTAGCTCTTTGAGTTTTAGGTTTAGGTGATTTATTACCATTGTTTCCTGTTTTTTGCAGTAGGCTTGTAGGGCTATGAACTTCCCTCTCAAGACTGCTTTCACTGTGTCCCATAAATTTTGTAATGTTGTGTTGTCATTGTCATTTGTTGCCATGATGTTTTTTATTTCTTCCTTGATCTCTCTGGTTACCCAGTCGTTGTTTAAAAGCATGCTGTTTAGTCTCCATGTGTTTGATTTCTTTCTATTGTTTTTATTATAGTTGATTTCCAGTTTTATGCCACTGTGGTCTGAGAAAATGCTTGATATGATTTCTATCTTCTTGAATTTGAAGAGACTCTTCTTATGACCCAACATATGATCTATCTTTGAAAATGATCCATGTGCACTGGAGAAGAATGTATATTCTGTGGCTTTGGGGTGAAATGTTCTGAAGATGTCAATTAATTCCATCTGGTCTAGTGAGTCATTTAGGATTGATGTTTCCTTGCTGATTTTTTGTTTAGAGGATTTGTCCAATGGTGACAGTGGGGTATTAAAGTCTCCTACTATGATTGTATTGCTGTCAATCTCTCCCTTAATATCCTCCAAGAGTTTTTTTATGCAGTTAGGTGCTCCTATATTGGGTGCATATATGTTTACCAGAGTTATTTCTTCTTGTTGGATTGTTCCCTTTAGTATTATGAAGTGGCCTTCTTTATCTCTTGTTATGTCCTTCACTTTGAGATCTAATTTTTCAGATATAAGTATTGCAACCCCAGCTTTTTTTTCATTTCCATTTGCCTGAAATACCATGTTCCATCCCTTCACCCTCAATCTGTGTGCATCTCTTTTCCTAAGGTGGTTTTCTTGCAGACAGCAGATATATGGATCATGTTTTCTTATGCAATCGGTTACCCTATGTCTTTTGATTGGAGCATTTAATCCATTTACATTTAAAGTTATTATTGATAAGTACTTATCTGTTGCCATTTTTAGTCCTTACCCCCGAGTTCCTTCTTCGCTTCCTCTTTCTTTTTATTACAGCAGACCTTTTAACATTTCTTGCATTGCTGGTTTGGTGGTAATATATTCCCTTTGTCCTTTTTTGTCTGTGAAGCTTTTGATTTCACCTTCAATTTTGATTGAGAGTCTTGCAGGGTACAGTATTCTTGGATTCAGACCCTTCCTTTGCATGACTTTGTATATTTCATTCCATTCTCTTCTGGCCTGACGAGTTTCTGTTGAGAAGTCAGTAGCTAGTCTTATGGGGGTTCCTTTGTAGGTAACTTTCTGTTTCTCTCTGGCTGCTTTTAAAATTCTTACTTTGTCGTCGGTGTTTGCCAATTTAATTATAATGTGCCTCGGTGTCGGTTTGTTGGGGTTCATTTTGCTTGGGACTCTGTGAGCTTCTTGGATTTGTGTGGGTTTTTTCTTTTCTATATTGGGGAAATTTTCTGTCATTATTTCTTCAAACATGTTCTCTAATCCTTGTTCAGTTTCCACTCTTTCTGGAACCCCAATTATGCGGATGTTATTTTGTTTCATGTTATCCCAAAGTTCCCTTAGACTCTCCTCTTGCTTTTTAACTTTTTCTCTAGAAGCTGCTGTACTTGGGTATTTTTTCCTACTGTGTCTTCTAGCTCACTGATGCGGTCCTCTGCTTCTTCTAGTCTACTTTTGATGCTTTCTATTGTGTTCTTTATAGCAGTGATGTCATTATTCATTTCTTCTTGTTTATTCTGCACTTCCTCTAGTTTCTTCTGCGTTTCTTCTTCATGCTTCTTCACCTCTTCTAGTCTCTTACTCATATTGTCAAATTTGTCTTCCATTCTTTTCAACCACATTATGATAATTTCTCTGAACTCTTTCTCTGGTAGGCTTATTTGTGGTTCTATTTCGTTTACTTCCTTTTCTGGTGAAACCTGCCTTTCTGTCTTTTGTGGGCTGTTTCTTTTTTTGCCCATGGTCTTTCTTCTCTGGGTGTCTGATTATGTAGTGCTCTCTCCTACGTTGATTGAAAGGCACAAACTACAACACGACCAGGTACAGCACACAAGGCACTGAGTAGAGATGTATTCAAGATGTTAATAATCACAAATAAGGTGACCACCAATGAAGGACAAATTAGGGGTAAATAGAGAAAGAAGAAGAGGAAAATGAGGAAGAAAGAAAAGAAAGAAGTGCCAAAATCAAATTGGGAGAGTGAGAAAAAAAAAGATAAATAATTGAACAATAAAATAAAATAAAATAAGAAAATAAAAAGGAGAAAAAGGAGAAGGAAAGAGGAAGAGAAAAAAGTCAGAGAGAAAAGAAAGTGTATAAGAGAGAAAAGAGGAACAAAATATAGATGTCAGGAGACAACTCCAATAGAACAGTCACTAATCCCAATAAAGGCCAGCAACCAGTACCTAGAGATTAATGCAAATTGCAAATAGCAACTGGTATCGAGGGAGATGAGGGAAAAGAGAGGTAGAAAACAAAGCAAGCAAAAAGCAAAATAAAACAAGTAGAATAAACTAAAACAGTCTCTCAAAAAATTTTTTCAAAAAATAGATATAATCACTTTTCAGGCAAATAGCAACAAAAGGACATAGAGAAAAAACAACTTTTTGGCTAGTGAAGACTAGAGGGGAGAGGTTTGTGTGGACTTGTAGTAGGGGATTTGAAATTAGATATATAAATGCGGTGAAATTTTAACCAGGTAAAGAGAAAAATAGGGAGAATCAAAAGTTGGAAAAGGGAAAGAGAAACAAGACAGCAAAATGGGGAAAGTTAGGAGGAAAGTGTAGGCATAAAGGTGGAGTTGAGTTGGAGTAAAATTATGCTAAAGGGAAGATGAAATTAGAATGTAGAACTCTAATCCCGAAATAAAATAAAGAGAAAACAAAATGACACTTTTTTTTCCCAAAAATGGTAAAGTACTAGTAGTAATTAATAATACTAGTTTAAAACAAAAATGTAATAATTATAAAGGTAAAATCAATTGAGGCAGAAAGAAAAAAAATATTCTTTTAATTAAAATATGTGAAAATGAAAAATAAAGAATTAAAAATTTAAAAAAAAGAAAAAAGAAAAAAGGGAAAATAAAAAAAAATAAAAAAGAAGAAAAATAGAATGGTCCTTCACTTCCACTATTATTCTGCTTGGCACTCCTGTTTCCCAGTAGGGGAGGTATTGCAGTTCCCTGTGTTCCCCTCTTGGTGTTTTAATCTCTTTATTCTCTTGTGGTTATGCGAGAGTCAATTTGTGTGTCATCCATTGGGTGGCAGTGTTTCGGAATTGATCTCTGAGACAAAGCACAGGACCTCTCTAGGCTGTGCTCAGATCCTGCTACGCTGTGGTTCCCAAAACCAGTTTGTGGGGGTTTTGCAGCCTGGACACTGCAATAACTCCCAGTTTGTCCCTCTGCCCCAGAGAAAAAGAAAAAAAAAAAGAGTCGTTTTCCGGAGCTCTCCTCTGTTAACAGCTCAGAGGGTCTGCCTTCACACTCAGGGATCACGCCCTGTCCACCTCTGCGGACCTCTCCAGAGGCAGCTTTCCCACAGCCCGGCTCCCACAGTGTGCGCGTCTCTGGCCTGTGGGGGTAGGAGACCGCACCCTGGCCCAGGCTAAGTCTGACCCTTCCGAGCGCGTCCTGTGGATCTCTGAATCTTCCGCCTGCGCGTCTGTGCCGCCTGGGAAGCCGCGCTCTGGGTCCTGGCTGCTCTGTGGGTGCCTCCGTCAGCCGCAGCTTTCAGACCTCGGCAGACATCCACCTCCCCCTTAAGTCAGGCACAATCTGACCTTTCTGTGTGCTCTGTGGATCTCTGATTCCGCCGCGTGTCTGCGCCGATTGGAGAGCGGAGTTCTGGGTCCCTGGGTTCCTGGCTGCTCGATGGGTGCCCAGCCGAAGGCTTCAGACTGCCGCAGACATCCACCTCCCACTGCAAGATGGCTCGGGCTCCGCGTTCACGCTGGTGGCTCCGGCGGACAAAAACCCCGTGGCAGTGGGGCTGCCTGGCCGGGAGAGCCCCTTCCAGCAGTTCCCCGCCTTCTCCTGGAGGACAACTGACTCCTTGCTTGCCAACAAACACTCCCAATGCAACTCTCAGCCGCTCTCTCCCTCTGCCCAGCGACAAAGCTCCAGACGCGTCCGTCTACTCCGCCGCCATTTTCTCCTCAAATCCAGGTATTTTTTAGTGAGGAGATAGAAGAGGGCTAGGTAGTCAGGGGTGGGACCATGGGAGGAGGAAGTAGAACCGGAAGTCCAAGTACAGCAGGATCTTATAAACTTGAACAGAATGCAGTTTACTGCCTGTCTCCTATTCCAAGAAAAACAAACAAACAAACAAACACACAAACAAAAAACTGCAGAAATAAACAAAAAGACCTGGAACTGACCTGATGGAAGTTGCTAAGACAATTGACTGGCTGGGAAGAAGGACATGTTAGGGAAAACTTGAGCTTTAAAATGTGTGGGTGTTGCTAAGGTAGAATTCTTTGAAACAACCAATTAGGAGCTAGCAAAGCATATATCTACACCTAGAGAAAGAAGCACATTCTCTTCTTCTCTCTCTGGTGTTCTGGGTTCCAGACTCTCCTTTGGCAGGGGATATATTGCCCTGTGTCCATGTAGCTAATGATTATATGGGACCCCACGGATGGACTATGTGACTTTAGTTAGCTTAGATATTTAACAATAGTGTTACAGCATAGAACAGAAGCTCTGGGACCTGAGACAAAGAAGCTCCAGAGGCAAACCACTTCGGGCCCCCTCCCTGCTGTAGCCTGCTGCAGGGAGTGCATCTATCTCTCAATATACTTTGCTTTTCCTTACCATCTATGTCCATGAACTCATTCTTTGATTTTATAAAACACGGAATTTGTACCCCACCTGAAATTTTAGCATCAATAGGACTTCTTATTTTGCTTTATTCCTGGAGATGGAGGTTGTGATCCCCTAGTTTTATTATTTACTGTTTGTCTTTAATTTTTCATCACCAAATAACCAAAGTATATATTTTTTGACTTTTCTCTTTCCCATATGTTATTCTTTTCAAAGAGTTCCCCTTTAAATTGCATCTGTCTCTTTTAATCATGCTGCTCTGATCTGCAGACATTTTGTCATTATTTTCAGTTATGGGGTGGATATCATCTCTCAAGAGATTCTTGTAAATGGCTCTCTTTTGTCTTCTCTGCGGTTTCTCACAGCCTACATTGGCTTGCTTATGAGTAGGCACAGGACTGAAGCATGAGGGATAATTTTGCAGTTATTCTTGAAGAATTTTCATAGAGTTTAATTTTTCTACTGATTTTTAAATGTAGAACTTAATGATTCTTATTATTTTTGTTTCTTATTGGAGGGGAATATTATGAAAGATACTTGGCAGTATTGTCAGTGTAGTCCTCAGCTAACCTGAAATTCTTTAAAAATTTTTTTTATTTCTGTTACAATGGAAATAGCAGCCCCCAAAGAGAGTCACTTGTGCTAAGTCTATGTTACCAATCAAGGCATAATTTAATTACAGTGTTATTCTCTCCCTGGAGAGATATATTAAACGAGTTAATCTGGAATGACCTGGTTAGCTCTAGTGAGGTAATCTCTTGATAGATCCCTGCTGATCCCTGAAGAAAGGTGACCCTCCCTAAATTAACCCACTCTATGCCAGTAACTTCCTTGTCTCATCCCTTTTCTTCCTCCAAAGTCTCATTGTGCACACCTCTTCAGAGCAACTCTTCATATGCTAGATAGGATGCTACCCGATGTATAAATCCTATATAATAAAAGTCTAATATGCAAATTGACCAATTGGCAGAACGACTGGTTACTATGATGCACACTGACCACCAGGGGGCAGATGCTCAACACAGGAGCTGTCCCCTGGTGGTCATTGTGCTCCCACAGGGGCAGCACCACTCAGCCAGAAGCCAGGCTAACAGCTGGCGAGCACAGCTATAGTGGCAGGAGCCTCTTCTGCCTCTGCAGCAGTGCTAAGGGCCCCTTGGGGGATGTCTGCCTGCTGGCTTACAAGAAGTGGGCCTAACCCGGCAGTTGGACACCCCCCGAAGTGTACCAGACTGGGCCTAAGCTGGAAGGCAGAAATCCCCCTAGTGGTCCTGGACTGCAAGAGGGCACAGGTCGGGCTGAAAGACCCCCCAATCCCACAATACGTGAATGTTACACACCTGGCCTCTAGCTATTAAATAAGGCCAATAAGAGCTTTAAAATTTACTCGGGTCAATTGTTATTTCTTTAAACACTTAAAACACTAGAGCCATGTTGTTTTACTACTTGACAGCTTTGATTTGCCTTTGCTCAGATTTGTTTCTTTTATAAATGTTTGCCTGAGAGCATTGTGCATTGTTTTGCAGCAGGATATACTGTACTTTTATGACAGCACCACTGGTTCATTTAAAGTCATATGTTAGCCTGATTATGAAGCAAAATTAATCAATAGTTGTATTATTCACTTGTTCTTAATTGAAATATTTGAAATGTTTATCTTAAAGCCTCCAGAGTGCCTCATAGAGTAGTTCATATTTCTTTTTAAAATAATGAAATTAGATAATAGTTATAACATGAGTTAAAATGGCTGGAGATGGACAAAGGGAGGAGGAATGGGGGCATTTGTAATAGTGTCAACAATAAAAATAAATTTAAAAGAAAAAAATAAAGAATATAATTATACAGCTTCAAAGTCTGCCGTTAGTGAAACCAAAGTCTGTGATCAGGTCCCAGTTTGTTTTCTCACAAAATCAAAAAATGAAATAACAATCAAAGACCATAAGCAGAAGCAAAATTTATTAAGAGATAGACAGACTCCCTGCAGCAGGGTTACTGGTGAAGGCTCTTTTTCTCAAATTCCAGCTCCTTAACCAGCTCTGAGGAAGGTGTAGCTGAGGTTTCAGGAAAACCAAAAGCAGGCCCGTGTCCAGATCTTCCATTCTGCATTGCAGCTGGGTGTAGTTCAGCATCCAAATTAATTAAAGGCCATTAGTCCATGTGTGGAGTCCCATACGGCCATAAGCCACATGAGCACAGGTGACCATAACCCCTGCCACAGGAGAGCCAGGAGCCCAGTGTGCCAGTGGTAGAAGAGAGTGTGCTTCTTTGTCTAGGTATAGCTATATGCTCTGCTAGCTCCTAATTGGTCCTTTCAAATAATTTTGTCTGAGCAACATCCATACATTTTAAAGCTCATGTCTCCTGCATGCTTCCTTCCTGCCCAGCTGGGTTGCCCTGGTAACTCCTAACTAGTTGAGTTCAGCTCTAGGTCATTTTGTTTCTCTCTGCTTTTTCTTTCTGCAGTTTCTCTTAGAACAGGGCAGAATCAGCAAGGTGCATCCATTCTTCTCCCTCTCCCAAGCTTCCATCCCCAACTGCCTAACTACCTTCTATCTAATTAGGATTGCACATATGAATAGAAGTTAACATAATTTCCACTTATGTACAAGCATTTATGTATGTGATAAACTTATTTTGTAAGATCCTTGTGATTTATTCATCACTGGGCAGGAAAGAATTTGGATCTAGGTCCAGGAAGATGTTTTTGTTTGTTTTTGTGTGTGTTTCTTTTTGTTTTGTCTTCTTTTAATGAATAGTTTTCATTTACCTGAAATGTTTTTTTTTTTTTTAATTATTTTAGCTTGGCCAATGTGTGTCAGTGATTGAGAATCGACTTATGAACCAGGAGGTTACAGTTCAATTACAGATCAGGACAGGTTGTGGGCTTGAGTCTCATTGTGGAGCTTATAGGAGGCAGTGAATCAATGATTCTATCATCATTGATGTTTCTATCTCTCTTTTTCCTTTCCCTCTCTGAAATCAATAAAAAGTATTTTAAAAATTATTTTAACTTTTGTATGTAATTTTACAGTGATGCCTTTTTACAATATCACACAACTATGATTCTAACTAGTGGCCCAGTGCACAAAATTCATGCACGGGGAAGGGGGGTGTCCTTCAGCCCAGCCTGCTCCCTCTCCAATCTGGGACCCCTAAACAGGCAGTCGGACATCCCTCTCACAATCCAGGACTGCTGGCTCCCAACTGCTCACCTGCCTGCCTTTCTGATTGCCCCTAATCACTTCTGCCTGCCAGCCTGATCACCCCCTAACCACTCCACTGCCAGCCTGATTGATGCATAACTGCTCCCCTGCCAGCCTGTTTTCCCCTAACTGCCCTCCCCTGTGGGCCTGGTCACCCTCAAATGTCCTCCCCTGTAGGCTTGATTGCCCCCAACTTCTTTATTCTGCAGGCCTGGGTATCCCCTAACAGCCCTTCCCTACAGGCCTGGTCACCCCCAATTTCCCTCCTCTGCCAGACTGGTCACCCCTAACTGCCTTCCCCTGCAAGTTTGATTGCCCTTCCTTATAGGCCTGGTCCCTCCCAACTGCCCTCCCTGGCTGGCCTAATCACACACTACTGCCCTCCCTTGTAGGCCTAGTCCCTGCCAACTGCCCTCTCCTGCTGGCCATCTTGTAGTGGCTTTCTAGTGTCCACATGTGAACAGGATCTTTGGATCACATGGGGGCAGTCATCTTGTGTGTTGGAGTGATGGTCAATCTGCATATTACTCTTTTATTAGATAGGATGGAGACCTGGTACATGTGTGGGGCCCAGCTGGTTTGCCTTGAAGGGTGTCCCAGATCAGGGTGGGGGAATCCCTTGGGGCATGGAGCAACCTGGGCGAGGAGCCTGTGGTGGTTTGCAGACCAGCCAAAACCCCTCCCTCCCCCGGTAACCCAAGCAGAGGCCCTGGTATCTGTAATGTATTTATCTTCTACAATTCAAAATCTAGCCTCGAGCTGAGCCAGGCCTTCTGCTTGCTCCACCACAGAAGCTATTGAAACTTTGTTGCCTTAAACACAGCCCTTGGCAGGCCAGGGTGTGCAGAAAGCTTAGTTTCTTCCATCACCAGGGGCAACCAAGCCTCACTTCATGTTGGCAACCATTGAAACTTTGTTGCTTTAAGTGGAGGCCTAGACAGCCAGGGTGTGTGGAAAGCTTGGCTCCCTCCATCACCAGAGGCAACCCAAGCCTCCCTCTTGCTTTCTGTGGCAGTAGCTGTTTTGGTTGGGTTAATTTTCATACTGGTTCTGATTGGCTGGTGGGCATGGATGGTGGGCCTGACTTGGGCGTAACAGACGTACAGTCAATTTGCATTTTACTCTTTTATCAGATAGGATAGACTACATTTTTGATGTTGATCTCTGACACATTTCAAGCTCGGATGTATCATCTTTTTTTTGTTTAACACTTGTGCAATCTGAATTTTTTTTTTAAAGGAAAGAAAGGAAAAATAGTAAAAAGAAAGAAAAGTCCATTGCTCTCAAAACTCAGACTTGTCTGGCTCTGTAGATTCCCCAACCCAGGCTCCAACCCCTAAGCACCACAGAAATACAAACCCCCATCCCCTTCCTCACTCCCAATAGAATCTGAATTCTTCTTATGGAATCCTTTTGCTGTTTTTATGTGAATAACAAACTACTTTATATGCAAAAAAAGGAAATATAATGGAGAAGACCTTGTGAAATGAATCATTCAGGTATAAAATATTTTTAAATGTTTTAAGCTTTTCCTATTTTTGCATTTTATCAATTACTCCAACTTCTTATATATTTGTAAAAGTTACTAAAGTGCAAATTATTTTCTTACACAAATTTGCTAAATATTTTTTAAAACATATACATTTTATCTTTAATGTTTATATAATTAGAAAAGGAGTCAATCAAAGTTATGTCAAAATATTTAAAATATTTTATATTGGCAATAATCTGCAAGGAATCACAAGACAAGACTCTGAACCAGGGTCTTGGTAACAGGAATAGGAAGAAGGGGTTGGATTTGAGCCTTGATTTTATTTTTATTGGGATATAATTGATATACAACATTATATTAGTTTAATATGTACACATAATGTTTGGATATTTGTATATATTGCAAAATGGTTACCACAGTAAATCTAATTAACACTATATGTAATTACAGAATATTTTTCATAAAAATACAACTTTTAAGAGCTACTTTATCAACAATTTTCAAATTTGCAATACAGTATTATTAACTAGAGCCACCATGCTATACGGGTACAATACATCCCCATGATGTATTTATTTTGTAATTGAAGTTTGTTCCTTTTCACTTTCTTTCCCTATTTTGCCCATTTCCAATCTCCTGCCTCTGGCAACCACCAATCTTTTTTTCTGTATCTTCGAGCCTTGATTTTATTTTTTTAGATTCCACGTATAAGTAAGATCCCATGTTATTTGTCTTTCTCTGTTTGACCTAGTTCACTCAGCATAATTCCTTCAAGGTCCATCAATGCTGTAGTAAATGGCAAGATTACATTATTTTTCATCAATGAATTATGTGTTTACTATAGTCTCTTTATCCATTCATCCGTGAATAGACACTTAGATTATTTCCATATCTTAAGCTATTGTAAGTAATGCTGCAATGAACATAGAAGTGCATATGATAATTCTGTTTTTAAATTTTTGAGGAACCTCCATATTGTTTTATGTTTCTTTTTTTCATAATGGCTTAACCTATAGTACACAAGGTTCCTCTTTTCGCCACATCTTCACCAATAACTATCTTTTCTTGTCTTTTTTATAACAGCATTATAAATAGGTGTGAGATAATATTTCATTGTGGTTTTGATGATTAATGATGTGTAAAGCATCTTTTCAAATACCTTTTGGCCATCTGTATGTCTTCTTTGGAAAAATGTCTGTTCATATTTTTGGCCTATTTTTAAATCAGATATTTTTAGGGTTTTGAGTTATATAAACTCTTTATATATTTTGGCTTTTAGTTCTTATCAAAAGTATGATTTTCTTCCATATAATAGGTTGTCTTTTCATTTTATTGATGGTTCTCTTTGCTGTGCAGAAGCCTTTAAGTTTGAGGCAATAACACTTGTCTATTTTTGCTTTTGTTGCCAGATTCAAATAATGATGGCAAAACCCTTTGTAAAAATCTTACTGCCTATGTTTTCTTCTAGGAGTTTTATGGTTTCAGGAATTAGGTTCAAGCCTTTAATCCACTTTCAGTTAATTTTTATATATGGTTTTAAACAGTGATATAGCTTCATTCTTTACATATGGCTGTCCAATTTGCTCAGTGCGATTACTGAAGACACTGTTCTTTCTCCATTGTATATTCTTGACTCATTGTCATAAATTAATTGACCATGTTTGTCTGGGTTTAATTGTGAACTATTCTGTTTCATTTATATATGTGTATCTTTTTGTATGCTTTATGTAAGTAGTAGTCATATATCTGATTATTAAGAAGAGGTAGGATTTCCAAGGCATTTATAGAGGTTTGTAGTCTGAGGAGAGGAAAAAAGAGCAGCAACAGCATGGAAATGACAAGATCAGGGCATATGTGACATTGAGCAATGGTTATTTATAAGGATCGAGTGACTTTGTGTAGGTGAAGAGATTTTGGCTAGGTTTAAAATAAATATGGCTGTCAAGGAAAGGTTTTAGAATTAGTTGATTTGGTAGACAGAGCTGCTCCAATGACAGCTTCTGAAATGTGAAATATTCAAAGCTTAACATTGGAAAAATATAACTTAGAAATATAATATTGTGAAATGTCTTTTCTTGGTAAGTGTAAAACCTGTTTTATAGACTCACTAAAGGCCTGGTGCACAAAATTTGTGCATGGGGATGTGTGTCCCTCAACCCCACCTGCACCCTCTCCAATCTGGGACATCCCTCTCACAATCCAGGACCGCTGGTTCCCAACTGCTTGCCTGCCTGCCTTCCTGATTGTCCCTAACCACTTCTGCCTGCCAGTTTGATCACCCCTAAACACTTCCCTGTCAGACTGATTGATGCCTAATGCTCTCCTGCCAGCCTAATTGCCCACAACTGCCCTTCCTTGCAGGCCCAGTCACCCCCGACTTCTCTCCTCTGCTGGTCTGGTCACCCATAAGTGCCCTCCCCTACAGGTTCGATCACCCTCAACTGCCCTGGCCTGGTTCCTCCCAACTGCCCTCCCCTCCTGGTCATATTGTGGTAGTCATCTTGTGTCCACTTGGGGCAGCCATTTGTGTGCTGGAGTGATAGTCAATTTACATATTACTCTTTTATTAGATAGGATAAAGACCTGGTGCACAGGTGGGAGCTGGCTGGTTTGCCCTGAAAGGTATCCAAGATCAGGGTGGGGGTTCCCTTGGAGTGTGGGGTGGTATGGGCTAGGGGCTGTGGTAGTTTGCAGGCTGGCCATGCCCTACGGTGACCCAAGAGGAGGCCTCAGTATCTGGGATTTATTTATCTTCTGTAACTGAAACTTTGTAGCCTTGAGTGGAGTCCATGGCCAGACAGGGTGTGCTGGAAGCTTGGCTTCCTCCATTGTTGGGAAATCCAAACCTCTTGCTCACTTTGTGGCTGCAGACATCTTGGTTGGGCTAATTTGCATACTGGCTCCTGATTGCCTGGTGAGAGTGGCTTGTGGGTGTAGCGGAGGTATGATAAATTTGCATATTACTCTTTCATTAGATGGGATGAGATTTCTTAAATTCAACAACTATATTTTATATTTATAAAAAACACTAAAATAAATTTTATAAGACTATAAGGACAGAAAAATAGATAAGGCCCATTCATATTGTTTAACATTTATGTATTTATGTATGTATGTGTATACATGTGTATTTATTTATACCTCTAAGAGAAAAGGTCTGCATTGTTGCTCATACCACATTAATAATGACAGTTATGCTTAACTTATTTCCAAAGAAATCTCAATGTGTCTGTTCAAGAGCATTGTTTCAAAAGCCTTAGTACACAATAGCTGAGCCCATGCTTGCAAATTAATTTATTTTTATGTAGTTAAAATCTTGATAACATGGTAGAAGATTCCCATGGTGAAAAGACCAAAGAAACTCATTTACAAAGGCTTTAATTAGGCTATAATTTTACACTGACTATCCTTGGGCAAATGCATATTTCAGAACCTCAAAACTAAGGAAATCAGGAGTCTTTAAATATTTCTTAAATATTCCTTAAAGGTGAAAAGCAATGAATAAGGAAGCATATACTAGGATAATTATATTAGCATCAATGTTTTCTGATTCCACACATTACTATTTAGTTATAATCCCCTTTTCTCACCCTAGTTTTTTAATTTGTGTATTTGTGTTAATTAATAGGTATAGCTCTATGTCTCGATGTGATTACATAATGTTATAGCAGCGATTGTAGGAGCTTTCAGAGTTATTAGCTTCAGACAGATGGCTTTCAACGCCTACTCTGCTGCTTTCTAACTCTTGAACATCGGTCAGGTTGATACTTTTAAGAGCCTTAATTTCTATAATATAAAACAGAAACAATAATAATGAGATTGCAGTAGAATTACTGACATGGTGAATATATAACACAACAACTAACTTTTTAGTTAACAATCAGTAAACATTCGTTGCTTCATGATTAAGATATTATGATCATGGATGATAAGATGGAAACTGAAATACTCTTCCCGCATTTTACTAAAATTATTCATTTTTTTCTAAGTCTATTTCTTAAAATTCTATAATTTATTGACTCATTGGGTTAGAAAAATATCTGCCATCATAGCCATGGGAGAGTTATAGATATTGGACATTCACTCCTTACATCCTGATATGAAAGTATGGTTAGGAAAGTAAGGAGGGAAATGAGGGTGAAGAGAAATTAATTTGGAAAAAAAAAATGACTGACTTTAAAATTGTTGTTAAAATGAGAAGCCAGAGAACAATGTTAGTGAAGCAAAGACTTCGAAGCAAGTCTGAGAATGAAAATGAGAGTGAAGGTCAGGAAAGTCCTTTCTTTCTCTACTACTTATTAAAATGATAGCTTTGGTCAAGTTCTGTGTGTGTGTATGTGTGTGTGTGCGTGCGCGCGCGCATGCATTCTCGCAAAGTAAGTTTTTTTCTGCTTTCTCCAAGGATACTGAGAGACTATAGAGAGAACGAGTTTAAGATTTAGATTTTTTAGTTTCAAAACCTATGTTAAACCCTATAAGTTGTCTTATCTGGAACAAATCACTTAACAACTATGGACATAAATTCATCATAGTTGATAGTAGTACCTAATTCAAAAGGATCATACCTATGTTTGGTTAATAAATACTCTGGTGTTACGTTAAAACCAATTATTTTCCAAACTGGTATTGCCCTTTACTTTGCTATTTACAAATAAATATTTTTATGTTTCCCAAACAACCAAATTCTTTACCTGTAAGTGGTATAGTATGTTTAATAGCAGTGCTATTTATTTAACATGCATACTCTGTAATTTGTTACATTATTTTTTCATTTGATACCATTCATTTAAAGGAAATTTTGAAGCCAGATAGTTCTCAATTTACTTCTTGGTTTTGTATGATTTTATGACTTTGTAAAACTTATAAATAATAATATGGTAACAGTTCTTCATTAGTGATATTCTCGTTCAGAATCTTACTAGCCATATTTTGAAACCATTTACTTAAAACATTGATTTGTGATGAAAAAATTATCCAGAGAGAAACCTAAATTAAAAAGCCTAAGTTTCAGAAAACCTTTTGGCAGTTCCAGTTTTCTGTCCCAATTGAAAGAAAAAGAGATAATCAAAATAACCAGGGATTTTATAACTTTAGATTTTTCATTGTTACCTAATGACACTAAGATGAACTGTCAGATTCTATTAGGGTCACCAGTATATTCTGTAGTTTAGATGAAAAAAGAGTTTTCACACAGCGGGAAGAAAGTGAGAAGTACACTCATTCTAGTCAGGCTCAGAGATGCCATTATTTTTCCTGTAGTTGTTATGGGCTAACAGTTGCATCAACAATAAGGCCATCAAGCTAAGCTGCATGCTCCATAATAAAGTTGTTTTGATGAAAATAATCGCAGTCACTTAGGGTGTCTCAATTGTGGCAAACTGTGGTAACAAACTCTGTAAATCAAATCAGAAATGAATTGCAAGTGTATATGCAAGATAAAAGAGGGGAAAGGCTTTTATCTTTAGTAGGTTCAGTGGTCATTTGCATAAGTATAAAGACTTAAACTATCTACTGTAAAATATGTATGAATGTTGTTGCCAACAGAGCGTCTCCAAAAATGTATACACAGTTTGAATAATTATGAAGGCAGTGTTTATTAGAATGCTTTTTATTTTCAAAATGTAATAGAATCAGCTGGTAAAGTGTGTAGGTCTCCCTATATTTTTCAAAAGTCAGTTTTTAATACCACAGCATCTTAATGGAGTTTTTGTTAAAACAATATTATGAGGCAGGTTATCATATTTGGAAGAGTATATTGCTCTAACTATTATAAACAGATTTCTGAAAATAGCTTTATTCCTCTTTGGTATTTGGCATTGATACTGGTCTGAAAAGAAGTAAAAGTAATTTATTAAAATCATTTGCTACTTTAAAAAATATATGCTAATCCCTTACACATATTCACATTTAACTCAAAATTCTTCCTTTTAAAAATTTGATTCATAGAAGCATATGCTTATTTACCTGACTGACATCTGCTGGTAATGCATGCCTTTCAACAGAAGTAGAGACTAAATGGATTTCATACTGGGAGTTCAAATGCAGTTGCCATTTTTTTCCTGTTGTTGCTATGGGCTAACTGTGTTATTTGTGCACATTTTACTCAGCGGCTGTTGAATAGAAATTATAATGCCTATATTTAGAGAGACTTTCCATGGAATTGAGAGACTAGATACCAACCCCAAACACACTGAGTTATTACAAAAATCTTGGCCTTACATATCTATCTTTTCACTCCTTGCTGCTAGGTGCAAGTTAAAATGGGTCTTCTCTGAGTAGGAAGAGATTGACAATATGTCAATAGACAGCAAAGCCTGAGTTAGGAAAGCAGTTGTCCTGGGTTAGATTGTAGTCATAAATGTTTCTAGATGAGACATTGATTTGGAAGTTTTAGCAACCAATGGAAATATGCTTTCAAAACCTTGTTGGTGATTGGTTGCTGCTCTAGGTTTTGTTTGTTTTTGAGTCTGAAGACAGTGCACAGGGTGTCAATGATAAACGATGCTGTCCCTTAAATTCCCAGTCACCCCATGGCAGAGTCTGTGGCAACAGTGCTGTAAACCTGCACGCCACAAAATGAGTTTGCTTATCAACCCGTAGAGTGATAAGTTTCTGTGTCTCACAAGAATGTCTGACATGCGCTTCTTTAATCCCACCTGTAGGACTCTTCACTGCATTTTAAAGATACTATCTCCTCTAACTGAAATGATTTCCAAGCTGGCTACTAGCTCTCTCTTAGAATGAATTTTCTTAGTTAATAAATATTTCTAAAGGTTAGTCATGGTTAGTATTAGGGTTAAACATCAAGTCAGAAACGGTAAAAGGGTTTGATATTTTTAACCTGTACTCAAGCATGAGTAATGAGTTAGCCTGTCATAATTGCATAGATATTGGTAGAAAGAGAAGAGTTATTGGTGTCAGAGACAAAATAATGTATTACTTTTAGCATAAGCAACATCCAGGGTAACATTGTAGTGTTATTCCCTGAGCCCCAGTTCCCATGGGGCAATATGATAAGTGTAGGGTGATACCTATATGCATGGTCAGGGTATATTTCAGAAGAAATTAGAAGATTCTGTACTTTATAGGAGCTTTCGAGAAATTGGCCCATCCTCTGCCCTAGAGAAAACATCTCTATTATCCTGTGCCAGGTTAGGGAAACACCCACAAGACTATTCTCACTTCTGACATCAATTATGAGTCAGGCATCACCAAAACCAGCTTCATTTTTGATGACTTGCTCTATGAACTCACAGGACCCGCTGAAAGCTGTTATACTCAAGGTTACGACTTATTATGATGAAAGAATACAGTTTAATATCAGCCAAAAGAAGAGATGCATGTGGCAGAGTCTAGGAAAGTTTCAAGCACTGAGTTTCAGTTGTCCCCTTTCGGTGGAATGATAGACAGCACTCCTTTCCCAGCCACTATGTGTGACAATATTGGCAGAGGATTGCCAAACCAGGGAGGGACCCGTGAGCCTTGGTTTCCAGAGGTTTTTGAAGTTCTGTTATTCAAGCGTAATTGATTAAGGACATGGCCACTCTTTTTCTCTATCCCTTCCTGAAGGCAAGCTGGTCCTCTGTGACTAATGCTCTCATCCCAAATCAAATCTAGTGTGGTGTGGGAAGACCCTACCCACATTTCTACTATTAGACTACCCAGTGACACAAGACCCTGAGTCAACAGATATACTTCTGTCAGCCATGATATTCCAGGGGTTCAAAGATTACCATGTAGAAGGTAAGGGTAAAGTTATATTTAGGCCAGGTTGCTTTCTTTATTACATACTTTTTGAAAGTAAGCAAATCTAGCTCTACTGGGAAAGCAGGAAAGTTATCTTTACCTCCATCTTTCCAGATCTGTCTGATTATACAAATATGTCAGACAAACTGGTCCTGGGACAAATTTTCTATTAATGCCTAATGTGTAGATTCATGAAAAATCATCTGCCAGGAACTGGGTATGGCTTTGCAATGGATAAAACCCATCTTTTGAGATTTCCATTTCCCAATTCCTTACCCTTCAGGTGGGCCACTGCCCTTTCTCCAAGTGAAAGCCATTAGATGTGCATAAAGTGACCAAACTAATTATTTGGCCACTATGTTGGTACGAGAGGAAGTATCTCCACATTAGGGGCTTCTTGCATCTCTTAGGCACAGACACGTAGCTTGAGCAAGCTTTGGGAGACTTTCAATGAGAAGAGAAATCACAGATTACCTGTGGCTGATAGCAGTAGGTCTTTTCATGATATGGCATTATTGAAAGGTGTTTTTATTTTTTTCTCCTAAAAAACAACGTGATGCCCCAGTGGATATAAAATTAACAAAACCTACCCATAACTTAGAATTTAAGGTGCTACTATTATATCTTCCTTAAAATGCTGTCCCACTTTTGACAGTAACAATCCCCACCCTGCCCCTACCAGTCAATAGTGGAAAGGAGATGACAGATACTCCTCTTTGCCTTCAGATGCCCCTACTTGTCATCTACTCCACCCCAGTTTTATTAATGCACACATTTTTAGCTATGGCTTTTGCTCCACAATGTTTATTTTTCCCTTTAGGTACTCACACTGATCCAAAAGGGAAATGCATATGGTGCTTCTTTTTCTGTATTTAGCTCATACCTTACCTTAATATCCCATAGTAAAGGTTGGAACATTTAAAAAGAGTTTTCTTAAAGCTGTGGGCTGGGTGGAGGTGGGTAAATAAATAAACAGTTCTGGCAGCTTTTCCAAACTGTTTTCACTAAAACATAACTCCCTTAAAATATAATCTGACTGTCAAATACATTTGGGATGTGCCCTGAACAGTATTTCTTCTAGGGACATTCAGAATGCCTGTATACATTATGCATAAAAGACTGTAACCAAGGCCTGCAGCAAAATCTAGTCAGGGAATAACAATCTGTAAATAAGTATGGAGTACAGCATGAGCTAACATGTTTTCTCCTAAGATATAGTTTGCCCCCATGGCAGTGGGACAGAGTTCCAGGGAATGCCTTTCATGTGACAGAGCTCTACTTTAGCCTTAATGCCCAGGAGCATTGGTTGAACTAGTTTGCAGCCTTAAGATCTAGGCCTACAAAATGAAGTTCACAGAAAGAGGTTATCTCCCCTCCTGCTTACCTAGTGCTTTCCATCTGAGTTTTTGTTCCCTCTGGATACTGACATGGCTGGGCCTATCAGGGACCAGTAAATCCAACCTCAGGCTGTGGCTTTGCTGTCTGATTACAGCAGGATGTCAGATAAAATGTAACACAAGCTTCCTTAATTCTTACATAAAATGCAGTTACTAGAGCAGGGCTAAGGAAGTGGAGACATAAGTATTCTCATTTCATTGATATTTCTTAGATATCATTTCTCTATAACTCATGTATAAGAGGACTTTTCTGCCCTGAATAATGGCTGGATCAATTGTTCCTTTTCTATATATATTTAGTATGCTCAGATATTTATAGGTATAAAATAACTAATGTTGAAACAAGAAAACTTAGTGAAAAACTATTTCATTATTTTCTACAAAATTTGTTATATATTCTTAGTTAGAAAATGAGTGCCTTTTAGATTATACACACACACACACACACACAGACACACACACACACATTCCATGTGTATATACTGTATAAACACACACAGAAATGATACGGATTATTTTTAGTAGAAACAAATACTTCTCAATATTCTGGTTTCTATTTAAGTAGCTGTAGTCCCCCAACTATGAGAATCATTTACTTGAGGAACTTGAAATTCATGAAAAGATTTAGAGTGTATATTTATGAGTAGACTACATTATGTCAATTTATAGTCATTCTTGTGAAGATTTATTTTGTTTCTTACTCATTTTTGAAGGCACTTTTTACTTTTTATTGGCTGGATCACACTGCATTTAACTTTCAAATGGCTTTCCAAAGTCTGAATTTGTAAATCTGGCTTTTCATATATGTACATTCCTGACTTAGGGCTTTCAAAATTTGATTGAGCATGAGTTTTAATGGATTGGCAGAAAGAATTAATAAAACATTTGATTTATATTTCAATCTTGAAAGGCCAGAGGGATAAAACATATATTTGCAGATAAACTATTATGTGGTAAGTTTTAGAGAAATTAATTTTGAGATACTTATGGTTTATTCGGGTGATATTTTCTCTATGCCTCTTGTTAAGTAATAACAATAGAGGTCTATAATGTGACAAAATTTTATTAGCAATAGATGAAGGAAGTTATATACTTGATGCAGTTTATTTAATTGTTAATCTGATCTTTGGAAAGTGTTCTACTAGGAATGTTTAATTCTATGTTTTATAATAAAATGCCAATTTCTTCACAATTTATAACCAGGAAAACAACATTGTTATTAGCCACTGCCAAAGAGAAATACATTATGTGAACCCTTCATACTTTTTCACTTTTATTTGTACATTGCCATTTTATTTTTAGTTCCATAGTCCAATTTCTTTACCTATAACTATCATATGAACTAATTCTAGTCACACATACCATTTGTGAGGAATAGAAAAAATAAAATATATTCTGTGTCTTATTCTTTCAAAAACTTGGAAAGTTGGAACTCTTAATTAGAAAAGGTTTTAGAAAATAAGAAAATTCCAAAAAAATATCTCAGCTCTTTCCCTAAGATCCATATCTGCTGACCATTGTCAGATATACGTTCATTGATATCAATTTAGAGAACAATTTCAAATTAAAGATGACTTGCTAGATATAAGATAATTTGGTTCTAAATGTTATGTAGCTTTACCAGTTGACCTTAATTCAAAGGGAGATGATTTGTGAATGGTCCACACTATGCCATTTGATATAAAAAGCAGTGTATGCCTTGCTAGTATGTTATTAGAAATATATATTTGCTGGGTTGTTCTTTGTTAAATAATTCTTCAAATAAATAAGACCATTTGCTAGAAAACCAATAATTTATGTTTTAGCTAAAATTGTGGTCAAAGGAGCTAAAGAAGAAGGTTCAAGTTGACCATTAATGTGCATTCTCATATCTCTGAGAGTAAGGAGAAGACATGGACGGTTATTGTGGAGTGTAATTTGCAGAACAGGCTAAACAGCAACTTACAATGGCAGTAAAGAGGACTTTTAAACTGCCTAAGTCAAGATCTCTCCTAGGACAAAAAAAAACAAACAAACACCTGATAGCACAACTGATTCTCTCTCATTCTGCTAAAGAAAGTAAGTGGTTTACTCTTTAAAGTATCTCTTATTGCCCAGCCAGCATGGCACAGTGCTTGAGTGTTGACCTATGAACCAGGAAGTCATGGTTCCATTTCTGGTCAGGACATAACCAGGGTTTTGGGCTCCATCCCCAGTAAGGGGCATGTAGGAGGCAGCCTACCCACAAGTCTCTCTCGTCATTGATGCTTCTTTCTCTCTCTCATTCTCCCTTCCTGTCTGAAATCAATACACATATTTATAAAGAAATGGAAAAAAATAAACTACCTCTTATCTGTGCACTACTCATTCTCCAGCCCCAAATATAACCTTTTACGATATGTCTGTGACATATTAGCTTATAAAGCAATAGTGCAGACATATAAGGCTCACACCTGGTACAAACAGACAGAACTGATATTCTCACTATAATATCAAATTACTGGTAGAAAAGAAAGCATGCCACCTGGTAAGAAGTTGGAACTCTCGAAATTGCTAGTAACAATGCAAAGGGTTCCCAGAAGTTTTGAGACTCTAGACCCTTGGATTTTAGGGTAATAACCTAATGTGACTTGTCCACTTGTGAATAATGGGAACTAGGAAATTCCCATTAGTGCCATGCTAAATGGAATAGATTTAGAGAAAAGTTATAGTAACATTTTGTTAACAATTAATAACACAGTTTAAAGTATACACTGGTATTTTCTTCCTCAATAATAAAGTGCTCATCCTGAGGTGTTTCAAACCTCAGAATGCAAACTATTATTGGGGGAGAGGAGTGGGCAAAATTCTTTAATATGAGATTTCTGAGCTTTGTTCTTGGATTCTGAATCAAGGTTGAATTGTCTGGTCTAGGAACCAATAATTTGTTTTCAAAATAAGGATCCATAATAGATCCAATTTCAGCAGCCTTTGAACATATTTTATGAAGCATGATACCTACCAACATATTTTGTATGTTATTTACTATGCAGTGTACGCCCAACATAATGTGGATATTATTCACAGATCACATACCAACATTGCCTTCACTGTTTTCTTTCCTGTAATGCTTCATGCAATAAATATTAGTTGGCTGATGTTTAATAAGACATGGTATCTACCCACCAATTAACTGCATCTTAAACCGAGAACATTTTATTTCCTAAATATTTACTAAATGTCTGTAATATAGGAAGTTATACATAGAGGCTTCTCATTCAGCAAACTATCAGGAGAATTGTTACATACAGAATTAATCGTAGCAGAACATAGAAATAAGTGCCAAGAGAAAAGAGTTTTCTCAGAAGGGGATTACTTTCAACTTGGGTTAGATGTGAAAATGCAGAAAAGCATTCATAGCATTGCTGGAATGTGAGTTAGGTCGTAAAACATAGAATTTGATACATCTGGGAAAGAGGAGAAAATATTGGCAGATGATGGAGACGTTTAAGATATGGACATAGAACCCTATATTAGATGTACATAACTGACAACTTTGGATACTGCATAGAACAAGTGAATATCAATATGATTGAAAAGATATGCAAGAGATCAGATTAGAAAACTGAGCTAAAATACCTCTTTAAATGCTAAACAAATAGCATAATCCTTCTTGTATAGGTAAAGAAATGTCACTAAGGGTTAGTGATAGGGCTATATTTCGGGATGATGTTTCAGGTGAGTATGCAATGGATTAAGAAGGAGAAGATTGAGACTAGGTGGGAGGTCAGAAGTACCCAAATTTCAATAAAGAATAAAGGAAATATAATGTGAGGAAGATTTACACAGGCAGATTTAATAATTTTCAAAATTACTGGACATGGTGGGGGAAGTATACAAAACTCGCTTCAAAAGTTCAAAAGCAGGTGGGTGAGAATAGTGGTGACACTAAGAGAAAGAAAAGTCACAACATTCTGTTCCATTTCTTTCTAAGTATTTAGATTCTGCTTCTGCTTTTATAGTGCTTAATCATCCTCCCATTTTGGAATTAGGAAAATGTATGTTGGATATCAGGCAAGGAGTAGCCAGTGAGGTGGTGAAGAGAGAAAGTTTTATTTATAAGTGAGAGATACTTCTTCATTTGTCTTTCTGTAGCATAGTCTGTACTAAATATATACATTTCCCTAACCATATATATGCATATGTACATATGTATGGGAATCAATACAGTATTCTTAAAATTAAGTTATTTTTACCTTTAAAGTATGCTACTTACTGAATTTTTATACTTGCTTAAGATGGGAATTCTGTAATGGGAATAATAATTTAGAAAGGTGTTTGATCCTTCATAACATTTAATTTTTAAAATTTGCTTTCTAATTTCATTATTACCTGTTTTATTTGAGGATCTATAATATCCTCTTTCATTTATCCAAATATTTCTAAGTAACATTTTGGCAAATAAACTTTTTATTCACTTACTGTTTTTTTTTTCCTTCCAAATTACATCTTTCAATTCCTTTAAGTTACCACAAGTTAATCTAGAAAACTACATTATTCAGACCTCCAAAAAATTTGTGAAACAACTTTAAAGTGAAAAGGATGAAGAATTTCAATTGACTTAACAGAATATTGTTCCATGTGTTTATATCAAAATTTAAAAAAGAAGCAAGTGAGAGAGAGAACTAACATCCAAAGACTTGAAAAGTTTATTTTATATCTCAACAAAAGTGAGATTTTGGGGGATTGGGAATTGGTGGCTATTGTAGTAGTTGAAAGTCACTTCAGAGTGAATACTATCCTCTTTCCAGTTCGAAATAATAATGGAACATCTATATATAGAAAAGCCTAAGTGACCAAACAACCTATTAACTGGTCATTATGATATGCATTGACTACCAGGGGCAGATGCTCAAAACAGGAGCTGCTCCCTGTTGGTCAGTGCATTTCCACAGCAGGAGTGCCACTCAGCTGACTGACCTGTCCTGGGGTCCCGCTATCCCGGCAACAGCCACTCACTCCTTCAGTAGTCCTGTAGGTCCAATTTCCAAAGAACTGGCCAGGCACCCATGGACTGGTGCAGCTGCAATGATCCCAACAGTACCTAAGGCACCACTCCAGTTTCCCCTCCCTAGATGCCCTGCAAGGAAGAAACACCATAAAAGAGGCTGCCAGGTAAATCCCAACAATCTGTGCAAATGTCAGTGGGACAGAATAGGATCCTGGGCCAGCAAGAGCATCCCACCGCCCACCTGAAGGGCCAATCACATCCTGGCTCTGTCCCACCTCCTTCTTGGGAGAGGCGCCAGATGCAGAGCTCACAACTGCTGCTGCAGAGCAAGCCTCTCCCAATCCAAACTGTGCACGAACCTGAGGCAGGCACAGTAGGACTAGGGAGAGAGGGAGTGGCAGGCAGGAAGGGCAGGCGGTGTTGGACTGCCAGTTTCCATCTGATCCCCGCAAACCATCCTGAGGGACCCCACCCTTGCACAAATTTGTGCACCAGACCTCTAGTTGTTATATAAAATATGTATGATGAGCTAGTTTATCATATTTAAAATGTGGTACTATAAGAAATAATTACGGAGTACATTTATCCTTGAGAATTTATAAAAAGGCAGCCAAGTGTATACTGACATTTCAGTATTGCAGAGGTTTTCTATCTTTCTTTGTTTTTAAGACAGTTAAAATGTTGATGTGACATAATTTCTTAATATATTAATTTCCTAGAGCCATTGTACCAAAGGACCACCAAGTGGGTGGCTTATAACAACAGAAATTTACTCTTGCATGGTTCTGGAGAGTAGAAGTACAAAAGCAAGGTATCAGCAGCCTGGGTTCTTCTGAGGGCTTTCACGAATAATCTGTCCCATGCCTCTCTTAGCTCTGGTGATAGCTAACAATCCGTGGCATTCCTTGGCTTCTCAATGTATCATTCCAGTCTCTGCTTCCATCTTCATAGGAAATTTTCCATGTGTTTTTGTGCTTTTACATGGACAATTTGAATAACAACTTTAAATTTTCAGCAAACAGTGTGCCTTATGCTGTGCTATATAATTAGCCTTTTAATACCTCTATGCATGCATACAGAAATTATTTAACACCTCTGATTTGATAATATTATAAGAATACTGTGAGATTGCTTCTTTGTTCTTAATATTAAGATAATTGACCTGAGATCTGTTTCTATTTAACTTAAAGTATAATCTCTCTTCTAAAGCATTAACTGTTAGTAATACATGAGTGGTCCTTCAGTGAAACTATAGAGCATTTACATGGCCATTTTCAAGTACAGCTTTAATTAAATAGTACATTTTTTATTTGCTGAAGTTCCCTTTATAAAATATTAATTGAATTGTGTTCCTAATCACAAAATGTTTGCAAATTTCTGACATTTGTATAACATTAAATGAAAGTAATAACTGTTAACTTTAAGAAGAAAGGGTAGATGCAGATAAAGTTAACATCATACATATTTTATTACTTATTATTATTATTTCCTATTAAATATTTTATAGCTCTAATTTTAATTATTATCAATATTACACATTAGAACTATTAACCTTGAGGTGACAAGTCCACATATGACATATGGACCAGAAATGTTGTCCATTAAATCTAAAGTCCGTTAAACCAGGATCCATAAAATTGAATATTTACTGCATTCTATGTAAAACAGGCATTTTAACAAATTTTATGTTTTATATCTTCTATATATCACAATGTTTAACTGTACTATAGGTAAAAGCAGAAGATTGGAGAGAATAATATAGTAATAGAGAAATGTTCAAATAAATCATGGTACATCCAAAATATGTGATCATGTGTTTCCATTCAAACAAATAGAGAGGAAAGATGTCCATAGAAAGATGTCCATGACATATTGTGAAATTAAAAGTGCATTTGGAACATTAGAAGCATAGATCTGAAAGTGTTAGCAGATACCTCTTGTTTGAGAGGGGAGATAGTGTTCGGGGGAGTATCTCTTTTACCTGTGTGTACTCTGTAATTTTTAAATAATAAAATGGATTATTTTTGCATCAAGGATTCACTAAACTTTAAATAACAAAAAAACACGCAATAAGTTTAAAAAGTAATATAACAGTATGGGTCCATCTGGACACCTGTGTTTTTCTGTTGGCTTTGTGAATGGGGGGAGCTCACAAATGAGGTTATATTGTTGCCAATCAGCCAGCTGCTAAAAGCACTCCCAAAAGCACAGGGATCGAAGTACAATGGAGAATTTCCCAATGGAAGTTCTTGAAAGTATGTGAGTTGTTTGGGAGAACTTATATTTCTATAATTGAATGCAGATTTTACTGTTCTTAGCCCCAAAGTTAAAGGATGTGGCCTATTATCATGTCTGGTTACTAATGGAGATATCTGGTAAGCAGAATATGATGCTGTCTATGCTGCTGAACTCTTCAGCACCCAGGAGAGTAAAGAGGACGGTACTTTGAGTTAGTGAAAATGAAAAGAGAGCCTATCTCTAATTAAATATTTCCTTGAATCTGGCAGTAACAGGAATGTTCTAAAAAAGTGATAAACACTTCGGTTACATCAAGGACCTTTGTATTCCCTTCTTTATTATGCCAGATGTGTGCTGCCAGCTTAAGTAATTATTGTTTTCCCAGAAGGAATTTGCTGAAGTGTATTTGTTGCTGAAAAATATGCTAACAACAAAAACAAAAAAATGCAGTCTCCCCCTCCTTCCTTTTGAATTCTTCATTTGCAGAAAAGTGAAATAATGTATAAAGCATTTCTTAAAAACTTTGCATAGTAGCATTTATAAAGGAACACTTTTTGATACAGACAGATATAGAACCCATTGACTTTCCAAGAGAAGACCTATCCTGACAGTTTATTAGATAATACAGTAGTAAAAACATCAAATATATGTGGGCAGCCTTGGGTGGTGTGGGCAGTGGTTAGAGCCTTGGTCAGTGCACCAAAGGGTCTTGGTTTGATTTCTTGTTAAGGGCACATACCTGGGTTGCAGGTGATCCACAGCCCTGATAGGGTTTGTGCCAAAGCGATCAATTTATGTATTTCACATCAATGTTTCTCTCTCTCTCTTTCCCCCTCTTCCCTCCCTCCTTCCCACCCTCTCTAAAAATCAATGGAATGAATATGCTTGGATGAAGATTAACAATGACAAAAAAGTAGGTATTTTGCATATTTGTAAATATTATTCAGATACTAGAGGCCCAGTGCACTAAATTTATGCACTGGTAGAGTCCCTAGCTGCAGCTGGCTGCCAGTCAGGTGACTCCCTTCCCTCCCTCTAGCAGCCTGCCACTGCTGTGGCCATCCAGGGCCTCCTGCCACTGCTGTGGCCATCCAGGAACCTCCCTCCTTTCCCCCAGCTGGGGCCTGCCTCCTTTCCCTGGCCAGCCAACCCCATCCCTTAGTCAAACTCCCGGATGACCTCCTGGTTGAGAGAACAATTTGCATTGTTCTAAGCTTTTATTATATAGGATGTTTTTTTGAAGCCAATGACTTTTACTTATTTCTTATTAAAATAATTCAGCTACTTCTATTTGTTGTTTTTTGTTTCTTTTTTAATATTTAATATTTTAGACTGTTTAAACATAGTAGGTAGAGACCCACTTTTCATATTGTCTTCAATGAAATATTTAAAACTCATTGTTTTGACCAGCAGTTTTTGCCATTTGTGATTTACTTCCTATAAGAAGGTATTTAATAAGTGATTGTAATTTTCCCATTTTCAAATAAACTCTCATTTAATTTTACCTTTGTAATGTGAAAATAATTTGAACATAAGGAAAAATAACACAATACGTATAAAATATGTAAATGTCTACTATTGCTGAATATTAAATATTGTTACATAAAAAATTAATACTCATCAAATTTAATGTCCCATATTTTTTTACTTCAATTGATAAGAATAATCACTGAATTAAGGCAAAATAATGTTTTAAAATAAGGGAGGACATAAATACACTTTCTTATGTCTTTACCTGTGAAATTCTTATTTTATATCTAGGACCTCTAGGAATATTCCAGAATAATATATGGGAAGCACAAATTAGAATATTAGTTATATTTAATATTTCTATTCTGCTAATTAAATTATAGTCCATGAATTTTTATGATATTATTACTGGCATTTAAATTATAATAGAAAATTTAAATTTAATTGAAGATGTTTTTTAAGAACCCTTAAGCTTAAATACTTTTATTTAAAGTTTTATTATGTGACTAATCACATTAATTCCCACTTATTAGCAAATATAAGTAAAATATATACACCAACATTGAATATGAACTTGTTTTTTATATATGAACCTGTCTACCACTTTTAAAGAAAGCATTGTTTGTATTTGCTCTATTCTTCTCTTGTTATGTTTAAGACATCCACCTTACCCACAGTAATCTAGATTTAAAATATTAGGATTTTAAGGAGATATAGCAGGCTTATGGGAGTATTCTAGAGTGGCAGCTATGTTATTTGAAAATAAACTAAAATTACTCAGTGACTAACACTACCTTGAATTTGTATATCATATATTGCCAATAGCTGCCTATCAACCATTACCTTGAAAACCTAGTAATTGAGGTCTATAGCAAATATTTGTATAAGGACCAGGAAACTTCAGAAAATAGAGATGAACTTTTGAAGCCAATGACTTTTGCTTCAACATTTTGATATTCTAAGTAGATCATATTAAATGATGGTTATGGTTCTACTACCAATCATATTGCTATTGGAAAAAATCAGTCTATTTTTTTTTACTTTTGTTAATTATTTTAGAATATTAGATTGATGGATACACTTTTTTTTCTCCTAGTACTGACTAAACAAACAAAAAACCACAATGTTTTCAAGTATTTTGTTTCAAATGAATATTTATTTTAGCAAATATAGTTTAAGGTAGGATCAAAGGCAACTACTTTGTAGCAAATAGCACTATTGATTTTGTAGATTTTTCTGCAGACATTGTGCTCAATTTCAACAATAGAGTTTGCTTAACATAAAATGGTTATGTCAACATATTCATTAAATAAATCATACAAATTCAAGTGCAGCAAAGAAATCCTATTGTATTTTTATATAGTCTCTTTACTGACATTCTATTCAAATATTTTTCCAACATCAAGGTAAATCAAAATGTTTAAACCAGTGCAAACATTTTCTATGTACAGATTTATAGAAAAAAGACACGTGAGACATTTCCACTTCAGCATTTATTATTTTTTATTAAAAAATGTTTTGATTGATTTTTTTAGAGAGAGGGGAAGAGAGAGGAATAAAGAGATAGAGAGAAAAAATTAATCAGCTGCCTCCTGCAAGCCCCCTACTAGGGATTAAACCCACAAACTAAGCATTTGTCCTGACCAGGAATCAGGAATCAAACTGGTGACCTCTTGGCAAGGCAGCATTTATTCTTACTAATCATTTTTGCTAAACATCCTTTGATTATTAAAAATATATATAAACTATATAAAATATATAAACTATAAATATAATGTCAAACATGATTTCTGTAGTGGAAAAATGTACACAAATTGAGTAAATCAAGAAGGGTTTAATATAGATAATTGCACAAGTGTGGGTGATATGTAGGGAAATCACAAATTTTATGACTGTATTAGGGCTGGTATATTTATTACGTCTGAAAATCCAAGAGGAGAAAGAAGTTACCTTCATTAGGCAGAAGAAAGACTTGTACAGAAAGCAAGCTTAAGGCACATTTTGATCTTGGTGAGTTAGATGCATCTAGTTGGTCTTAATGCATGTGAAGGAGCCAGGAGGATAAAGCTTTTCCCTTTCTTTCCTTCTGATCGCCATTGATGTCCCTCTTGGTTAACCTAACAGGATACCAGTGGGTAAGGCAGCTTGCTGATGTGACCTGTACAGGTTAATAAACCAGAGAAAATAATAGGGCATTGTGTATGCAGATGGATCTGGAGGGGCAAATGGAAAACAGCTGGTATGATATCTGTGGTCACTTCTATGCTTTGTCAACATTCTGTGCTTTTTTCATGCATTTGGATAAACATTCCCTGTCTTCATTACCTTAACTTAGGATGGAATTATTAGCCAGCATTTCAATGGGGCAGCCCTTGAGGATCATGTGAAGTCTTACAGTTCTTCCAAAACAACACTTAAAATAGATTTCATTGTGGTCCCCACGAAAAGGCTGTTTATAAAGCCTGTATTCTGGACATGTTCTGGTAATGGGCTGCCCTGATGAATATCAAAGATTTCCAAGTAAAGGAAGACTATAGATTCAATAACTCTTAATGGAGATTCTAGTCATGAATGAAAAATTACAAAGAAATGTCAGCAGCCCAGCCTACATGGCTTAGTGGTTGAGCGTAGTCCTATGAACCAGGAAATCATGGTTAAATTCCTGGTCAGGGCACATGCCTGGGTTCACAACTACAGGCGTGCAGGAGGCAGCCAATCAATGATCCTCTCTCATCTTATTTCTATCTCTCTCTTATTTTCTGAAATTAATAGAAATATATGAGAAAAAAGTGTCAGCAGAAATACAGTTTACCAATTTCTTGATATTTTGGTGACTTAATCAACCTTCTGAGCAGTGGGCATTTTCTAGGTAAATACAGGGAAACATTACATTATGATACATAAGATCATATTGTCATACAATCCTATGCTTCCATCCAAGCTTTTTTATTGACAAGCTCTGTGACTACCACTAAGTGCATGTTTCTTGCTAAGCTTCAGTGTCCCCTAGATATATGTAGATAATATGACTGGATTTTTCAGATTACATGAGATAAAAATGCAAACTATTTACCCAGAGTACTGTCTGCCAGATACTAAGCTCTTTATATGCATTAGCTATTATTTTAAAATGAAAGTGGAGTAGTTAGGTTGTATTAGGCAGCAGACTGCCTCAGCAACAAATATATCGAAAATCAAAGCAAGGGGATGCATTTAATTTTTTTGCTAGGAGGGCAAAACTTTCCAAGAAACCCTCTAAGCAGGTATACACTTAGATTTTATTGACAAGAATAGGATTATATGACCATCCTACCAAGGCTAGAAATTGAGGTTATAGAATCATTATAACTTCAGGAGAGCAACTGTGAGTCATTCATTATGCAGTATCCGGATACTAAGAATAAATGAGGACAAAATAGGGGTTCTACTAGCAACAATGAAGAGCAGAAAGGTTTGGAAACTAATACCCTATATAACATCAGCACTTTTCGTTGCCATCATTTCCTTTCTTGGAAGGATGATCTAGTAAACTCTGAAGATATTTCTTTCACAGATGGAGCAATATTTTGCATATCACTTGGCATTGTTTATTATAATCTCAAATATGAGATTTGAAATACTTTGAAATTATCTAGCACTATATCTCAATATATGATTTTTGCATTACATAATGTGAAAGAGTGAAAAAGTTGAATTTCTATTTTGCAGTGTTTGCATTTTTCTGAATATTTTTCAAGCATAATTCCATTTGTGTTATTTAAAACAATGCTAGTACAGAGTTTACTTGCTATTACATAAGAAATGAAGGACTTATCTAGAAGATTATGACTTTTTAAAAAACTAAGCTTGATTTGAAAAAGAACATTTTCTGGAGACTAATGATTATTAAAAAAAAAAAATGGCCAGCAAGTCACAGTATTTGCTAATGGATAGGAATCTGGCATGTTTAAATTGCAATCAATGAGTGAGACATTCTGAAATATTCTGAGTTAGGCTTTTTGGCAGATGATGTGGGCTGCAGAATAATTTACAACTAAAGGAAAAGAGGAGAAAAACTTTATTTTTACTTCCCCTCCAAGGGAAAAGGTCAGTGTATTGCTAATCAATTCAAAGGCAAATAATGAAAAGCTGTAATTGCAGACTTCATGGGGTTGTCTTAGTAACTTCTTTAGGAGACAATCTTGGCAGATGTTCTAAGGAGGTGTCTTATTTTTCCAAAACCTATAAAACATTCTTAGAGCAAAGGTTATGAAGAGTTCAAAAGAGACTTGTTTGAAGAGGAGTGGCTAAGGGAACTTCCTACTAATTATTCCTGAGTTGTAAGTAAACAGAAAAGCTGGAGGGGTATGCATACAAGAATTTAGGCTTGAGAGTAACTTGTCTTGTAGTTTGAATGGAGGGACTGTTTGAATCAGAGTAGCTAACAACCTTGGGATTTAATTACCAGGTGCTTCTCATAAATTGTAGAAGACTATAGCAAGGGAAAAGGAAGACTTTTTCCATCCTAATATTCTGTATGAAAACATTATTATTATATAAACTTGAATTTGTACCAGACACATTTAGTAGAAATAAAATTAACCTATACTTTATATAAATTACTGTAAATAAATTCCAGGACATCACCTTACTTTTAGACTCACCTGCTTCCTACCTAGCCAACCTAACCAATATAACCTAAACCTTCTGGTGTCTCTTCTTGTAATAGCATTAGCCTCATGATCTCCTCTACACTCAGTTATCTTCCAGTGGCCCCATGTCCAAATACCATTGGGGGTTAAAGCTTCACCATCAAATTCAATTCCTATCAAGTATCTACAAACTTGGAACTCTGCTGGGAATTTTATCTTTGTCTAAAAGGTAGGTAACATGACCCTCATACAACTCAGATTGCAAAATAATTCAAGTACAGTACATGATGGAAATAGGTGTGAAATAATTTGAAATGGTGTTCGAGTGGAAAAACACAGTTCATAGTAAAGAGGGGGCAGCTGCCACTTAGCTATAATGATTGTTATTGTGTAGTCACGGGAGCTAAACATCATTCAGTTTTACATTTTTGAAGATAATCTGAATATGTGGATTTTTATGAAATATTCCTGTATGCAGGGTTAGCAATTGAATCATGCTTTTCAAAGATTAAAACAAAGCCAACTAGAGCCCAAGTGCTTTCAGTGCAAGTTCTGCTCTAAGAGATGGTACAGTCTTTTTGCTGCCTACCGTTTTCTCATCTCTCTCTCTCTCTCTCTCTCTCTCTATATATATATATATATATATATATATATATATATATATATATTTCTAGGCAGCTGAAAATTTCTAGGTAAAGTTATGAAATTAAAATGAATGCTGTCAAAAAGTTAGCTGCCTCCCTTGTATTGATCACTCCTTAGCAATATTTTCACTCACACTTCTGATTCCCTTGATAGTGAATAACTCATTAGATATGTACTAGGGAGTGATTTAGAGATCACCATCTAAGGAAAGGAAGAGGCATAATTGGGTAAAGGGAGTAGAGCTGCAATTCAGTTTCAACAAAGGCCTCAGCTGCCTCCACTGGAGCTCTGAAACTCAGATGGCCTAAGTTGGAGTAAAGGGTTCTGGCCTTTGTACTCCACTTGCATTGACCAATAATTGGATCTGGCTGCCCTGGGGATCTCTCTTCAGCTGATTCTTTGAAAGACTGACAGCTAAAGGTTTGTGTGTGTTTTTCTTATTCGTTTGTTTATTTTTTTTGCTAGCAGCATTCTTTCTCTATTGTTATATTAAAATCCTGAAATAACATACCTGGCAAAAAAAAGATTTTGGATATAATATAAATGGTGATTTGCTGAATCCGTTTTCAAACAGATACTAGCTATATTTTGTATCACCCATGGGAAAAGGGAGGGGGAAGCACAAAGTGGAAGTAGTAATAGGCCATCCTCTCTCAGGTCGCCAGGAGGCTAGGGTATGTCCCTGAGTCCAAATATTTGCTAGCTGCAAAGCTCTAAGCAACCTAGATTACATTGAAGAAATGGATGAAAAATAATCAGAGATTTCTGGAATTGCAGTCTCTGTAATAGAAGTGCCATCCAGATAAAGTAAAAATTGCCCTATCAATACTCAATCTGGTCTTCACAACCTGACCAAGTGTATCCAAATTGCCCAACCAGACAGGACAGACTCTGATGGGCTAGCTGCACAATTCATTGACAGTTTTATTTTGTTTTACAGGCATTGTTATCCATATCATACTGCCCATTTTAAAAATGATGTGCTTGATCTATACCAATGTCATCTTCATGGGACCCTCTTGGCACTTTGTAGGGATTTTAAGCTCTTAATTAAATGCATAATTTATTGGAAATTATTCACCTCATATTCATTCCCTTTATTATCTGAAATGCTTTTATAATTTAATTTTAAGTTATTTAAGGCTATCTTGAACAATAATATTAATTATAATACTATTTTAAATCTCTAGCTATTTTATTAAAATGTTGATATTTTTACAAGGTGTTTCTTTATTACTATGACTTATTCAATGATTGAAAATGTTGTTAATCTTATTTGTGTCTGACTGTTTAAAATTATTTCTGGTAGTTTAAAAATCCTGAAGAAAAATGAAATGAGGCTTAGCTCAGATCATCTGGCAAGTGATATTATGCATAAACAGGAATTGGTCAATTGCTTATTTTAATCCCAATATGTTAATTTAATTAGTGGTAAACTATTTTTACTGGGTATTTGTTCTCATTTACAATTTTATATATTGATACTAAATACAGATAGTGTGTTTCAGAAATCCATGCAAAGGCCTTTGACAAGATAATATACAATGAATGTGCTATGGCTCACCTTTCACAGTTCTGTCTAGAAACACAAGACATCTCCCGTTTCTCTTCTGATCTGCTCCATCTCCTACCTCACCTCTGCCGGGTAATTTCTATTCCACATAACTCTTAGTGGCCTTCTGAAATTATTAATTTAAAATCCACTCACCAAGACCAAGTCTGAGAAGGAAATAGCTCATTTATGGAACCTTTCATTGGTTTATGGATCTATGGTGCCCTAGATAGTACTACAAATCTCCATGATGTCTTAGTGTTAACTTTAATGTTTGTGTCTTTAATTTAGCTGAAGGATGTATAAAATCTCATATGCTCAAATAGCTCCCTCTTGGCTGAACATAAAAACTTGGGATTAAAGCATATTATTCCAATAGATATCAATCATAACTTATGCTTAGTTATTTATTTTTGTATCTATATTTCCAGAATATACAATGTGAAAGAAGAATTGATTTTCCCCCAGTACAGTTTATTTGCAGCCATGTACTAGTTTTACAAAGATTGCCTTAGATATCTAGACATTTTCTGGGTTATTCTGCTATTTGCAGTGTTATAAACTATGAAATTAAGTTCAACAGGCAACCTTCTGCTACCATGAATAGCAGGAAGATAGTTAATTATAAGCACATGTCTACCTTTACAAATAATATTTTCCCATTTCTCCAAGTCATTATAGCACTTTATTTTTACTTTATTACTTCTAGATTGGAACAAAACATTACATGATAATGACAACAAAACATGGGGAGGGAATTGACTGTGAAGATGAATTAAAATTACACTATGTTTCACACGTGGCCTACTCTTCTGGTTTCTCCTGAAGGTACTACTAGTTGCCTTTATTAATGACTGATTCACTCCCTCTTTAATTATTATTCATCAGATTATTTTAATATTCACAAGCTTCCTAAAAAACATCATTCTGAATATTTCATAGGTTAAGCAGAATTAAAAATCAAAGGAAACAACTGATAAAACATACTTTATTTAGTGTTGTAAATTTCATTAAAAAGTTATTTGCCACAACAATTTCAAAACTACAACTAAAAGACAGAATGGACACCATCCAGAACCACAGGAAAACTGGCTGAGAGGAAATTCTACAACTAGAAGGAAAGAGAGGGGGTCACAGAGACCCAGAGGAGCTGTAAAAAGCTGAGGTACGGAGACACATGCATGGAGAGAGTGGGTGCCAGAGTACCTGGCTGGCTTTCTCTGGCGGGAGGGAGATGGAGACTCACAACGGCATTGAACCCCTTATCCTATGGCACTAAACCCCAGGTCCAGCTGAAACACATATGGTGGCAGTTTGGACTGTGAAAAGGGAGAAGTGCACAGAAGTGTAGGGGAGTCACAAAAGGGCAGAATTCTGGTGGTGCACACAGCCCTGTGTGCAGAAGACCAGTAGGTCTTTGCTGATTGTGCTGCTGGCGTTCACAAGTGGGCGGGAGACAGAGCCTCCCAACTTTGCCACTTCTAATTCCACTAAACCCCAGTTTCGGGCAAAACCCTGGGGACCCAGATTCATATGGTCCTGGAGCACAGGGGAGCCAGAAAGGCAGCAGTCTAGAGGAACTGTGAGAGTGTGCTGACAAACATAGGGATGGCTCCAGCAATTACCCAGAGTCACGTGAGACTCAGGGGCTATGGAGGGTGGGGCTGACTGGAAGGCAAGGTGGTCCCTTAAGCCCTGAGACTCCACCCATCCCATGCTCAACAGAGAGTCTTTTGCAGTTTTGCAAGTCTTGTATCATAAGACTGAATCCAACACAGAACTTCTCCCAGCATAGTGAAAATGCCAAGACAAAGGAAGAGTCACAAACAAAAGAAATGGAGGAAAACAAATGACTGGATATAGAGTTCAAAACCACGGTTATGAGGTTTTTCAAGGTTTTTCAAGAATATCCTAGAAAAGATGGATAGTTAGCGAGACCCAAGAGGAGATGAAAAAGGACCAACTAGAGATGGAAAAGGACCAACTAGAAATTACACATACATTGACTGAAATAAAAAAATATTATACAGAGACCTAACAGCAGACTAGAGGAAGGCAAGAATCAAGTAAAAAATTTGAAGTATATAGAATCAGAAAACACTCAACTGGAAAAGCAAGAAGAAAAAAGAATCCAAAAATGTGAAGATAATGTAAGGAGCCTCTGGGACAGCTTCAAGCGTACCAACATCAGAATTGTGGGGGTGCCAGAGGAAGAGAGAGAGCAAGATACTGAAAACCTATTTAAAGAAATAATGACTGAAAACTTCCCACATCTGGTAAAAGAAATAGACTTACAAGTCCAGGAAGCACACAGAACCCCATATACAAGGAATCCCAAGAGGACTACACCAAGACACATCATAATTAAAATACCAAGAGCAAAAGACAAAGAGAATATTAAAAGCAGCAAGGGAAAAACAGTTCATTACCTACAAGGGAGCACCCATAGGACTGTCAGCTGATTTTTCTACAGAAACGATGTAGGCCAGACGGGAGTGGCAAGAAATATTCAACGTGATGAATAGCAAGAACCTACAACCAAGAATACTCTATCTAGCAAAGCTATCATTCAGAATTGAAGGGCAGATAAAGAGCTTCACAGAGAAGAAAAAGCTAAAGGAGTTCATCAACTCCAAACCAGTATTATATGAAATGCTGAAAGGTTCTCTTTTAGAAGAGGAAGAAGAAAAAGGTAAAAGATAAAAAAATTAGGAACAATAAATACATATCTATCAACAAGTAAATCTAAAAATTAAGTTAATTAAAAATTTGATCAACAGAATAAACTGGTGAATATAATAGAATCAGAAGCACAGAAAGGGAGTGGACTGATAATTCTCAGGGGAGAAGGGGTGAGGGGTGTACAGGGAGAGACTGGACAAAAATCATACATCTGTGGATGAGGTCAATGGGGGGGGAGGTAAGGGTAAAGGGAGAGGTGGGATCCAGGTGGAGGGGAGTTATGGAGGGGGAAAAAGAGAAACAAATGTAATAATCTGAATAATAAAGATTTAATTTAAAAAAAGTTATTTGCCCCCCCATTTCAAAAAGAAAATGAAGAAAATTTAAATAATACAAAAGTATATTTTTAAAAGAAACATGCCAATAATAATTTTTATTTTTTACTTATTTAAAAATAATGTTATTAATAAAGTTGATATATAACATATATAGTTTAAGGTATAACATATATAGTTATTAGACATTTATACAAATACCAGGGCCCCAGAGCACACAATTGGTGGACTGGGGTGTGGAGTCCCTTAGCCCAGCCTGCTCCCTCTCATAGACTGGAGCCCTCAGGAGATGTCCTACTGATGTGGGGAGCGGGTCTAAGCCATAGTCTGGCCTCCCTCTGCAGGAGACCACCAGGATGATCTGGGGAAGGCACCAGCCCCATCACCCCTCTGTTGCAGCCACTGACAGCCACTGCAGCCACCAACATGTTTTCATCAACATGGACTCTAGTCCCTTCACCATGAAAAAATGATAACTTTCTTTAGGCATTTTCAAGATGTGTCTTTCATAATAAATGACATTTCTTTTATTTTCTTTTTTTTTTATCCTCACCTGAGGATATGTTTCTGTAGATTTTTAGAGAGCATGGAAGAGAGAGGGAAAGGCAGAGAGAAACATCAGTGTAAGAGGGACACTTTGATTGGTTGCCTCCTATATGAACCCTGACCGGGGCCCCAGCCAGGGAGGAACCTGTAACCTAGGTACATGCCCTTGATCAGAATCAAACCTAGACCCTGAGGTAGGCAGGTCGAGTCTCTAACTGACGAGGGCAGGTTATGACATTTCTTAGCCCCTCCAAGATTGGATCTTCACTTTTTCCTCCAGGAGTATGGTGGAAAAACCCTAGATCACCTTCTTGGATTCTTATTATCCAAGTTACCAAGAACACTGCAAGTGATGTCCTACAGGGAGCTTATTCAATGAGAGGTCAGAAAAGGTGTTTATGCTCAAACTAGTTTGGTATAGTGGGATAGAGTTTTGGCCTGCAGACTGAAGGACACCAGATTTGATTCCTCTTAAGGGCATGTTCCTTGGTTGGGGGCACATCCCCAGTGGGGAATGTGCAGGAAGCAGCTGATCGATGTTTTTCTCTCATCTCTCTCATTGATGTTTCTGAGTCTCTATACTTTTCCTCTCTTCTCTGTAAAAAATCAATAAAATATATTTTTAGAAAAAAAGAAGAGTAAAGGTATTTCCTCTGTAGCTCATGTGCAGAGAACCCCCTGCATTGTGTCCACTGGCCTAGAGGCGTGTCCCCGTGGCTCGGCAGGGTGTACCCCAAGGCCTGCAGCCAGCCCCGTAGTGTAGGCACTGGTGCATGCACAAGTGGCCACCCTGCCCCCTGCCGCTTGGCACCTGTGCCTATAGGCCTGGAGGGGCTGGGGTATTCTGGGACCCCAACTACTCAGGATCTAGGTGTGGGCCTAGAGGCTAGGAGTGGCCTGGGTCCCAAGGATATTCCTGGGACCCAGGCTGCTAGGCATCTATGAATGCAAATTAACCTGCCATCTTTGTTGACTTAATTTACATACTCACTCCTGATTCACTGGTGGCCATTGCAGAGGTATGATCAATTTGTATCTTTCTCTTTTATTAGTGTAGATACATATTTTTAAATAAATCTTTATTTTTCATTTTATTACAGATGTTCCTCTTCTCCCCCCAAAACTCCCCTCCACCTGATTCCCTACCTCCCACCCCATGCCCTTAACCCCCGCCACTGTCCTCATCCATAGGTGTAATATTTTTGTCCAATCTCTTCCCGCACTCCTCACACACCTTCTCCCTTAGAATTGTCAGTCCACTCCCTTCGTATGCCCCTGATTCTATTATATTCAACAGTTTATTCTGTTCATCAGATTTTTAATTCACTTGATTTTTAGATTCACTTGTTGATAGGTATTAAAATAGGATTTGTTATCACTTGTTCATAATTTTATCTTTACCTTTTTCTTCTTCTTCCTTTTCTTAAATAATACCCTTCAGCATTTCATATAATCCTGGTTTGATGGTGATGAACTCCTTTAGCTTTTTCTTGTCTGTGAAGCTTTTAATCTGACCTTTCATTCTGAATGATAGCTTTTCTGGGTAGAGCACTCTTGGTTGTAGGTTCTTGCTATTCATCACTTTGAATATTTCCTGCTACTCCCTTCTGGCCTGCATAGTTTCTGTTGAGAAGTCAGCTGAGAGTCGTATGGGTACTCCTTTGTAGGTAACTAAATGTTTTTCTCTTGCTGCTTTCAAGATTCTCTCTTTGTTTTTGGCCTTGGCATTTTAATTATGATGGGTCTTGGTGTGGTCCTCTTTGGATTATTTTGTTTGGAGTTCTGTGGCTTCCTGGACTTGTAAGTCCATTTCTTTCACCGGGTGGAGGGAAGTTTTCAGTCATTATTTCTTCAAATAGATTTTCAGTATCTTGCTCTCTTCTTCTGGCACAACCTTAATTCTGATGTTGATATGCTTAAAGTTGTCCCAGAGGCTCCTTACACTATTTTCACATTTTTAGACTCTTTTTTCTTTCTGTTTTTTTTTGGTTGGGTGTTTTTTGCTTTCTCATATTTCTAATCTTTGGTTTGATTCTTGGGGTCCTCCAGTCTACTGTTGGATTTCTGTATGTTATTCTTTATTTTAGACAGTGCATGCTTAATTTCTGACTGGTCCTTTTCCATTTTTTTTGGCATTCTCATTAAGATCATTGAAGGTCTCAAAGTTTCTCAGCAGTTTGTAGAAGATTCTTGAATAACTTATAAATGTGGCTTTGAACTCTATATCCAGTAGTTTGCTTTCCTCCATTTCTTCATTTGTGACATGTTTCTTTGTCTCCACATTTTGGTTTCTTCCCTGTGTTCATGATGTAGCTTTGTGTGCTAGTTCTCCTTTATGGCTCAGTAGCTTCACCTTCCCAACCACCTGAGGTGGACACTCTTGGTGCACCCCTTTATGAGCTGTGCACACAGTCTTGTTTTAGTTAAGCCTTGATTGCTATTGGTACACTGGGAGGACTTGACCTCCAGGCCAACTGACTGTGAGGATTAGCTGTGTCTATAATGGAAGAACTGCTGTGCTGGAAACATCCCTATGGGGCAGGACTTGCTTCAATGGGGCTTTGGTGCTCACCGAGCCTGCCTCTTGAGTGTGTTAATTATGGATGTGAGGAGTTGAAATCTGGTATGGTCTCACACTGCTTCCTGGTTTTCCAAGGCAGTGCTATTCAGCTAGTGTCTGAGACCACCCAGCAGGAGCTACAGAGAGATCTGCAGATTTCTCCTCTTTGCTTGGAGTTTTGAGGTTTTTGAAGTTGACTGACCCAGTTGCAATTTGTTAGGTTAAGCTGCAATAGGGCAGGCCATTCATATGTAAAAGCCACTGAACATGGCTCTGTGGGTTTGTAAATTGGGCAGGGCGAGGTCTCAGGGAATCACTAGGCTAGAGTATGGCAAACAGCAATGGCTTCCAGTCAGCCCTCTCTGCAGCTTTCTGTTCCGTGTTCCACATCCTGTGCTCGAGCACAGTAAACAATGATTCCTGTGCACACCTCTGCAAGAAGGCCACCCTCTCTTTCTGAACAGATGGCTGACAGTCCAGTTTCTCCCATTATGAATCTGGGTCCCCAGAATTTGGCCAGAAACTGGAGTTCAAAGCAGTTGAGAACTTGTAACTCCCTCCCAATTGGAAAAAAAAAACAAAACAGGACACACCAGGCTAATTCACGCGCTTCTCCATACTTCTGCGTTTCTGAGCTTCTGCATTTCCTCCCAGGTCTCAATTCACATTCCTGTGGTTCTGTGGGATAGTTGTTTTGTCTGTTAGTTGTAGTCTTGGTGTGGTTGTGAGAGGCAGCACATACAGGTATATATACCTTATGCCGCCATCTTGGTTCTCTCCATTGTAGATATTTTTTAAGTTGGAATGGATATTGAGAAATTTATTCCAAATGCAAGAAAAGTCTATATAATTTTATGCTATGGTTGTATTTGTCTTAATTTGGTAAAAACAAATGTGGAATTTCATGCCCTTCTAACTTCCTCTGGAAATTAATCATTTATAAAAATTGTTGATCAGTTTTGTCATTTTGCAGTGTTAAAATATATACAGAGGTACCTCGAGATACGAGTGCCCTAACATACGAGATTTTTGAGATATGAGCCGTCGAGTGAGCGATTTTTGCTTTAAAATAAGAGCAACATTTGAGATAGGAGTAATCGTGTGGATCAGCCGGCTGCACACGACCCACCAGTTTACAGAGACTCGAGCGTCTCATAGTTTCCCACGCCTTAAGGTTATGGAACTAATTAAACTCGTATCTCGAGGTACCACTGTATTATTAACACTTATTTTATTACTAGTTATATTGATTAAAACTTGGTAATTTAACCATAGTAAACAAGTGACAAATAAAGCCCCTGCTTTAAATCTTTGGGCACCAACATATATTTTAGACCTTATCAACTCATAATTTATAATGATAGCAAGTTCTATTCCATGTTTGCTTGTCTTTTTGTATATCTTGGAAATTGTCTTATTCTAAAGATTATTTATAAGCATCCTCTCTTTGGTGATACCACTTAAGACTATGGAGTGAATGAAGAAAAAACATGTTTTCTTTTAACAAAGCAAACATGAAATATTAACTGAACAATGTTTCAATATCAACTGAAGTATTTTGCTCAAACTACAGTTACATAAATAAAACCATAATATAGTAATGGCCCCTTTTAATATCATAAACTTGTAATGTTTACTGAGTATTCGTGTAGGACAATACACAGGGGAGCTGAAAGTGTTCAGTATAGTCTTTTAAAATAACTTAATTTGTAGAATTTCAAATCCTTGATTGTAGCATTTTCTCCCAAACTGTTATCTCCTGCCTTTAACTTTCTCCCTGCACACTTCTCCATGGTTCATCAATTTCTGCTTATTTCTTCCACTTCTGACCCACTACCTTATTAAATTGCATCTGTACATCTGTGATTCAATTTAGCCACCAGTCGTCTGTTTTATTCCAGCCATTCTGTTAACATGTCAAATTACACCGTTGTAATGAGTGCCTGACCTGAACTACAAATGTACTCTCAATGCTACATAAGCTTTTTTTACCTAATAAATTTTCTCTCTTTTACCTTAGAGCAGCGGTTCTCAACCTGTGTGTTGCGACCCCTTTGGGGGTCGAACCACCCTTTCACAGAGGTCGCCTAAGACCATCAGAAAACACATATTTTCCATGGTCTTAGGAACCAACACACCGTGCCTTGGTGTAGCAAAATGTAGCAATGTAGTTTACTGTTTTTATATGAAGACTGTTGCCCATGCTACACCACAATTCAAGACAAAATTTCATTTATTTGTAATTAGAAATAAGTATTTCACAATGTATAATTACATATTGTTTTTGTGATTAATCACTATGCTTTAATTATGTTCAATTTGTAACAATGAAAATACATCCTGCGTATCAGATATTTACATTACAGTTCATAACAGTAGCAAAATTACAGTTATGAAGTACCAACGGAAATCATTTTATGGTTGGGGGTCACCACTACATGAGGAGCTGTATTAAAGGGTCGCCGCATTAGGAAGGTTGAGAACCACTGCCTTAGAGAATAATATAAATATTCTCTACTCACTAATTTCCTTCCCATTTTTAATCCTTGCATGTTTAGAAATGTCTTCATTCTTTCTTCTCTTTCAATGAACAGCTTAGCAGGATATGTAATTATTATGTTTTGGGAAAGAATTGTCCAGTCTCCTCCTTTCAAGTGGGCAGGATAAGCTAGCTCTCTTAGTGATAATCTTGTTCTGCAGGATTTTAGGTTTATAACTTTTCCCACTATGTTTGCAGTCTCTACTCCTGTATCTGCTTTGGATTTTCCATTCTTTGCCTTGTATTGATTCCTCACTTTCTCTTTTTTCTTGTAGGCTCAACACCTTTTCAGATAGTTTTTTGCAATTATTTCAGTGGGGTTTGAGGGAAGACAGGAGATAAACATATTTAGTCAATCGTGTTTAATAGAAAAAAACTATATTTTAATTATTATACTTTATTGTAATAACTATTTTCTCTGCCATCCAATGTTATAGGATGAATTTGAATAAAAAATGTTGAGACAATGACAATAACTTATACATATTCATTGATATCCTGATCTATGCCTTTTACTTTGCAAGAACTCTTTATTATTTTGTTTACTTCTCCAAGTGAATGTTGAAGTGACATTATTTTTAATTTAGAAGATGAAAAAAACTGAAACTCTTAAGAGATTGTTACTTATCCATTTTCACAAAATGAAAAAAAAGAGAAATGTCTCTCTCCTCGACTTCTTGACTAAAAAATCCAGGAGTTTATTTGCTCAGTGGCTTGAGCACTGCCCCATATACCAATTAGTCACTGATTTGATTCCAGGTTTGAAATGCTCAGATTGTGGGCTGCATCCTTAGTAGGGGGCTTACAGGATTGATGGCTCTCTCATAGGTGTCTCTCTCTCTCTATCTCTTTCTCTGTCTCAAATCAATAAAAACATTACAAATTAAATGAAATATTATACTTGAGGATAATTTCATTGAGATGATTTTGATGTTATTACGAGAAATATTAACTGTTTAATTAAATAAGCAATCATTTTTTATTTCATGATGTATATATGAGAGTTTGTAATTTACACTTTAATGGTATAAATAAACTGATCTATCAGCCTCTCTATTTAATCTTTTTCTATTAATAACAATGTTGATATTCATTACCTTTGTGCAAAGCTATGTATTTTCAAACCACTTTTATGTAATATTTGCCCAACTAGGAAGTACTATAACATGATAAGAGGTAACGGAGAGTTTCTCAAACATGGGTTTGTCTTGTGTTGCTTTTTAGAAGTAACATAATAACTGAGACTAAATATCCTATCATGATGTGTAAATTTAAAAAAAAAAGCTTACTTAGAATACTTGTAAGAATGAAGACTTAATATAAATGTAAATTATTGTGTTTGTATTTTAAAAAGATGCTCAGAATTTCTATACGGGTAATTGGCTAAAATGAAGGTTGTTTTCTTTTCTGGGGGATGTAAACAAGAATCCCTTCCTTGCATTTTCTAATTTCTAGAACTGCCTTCACATTTTGACTTTTGTTCCCCTTCCTTCATCTTCAAAACCAGCAAAAGCAGGTTAAGTCTTGTCATGTTCATCACTCTGGCCCTATCTTTTGCCTCTTTTCCCACATTGTAAAACTCATCTGATTACATAGGATCCACCTTCATAATACAGAATTATCTCTCATCTTAAAGCCAGCTGATTGCCAACTTTAATTCCATCTACAACCTTAATTCCTTTTTGTCATGTAACATATATTCGCAAGATCTGCATATTAGGATATGGGCATCTTTGGGGGAGGGAGGCTTTGCCCTGCCTACCACATGTATCTAGATCATCAATAAATTAAATCCATTACTATTTACTAAACCAAATGTTTATTAACATCTAATTTCACATATGTTATCTAGATTTCCACCAATGTCCAATTCACAAGTAACCTGGAGATAGGAAAAGCAGGAATTTCTCTAGCTTTAAAAATATTTGATATGATTTAAAACACTGATACAGGTGATATGGAATGCATACAATAATCTCTATATACGTTGCTTATAAAATTTTAAATACTATGTTGTCTATATTCATTTACTCTTAGTGGAAAGCTAATTGAATTTTTGTAATCAAGAATATAACATTTTTACTATTCAAAATTATTTATATCTATATATATTTTTCTATTTTTATTTTTACTCTTCACCCCAGGACTTGCTTAGAGAAATAGACAAGGAGAGGGAGAGACATCAGTGTGAGGAAGAAACATCAATTGGTTGCCTTCCCTAGACTGAACCCACAACCCGGTATATATGTGCCCTAACCCAGAATTGAACTGACAACCTTTAGTTGCACAGGATAATGCTCAACCAAGCCACTCTGGCTGTGAAAAATGATTTATATTTTTAAAGTATAAACCAAATAAAAATGGTACTGCTAATGCTTACTTTCAGTGTTAGGCAGCAGAGAAGATTACATTCTATACATATAAAATTACAAGTTTACCATTGTTCAAATTATATTATTTTTAACAATAAAACAGATATTTAAATAGTATTTTCAAGAACTTTGTTTGCTTGTGCTATTGTAGGCCTAGCAGGTCTTCTAATGTTCTTGCAATAGTCATTTTGAGCAATGCAGAGGTTAACTACTCTACTCAGTGTTTTCTCATTTAGCAATCTTTTTTCCTATGGGAGCAATTATTCTACAAAATGACAAAGTGACAAGGGCAAAAAATCTAGTTACCAAGGGCATAAAATCACTTCTTTATTTCATAGTTGAGATTCTTGATCTCATTAATAGCTTGAAATTGCATGACAAGCTTTTCCATTTAGACAATTAACGTATTAATCTACTTTATGTGGTATTCATCTGCTCATATATAATTTTTCAGAAAAACTATTCATACCTCCTTACACTCTTGTCTCATGGTTGTTTTAAAAAACAATATATAATTACTAGATGGTGTGAAATACTAATATACAATACCTGAGGGGAATTATCAGCTTTCAGAAATGAAAAATTACAGGTAAATCTTTAAATTTTATCTCTAAAACTCAGATATTGAGGGATAATATTAAAGTAATTAATTTTTTACTTCATGTCATACTTGGGATTTTGTGTAATTTGGAAAATCAAGACTTTTTATGGGAATTAGAGGGTAATTTTATTTATAGAGAAGGAGGATTTTAAAGAATATATTAGTAAAGTCTTATATAGTCCTATAAATTATATTATTATACAAGTTTTCTTTCTTCTTTCCTTTTTATAGTTACAGAAAAATTCATACTCAAAAGTAAGAGAGCTTAAATTGGTTTGGCTCAAAGGATAGAGCATCAGCCCGTGGACTGAAAGGTCCCAGGTTCGATTTTGGTCAAGGGCATGTACTTTGGTTGCGGGCACATCTCCAGTAGGGGGCATGCAGGAGGCAGGTGATTGATGTCTCTCTCTCATCAATGTTTCTAACTGTCTATCTCTCTCCATTCCTCTCTGTAAAAAATCAATAAAAATATATATATTTTAAAAGTAAGAGAAAATAAAAGTAAAGAAAAAGTCACAGTGGCATTTTAATAATAATATTTTTATACAGCAAATAAAATTAGGTTTCTTAATGTGTCACTTAGATTTCCTATTTTATGGAATGTATGGGGAGGTGATATTATATTTTCAAAATCTATAATTATATATAAACTTGAGGCCTGGTGCACAAAATTTGATTATGGGGGGCGGGTTTGCCTCAGCCCAGCCGGCACCCTCTCCAATCTGGAATCCCTCTCACAATCCTGGAACACTGGCTCCTAATCACTCACTTGCCTGCCTGCCTGGTTGCCATTAATTGTCCCTCTGCACCAGCCTGGTCACACCTAACTGCCCCTCCACCAGCTTAATCACCCCTCACTGCACTCCTGCTAGCCTAATCATTCCCAACTCCTCCCACCCCTGCTGGCCTGGATGTCCCCACTGCCCCCCTGCCAGCCTGGATACCCCAACAGCCTTCCCACTGCCATGGTTGCCCCCAATTGCCCCCCACACACCAGTCTGGTCACTCCTCATGGCCCCCCCACCAGCCTGGTTGCCCCATGCAGCCTGCTTGATCAGTCATTTGGTTGTCCCTTGTCCCTCAGGGTGGCCCTTTGTGGCTGAGTAGCTGCCATCCGAGGCTTGCCTAAACCTTAGGCCAGACCTGGGCAGCTGGGGAGCTGAGGTCTGGGGGACTTTGGAAGCAGATGTGTGGAATAGCTAGACCCTCCTGGGGCGGGCTCAGCCATGCCGTGTGCCTGCTGCCCAGCAGGGCTGAAAGGACTGGGCACTGCCATCTTTGAGGGTGTGGCAGTAATTAGCATATTCCCTCCTTATTGGCTGTGGGCACTGCAATCTGTGTGAGGGCATGATGGTCAATTAGTATATTCCCTCTTTATTAGATAGGAGAAACACACATAATTGTGCCACTGAATATTGTAAATTATATCACCTGTGTAGTTAATGGACTATTTCTGAAGTTTAACTACCTCAGATCAATTCCAGGTTGTCCTGCTTACTGTGTAACATACTTAACTTTTCCACACCTTGATTTTCTCATGTATGAAATGTGAAGTGTTGTAAACTAGGGAAACATGCTAAAGCCTTGATGGACACTAACCAAGAGCCAATCCTGAAAACATGCTTTTTTTGGGAAGTCATAAGGTTTGAACATACTAGTAGAGACTTTGTTAACATTTTCCTTTACAAGACTCCTAAAGAAACACTTCTGAACCCCTTATGTTGCACATTATACAAATATAGTCAAGAGCAAATACACAGATACTTTCTTAAAACGTAAATGTAAATCATATAACTATAAAAATCTTAGAAGAAACCAATAGCAGCAAAATCTCAGACATCTCAGGTAGTAATATATTTGTTGCTACATCTCCTAAGGCAAAGAAAACTAAAGAGAGAATGAATAAATGGGTCTGCATCAAGATAAAAAGCTTCTGCACAGCAAAAGAAACCATCGACAAAATGAAAAGAGAGCCCACGGCACGGGAGAACATAGTTGCCAATGATGAATCCAATAAGGGGTTAATTTCCAAAATATGTAAGAAACTCATTCAACTTAACAAAAGGAAGACAAACAATATAATTTAAAAAGTGGGTAAAGGCCCTAAATAGACACTTCTCCAAAGTGGACACACAGAAGGCCAAAAGACATGTAAAAATGCTCAAAATCAACCAAAAGATGCAAATTAAAATGATGAGTCAGCACCTTACACCTGTCAGCATGGATACCATCAACAAATAACAAGTGCTGAGCAGGATGTGGAGAAAAGGGAACACTAGTTTACTACTGGTGGGCATGCATATTGGTGCTGCCACTTTGGAAAACTGTGGTGTTTCCTCACAAAATTAAAAATGGGACTGTTGTTTGACCCAGCAATCCCACTTGTAGGAATATATCCCAAGAAACCCAAAACACCAATTAGAAAGGACATATGCACCCCTATGTTCATAGCAGTGAAATTTACAATAGCTAAGATTTTGAAACACCTTAAGTGCCCATCAGCAGATGAGTGGATTAGAAAACTGTGTCACATCTACCCAATGTAATACTATGTGGCTGTAAAAAAGAAGGAACTCTTACCATTGGCAACAGCATGTATAGAATATTATGCTAAGTGAAATAAGTCAGTCAGTGAAAGATAGTATCACATATTCTCACTCATATGTGAAATCTAATGAACAAAATAGATCCAGAGACATAGAAGCATGGAACATGTTGATAAATATCAGGGAGGAAAAGGGATGGGTGGGGAGTGATTAACCAGGGAACTTATATGCATATATGCATAGAACATGGACACAGACAGCAGTGTGGTGAAGGCCTGGGAGGGGCAGTTATGGGATGGAGGTGATCAATGGTAAAACACACGCACACACTCATACACAAGGGGGCATCTGTAATACTTTCAACAATAAAGATAAGTTTATAAAAATCTACTTAAATTTGTCACTACATAAATAGCCTTTACTAGTGAAAACTATTCAAGTGTGTTTATTTCACTTAGAAATGCACTTTATTAAAAAAAGGAAACAGATTTAGAGAAAAATATCTAGCTTAACAGAATCATTGAGGAGAAGTGAGTTCTGATTGTGTACTTTATTTACAAAAGCTTAACTAGAAAGTCCTTTTCATTTAATCTTTTTCACTGGCAATAATTCTAAAACATTTTAATTATTTTCTAACCTGCAAAAACCCATTTTAATATCTTACAAAATAAATTGTATAATATTTTCATCTAAATTTCTTAACTCAAACAGCTACAATATATAAAATAAAAGTAAGTTAATTAATATATAGTAGCATAAATATTTTAATATTATAATATAGATGTGAGTATCTCAAAATTCTCCCATGGGCCATCATCCTATATATAAAGAGGTAATATGCAAATTGACCATCTCCCCAACACACAAGATTGCCAATCCCATGTGGTAATAGATAGTCGCCCCCATGTGGATACAAAATGGCTAGCAGAGGAGGGCAGTTGTGGGTGATCAGGCCAGCAGGAGAGGACAGTTAGGGGGACCAGGCCTGTAGGGGAGTGCAGTTAGGGGTGACCATGCCTGTAGGGAATGACAATTAGATATGACCGGGCTGACAGGGGAGGGCAATTTGGGGTGACCAGTATGGCAGAGAAGGGCAGTTAAAGATGACCGGGCCAGGAGGGGAGTTAGGTGGCAGGCAGGCAAACAGTTGGGAGTCAGCAGTTCTGGATTATGAGAGGGATGTCTGACTTGGGATTGGGCCTACATGGGCAGCCAGACATCCTTCGAGGAGTTCCAGATCAGAGACACATCCCCTATGCATGAATTTGTGCACTGGGAGTTTAGTCTTATGTAATAAAACCTAATATGCAACTCGACCAAATGGGGAATGACCGGTCAACAGGGGATGGGGGACAAGCAAGTGGGCAGCACTAGGCTAACCAATGCGGGTGCAGTGTGCAGAGGAAGGGGATTGCCATAGGGGTGGTGGGCTATGTGGCTGGTGCTGTCGCCCTATCAGCCTGCCAGTCGCCTCCCACAGACGATAGTTGTACCATCAGGTGGACATCCCCAGAGTGCTCCTGGACTCTGAGAAGGTTCAGGCCGGGCTGAGGGACCCTCACCAATGCATGAATTTTCATGCACCAAGCCTCTAATTAGAATATATGGCCGACTCAGTGTTTATCTATAAAGAGAGTGGTTAAAGAAAGCTCTTTAAACAATTTATTAGCACGTGTATATAATAAATTGTAATTTTTTTTATTCCAGGAAAAAAATCTTTAGAAGTTCAATTTAATACTTCATTTTTGTTAGGAGCATTCCATAGGAAAATAAAATGATGAGATAATCATTGTGAGATAGAAAAAAAAAAAAAAACCTGGTTCAGATCTGTTTGGTTAGGTTTTACTTAATGCAGATTTCATCAAATAAAGATATTGTTAATAATGAAAAGGACTGTGTGTGTGTGTGTATGTGTGTGTGCAGGAAATATATATATATATGATAATCTATAAGTAGCACCTAAAGATTTGGCAGGGATGATTCTTTTGGGGAAGTTCCTAAATAACTTAGGTTTTGATAACAGAAATTATGAGTCCTGTGTCTCTGGCTTTCTATGTGACCTTGAACAAGTCATTTACCTCCTTTTGACCAATTTGCAATTTGAGTTGTATTTAGGTAAGGGAATTTGGTATAAATAGAGGAAGACATGTCATGGCTTGCATCTCAACAGTGTATGATCTGGAATTTGGAAGTGCTTTGGTGTAGCAGCCTTGCCTGACCAATGGGCAGAGCAGGACTGCTAAAAGTATGTTTGCATGGGGACTAATTGATCTCTGTGAGAGAACTTGTCAATAAAGACCAATTTATGCAAAAAAAAATACCATTACTACAGAGCCTTGGAATTTGGGGGATAAATTAATGGTTCTTTGTGAAGTGTTGGTAGAAGTGACAGCAATTATTTGCGTGCGGTGGAACTGTGGTTGTATCTGACAGGGAGAGTATTATCATCTGAGGGATGGTTGATGAATTTCATGAGCTGAGTAATTTTGTTTCATAAGTGGGAATTCCAGATCTTCCTTTAAAAATTGGGGAAGGCAGAGTTTGCTGAATCCGGATTTCTATATTAGTTGGTGGCGCAAGTGTTGATTCCATGGGAATAAAACTGCTACTCCACATGATTAGTACAAAAATCAAAGTACATAATGTCTGTAAAAACACTCTGTAAATCATCAAGTGCTAAGTAATGTTGAAATAACTATTATTTGTCCATTGGGTAACATCAATGTGTAATCAAACATAGGTTCCAACACAGAATAATCTTTTATCAGACATGTAATGTGAACTTCAATGATAGGATATTTTCTCTCATCCTGTTCTCTTGACTACCGACCACCATATCAAAGAAGTGCAATTCACATTTGTCTGCAGGAGACATGCATATTTAAAGAAGCTCTTTCAGATATTATTTTGTTGGGGATAATGTTCACAATATAAGACATTCAGAATGAAGGGGAAAATTGAACCAATTATCTAATTAATTCATGCTTGAGAAAAATTGCAACTTTTTGCATAGTCTATGAAACATTGACTAATAATACAAATACACAATTTTTAACTCTTGAGAAATTAGGTTGATATGCTAATTGGTAATCTTCTGAAGAATAATCTTTAGTATTTTTCAGTTCTCAAAAACATTGTTTTATGTGTATTGAATATATTTTTATTGCAGTTAGTAGTTATTTTTCCTTCACATTAACTCTACCTACTACACCACATTCCACTCACTCAATGCCTTCAAGTCAGTTTATTGTATTACCTGCTTTCACATTGTTTAAATTCAGAAATATTATATATTTACATGGATTCTGAATATGCTAAAATACTTTTTATAGATATTAAGAAAAGGCAAAACACTTCCTGTCAAATGTGCTAAAATGTAAACCCATATTTTAGTGATGACTGAACCTTTAATTTTTTTGCAGATGTATTCTGAGTATTGATTTTCCAGCCAAGCTTATCTTTCTTTCAAAGGTCGCAATTCTCAAAAGAGAACACTTTTTATGTGATTTTTCTAGCACATCTGTTTTTAGTTTCAGCTAAATACAAAAGGTTAAAAATCACTCATAGATAAAAATATTTGAGGAGAAAAATTAGATTTTATTTGATATATCAAAGGATAGTCTTTTAAATGCTAAATAAAAATATTTTAAGAATAGAATTTAATTTATGTTCTCTTTGAAATATGTAGCAATTTACTTTTAATTTGAACATATTGTTCATCATAGTACCCAATAATATAGGACATGTAATTTAAGAGAGAAAAAAAACTATTAAAATTATAACTATGCCAATTAAGCCAACTGTTACTGTGGTATGCAGAATTCTAAGATGGTCTCCAAGATCCCCATCTTTTGGTGCATATACCCTATGTAATTTCCCTAGGACCATAAAGGCTTTCTTTCCCATGATTAGATTAAAACACAAAGCTAAAGGGAATTTGTAATATAATTAATGTCCCAAATCAGTGACCTTAAAATAAGGTGATTACCTCGTTTGGTTGATCTAATCATGGCATACTTTTAAGTCTGGGTCTAGAAGTCAGGGAAGGATGAACTCAGAGATGCCAAGCATGAACAGTATATGACCTGCCTTTGCCGGCATAAAGAAGGACCTTATGGCAGATAATGAAGGGAGCATCTAGTTGCTGATTTCCAGTTGAGATCCAGCAAGGAAATAAGGACTTCAGTTACTTCAACCTCAAGGAATGTAACTCTTCCAGCAAAATGAGATTGCAAATGTTTTATAGTGAAATTTTCCCCAAAAGCTCCAGAAAAGAAGAGCCAGTTGTCACTTTGATTTCTGATTTATAATAACTCTGAGCAGAACCCAACCATTGTGAGAGGACTTTGGAACAAAATTTTGTTGGCTAAAAAATTGTTATTTTAAGGCATTGAATTTGTGGTAACTTATAACAATAGAAAGCTAAAAAGGTTACTGTAGATTTATCTAAGGAAATACACCATATAACATGGTATTTAATAACAGATTTTAATATAAAAATATTAAATGTTCCAGTCAATTTAAACTATGTCCAGGATAAAATATCAAACAATGAAGTATGTATTTAGCCATATTTTAGGTTGATTTTTATGTAAACTGTAAAACAGATTGTAAACAGATTCTTCAAACTAAAATAAAATCCTCTATGTATTGTAAAATTCCTAATAATTTATTTAACATTCTAGTTAAACCTTGATTAAACTATGAATTACTTTGTAAACACAGAATGACTTCCTTCATGTAAAAACAGAAAAAAAAGACAAGAAAGCCTTTTAAAATATTTGTTTATTTAATTGCTTACATGAAAATGAATGTTTCAACATATTCAAAAGTGCTTTCTTATTCTTGTTAATTTAATTGCTGTTACTTTAAGAGTAACCATTAATCACTCTATTGCTTGAATTTTAAAATATATATTTCAACTTTTATTGTCAACATAGAATTGTTACTCGTTGAATGATTTTTCTTCCATTTAATACTGTCTAATAAACACAGGCATGTCTCAAAAATTGTCATTAAAATAGCATAAAGATGTTTCATCAATAATGTTAATAGCAAAGCAATGGTTTGTCAGTTCTAATTCTATATTTACATAATTCCCAGTCACATGATAATTCATACTGAAATTCTGATTATTTGTATTAATAATAGAATAGCTATTATATAGAGTTTGCGCCATTGGTTCTCAACCTTTCTAATGCCGCAACCCTTTAATATAGTTCCTTATGTTGTGGGGACCCCCAATCATAAAATTATTTTCATTGCTACTTCATAACTGTAATTTTGCTACTGTTAATGAATCGTAATATAAATATCTGTATCTATACTAATAAAGGAGAAACATGCAAATTGACCATACCACCACTACGCCCACAAGCCACACCTTCCAGCCAATCAGGAGCAAGTATGCAAATTATCCCAACCAAGATGGCTGTAGCAACGGAGTGAGCAGGGGGCTTAGGTTTTCCCAGTAATGGAGGAAGCCAAGCTTCTCTCCTGCTCTGGCCAGCCCTGGCCTCCGCTCAAGGTTACAAAGTTTTAATTATAGAAGATAAATAAATCCCAACAAAAATGACAGCAGCCATGGAACTGGAGAGACCTGTAGGCTTGGGTTGCTCCTGGTGATGGAGGAAGCCAAGCTTCCCACCCACCCTGGTCTGCCCTGGCCTCCACTAAAGGCTACAAAGTTTCAATTATAGAAGATAAATAAATCCCAAATACCAGAGCCTATGCTTGAGTTGCTGGGGAGCGTGACCAGCCTGAAAACCACTACAGGCCCCTCATCCAGGCTGCCCCACACCCCAAGAGAACCCACATCCTAGTCTGGGACACATTTCAGGGCAAACCAACTGGCCCATACCCATGAACCTGGCCTCTATCCAATCTAATAAAAGAGTAATATGCCAATTGACTGTTACTCCAACACACAACATAGCTGCCCACACATGGTGAAATATGGCCACCCCCATCTGGACACAAGATGACTACCACAAAGTGTCCAACAGGGGAGGGCAGTTGGGAGGGAACAGGCCTGCACGGGAGGGCAGTTGGAGGCAATCAAGCCTGTAGGGAAGGGCAGTTAGGGGTGACCAGGCTGGAAGAGGAGGGAAGTTGGGGACAACCAGGCCTGCAGGGAAAGGCAGTTAGCGGGTGGCGGGGGGACCAAGGCCTGCAGGGGAGGGCAGTTAGTGGTGAACAGGCCTGGAAGGGAGGGCAGTTAGGGGCAATCAGGCTGGCAGGGGAGCAGTTAGGCATCAATCAGGCTGGCAAGGGAGTGTTTAGGGGTTGATCAGGCTAGCAGCCAGAAGCTTTAAAAGCAGTGATCAGCAAACTGCAGCTTGTGAGCCACATGCGGCTTGTGAGCTGTGATTTGCCGCTCTGTTGACTAATGAGTTTGCCAGCCATTGACCTAGACTCTTGACTCTAATAATTACAGGCTGCTGTTGTTCCTTGTGATTAAGCTCCTATCCCAGTGATCAGCAAACTCAGTAGTCAACAGAGCGGCAAACTGTGGTTCACAAGCCACATGTGGCTTGTGAGAGGCAGTTGGCTCGTGAGCTGCAGTTTGCCAACAATTGCATAGGGACTATTAGGAAGGCAGGCAGGCAGGCAGGCAGGCAAGCAGTTGGGAGCCAGCAGTCTTGGATTGTGAGAGGGATGTGCAACTGCCTGTTTGGGCCCGATCCTACCTGGACAGTCAGACATCCCTCGAGAGGTCCCAGATTGGAGAGGGTGCAGGCTGGGCTGAGGGACACACATCCCCATGCCAAATTCCGTGCACTGGTCTCTAGTTGGTAATAATATTGGCTACAAGCTATTTGCTTGATAAAATGGATGCTTAAGAATCTATGGTTTTCTACATACGTTTGTATCTTATTCTTCAGTGGAAAATATCAAAAAATAATTTAAAGGATATTATCGTGACATCAGAAACAGAGGAACTTAGTGGGTGGGAGCATGGATTGTGGGCAGAGGCACAAAAGGCATGACTCAGGATTTACCACTTACCAGCTATAAGTCCTGTACAAGTTACATCTATTCAACTACTTAATAATATATTCATCAGCAGGTGCTTATTGAACATGTATTCATGCACTATGTTAGGCATTTGCATTAGATTTTTTTATGAAGCTGTTGACAGATTAATTTAAACTTTGTGGCTTAAAATTATACAATCAAACTGAAAATATTATTTACAGTTCTGTAGGTCAGAAATCTAACATAGCCTTCTTGCGTTAAAATCAGGGTGTTGCCAGGTCTGTATTCTTTCTGGTGGAATCCCTTTCCTTTGCTTTTCCACCTTTTGGAAGCTGCCTGCACTCCTTGGCTCATGTCTCTCTTCCATTTTTAAAGACAGCAATGAATGGATGAGTCTTACTCACATTGCTTCATTCTGACACTAACATTTTGTCTGCCTCCTACTATTTTTAAGAACCCTAGGATTGTGCTAGAGTCAATCAGATGATAAAAGATAACCACTCTAATCCTAAGATAACTTAATTTAATAACATAGTCACAGGTTACAAATATTAGTTGTGAAATTTTTTAGGGGCCATTATTCTGCCTACTATACCATTTTAGTAGCAGGATCAATAAGGTTCCTGGATAAGTTCTTAGTTCCATAAAATTTACACATAAATAACTTGTGAAAGTAATTTTTGTAAAAATTAGCAATGCAAGTGATTCCTGTCTAAAAGCAATTAAATTTTTCCTTTTCATAGCAATCTAAATGAATGTTGTCTGTTATAGAAACAGAGGAACTTAGTGGGTGGGAGCATGGATTGTGGGCAGAGGCACAAAAGGCGTGACTCAGGATCTACCACTTACCAGCTATAAGTCCTGTACAAGTTACATCTATTCAACTATTTCTGTCTGGTAGAATAACCCTAAGCATTATAGTTTACTAAAGGCCCCATGAATGAAGATTCATGCAAGAATGGGCTTTCCTTCCCCTGGCTGTCCACACTGCTTTCACTCCAGAGCTGCCTTTTAGCCTTTGCATGTTGCCCAGAGGCCTAGATTGAGCAGGTGGGGTGGGGCGGAATGCCTGCATGGTCGCCATGGACCTGCTCCCAGCTTTTGGCACCGGCTTATGCATATTAACCCATCATCTTTGTTGGGTTAATTTGTATACTCCCTTCGGATTGGCTAGTGGGCATCTCAGAGGTATGGTCAATTTGCATCTTGCTTTTATTAGTGTAGATTGCCTATAGAATATTGAATAATTTGCAGCTTGGTAAAGGTTATTCTTTACCAATACTTTTCTTAGGAATCATTGTTTTAGATGCCTTGAAACACCTAAATGAGCCTCATTCTGCTTGAGTTTTATAAAATGGAAAAATTAGTGTAACATTTGCATTTTTAATGAGAGATTGTCTTTTTATTACTGCTAAGAAAAACCTAATAATGCTGAAATTGACACTATTATTATCTCATAATGCATCTATTTTCTGTTTTCACAGAAGCCTGGGGGAAGGCCAATTGGGGAAAAAATGAGACTATTTGTAATACTTTAAATGATAAAAACAGAAAAATTAAATAAAACAGGTGAATTATGCTAAAAAAAAAAAAGAAAAGAAAAAACATCTTTATAATCCAAATGTAAATAAAACCTTTGGAACCTATCCTTTGAGGCTATCTCTGTTGACATTCACAAGGTAAATTTGCTAGAATTCCTTTTATTTTTTTAAGAAAATAAAGAACACTTCCAGCTAGCTTTAAGAAGGGGGTTGGGGGGGCGTTTTATTAACTATGAACTGACAAGAAAAGGGTATGGCACGGCTTGACTGATGTGATCATGGCTCTGACTTGCTCTGCTCTGCTCTGCTTTACTCTATGAGTTGTCTCAGATTTTCAGATTGGCTCTCCACTTAGATAAAACTATGACTTTTCTTAGAGTCAGATTTGCTTCTTGCCACTCCTAATTCAGTTAGAAGTCTGGCTCTTTCTCCATGGTGCATGCATAAATACTTAGGGAAGGATTTAACTACCAATTTGAATAGAATGGCTATCTTTTAACCAATCAGTGCACCAAAGGTATAGATTGGGTAATGAGACACAGTAATCACATTCTACCACTGGAGTAGGTAATCTCAGAGGACTGAATATATTGGGGAAGGAGTTATTTTCAGAAGGATGGTATGCAAGACAGGTAAAAAGCATTTCCTCCCTATAAGTGTTTCTTTAGTTATGCCTTTTCATAGTAAAAAAAAAAAAAGTGCTTCAGCTGAAATTTTAAATAAGTCATTCTACCTTGTCAAATACTATGTAGAGTTTTAATAACAAAATGTGGAATTGTGAACTTTTCTGTTTAAGAAATCTGCATAAAGTAATGAAAATATAAATTGAAATATTAAGAGAATCTGAAAAATGCCCAGCATTTCCATTTACAAACTTTCTCTTGAAATCTGGTTTTGATTATACAAATAAAATTTTTAACAAAAACTTATGTGGGTCTGCTCAAGATGGCGGAGTAGTCAAACATGGTTCTTACATAAAAATTGCAACTGAATTATAGAAAAATCGCAGTTCAGAAAGACTAGCTAAACAAAACTTTTGTAACCAAGGCTATAAAGAAACAAAGCTGATACTGGTAGGAGGAGCAGAGAGACAGACAGGGCTGGCCCCAAAACTACTTGGTTGAAAACCAGGAGGAATTTCTCAGTGAGTCTATTAAGTCCCTCCTGAGGAGAAAGGGGTCCCAACCCCACACTGGGCTCCCTAGTCCAAATCAGCAGTGCCAGGAAGAGGAGTCCTCGCAACTTCTGTCTGCGAAAATCAGCCAGGACTCTATGCAGGTTAAAATGAAGGCAGCTGAAGATGTTCTCTTAAAGAAGCCACCCATGGACTGACTGACAAATTCACTCCAGCACCAGGGCAGCGGTTTACAAAGCTTTTAGGGCCCAGTTGGCATGGCTTAATGGTTGAGTGAGGACTTATAAGCCAGGAGGTCACAGTTTGATTCCTGATCAGGGCACATGTAGTGATTGCAGGTTTGATCCCTTCCTCTCTAAAATTAATAAAGAAAAAATTTTAAAAATGTATCAGGTATATACAGGGAGGAAATGAATTATCTGGCTTCAGAGAGAGGCTGGTGAGGCAGCTTTGTCCTGGAAATTGTTCCCTTCAGACACAGGCAGATGACAAGTCTAACTCTCCACTAACCAGACTAATATGTACTATTCTGGTCGCATCCTGATAATTCCCTGAGACCCCCACCCAGCCCACGCCAATTTCAGAGGCTAAATCACACAAATTTCCAAGTCTTGACCTGTTTGTGGACATTCCTAAAATTGCTCACAGGTCCACAAACCCCAAAGAAAGGAGGGATTGGCTACAGTGTGCTTTAAATCTCTTGGAAAGGGACCCTGGACCTTACATGAGTAGCAGCCAGCCTTGGTTCACAGGATAACCACCTCCATGACCAGCACATCAGCTACAAAAGGCAAATCACTTTGTAGCTTCTCTTAGGTGGCCCCAGGATGGACAGAGGTAGTGGCCTGCATTAGAACCCACCCTAAGGATATCAGAACAAATATATATTGTGCTTGGCTTCCAATTAACAGATGAGCCCTGGCCAGTTTGTTCAGTTGCTTGGAGCACCATCCTGTACACCAAAAAGTTTGTGGGTCCAATTCCCAGTAAGGGCAAACACTATGTTGTGGGCTCATTCCCTGGTCAGGGTACATATGAGAGGCAACTGATTAATGTTTTCCTTGCTAGGATTCCTCTCTCTCTCTCTCTCTCTCTCTCTCTTTCTCATCAATGAAAACTTACCCTCTGGGGAGGATTTTTAAAAAAAATGGATGAATTGACAAAAAATATATACAATGAAATATTACTCAGACATAAAACAATGACTTGCATTTTCAACATCATGGATGGCCCCACACGATGTTTAGCTACATGAAAAAGATGAGATAAAGACAAGTATCATATGCTTTAATTGATATGTGGAAACTACAAAATAAAGTAAATGAACTCACAGGACTAGAGCAAAATCCAAGTTATAGAGAACAAACTAATGATGTCCAGATAAGAGGGAGATAGAGAGATAGAGAGGCTAGGTTAAAAAAAAAAAAGGTGAAATGATTAAGAAACACAAATGGACAAATTACAAGGTAATATACTAATTAGACCAAAAATCTTTTGGTCATCTTCCAAACGTCCATCCAGACAAAGCCATAGTAGCACAGGCCTAGGCAGAGGTGGTTAGGGGCGATTAGGCAGGCAAGTGGTTAGGAGGCAGCAGTCTTGGATTGCGAGAGGGATGTCTGACTACTGTTTCAGGCCCGATCCTTGCAGGGCCTGGATTGGAGAGGGTGCAGGCTGGCCTGGGGGACCCGCCCCCCCCCTGTGCACAAATTTGTGCATTAGGCCTCTAATATTGTAATAACCATATATGGTGTCAGGTGGGTACAAAACAACAAGACAATGGGGGGTCTTATTTGTAAGTTATATAAATCTAACCACTATGCTATATTACTTAAACTAATATAATATTTAATGTCACTGTGATTGAAAATAACTTTAAAGTATTTTAAAAAGTAATTTTTGTTTTATGTGTGGTAGAAACATGAAATATATTAAATGAATTCAAAATAATGATGCTTAATAACTAAAACTTGATAACTGATGAAATAAGGTGATTTTTATGTCTAAAGTTTGAAAAATACAAGAGAGAAATGATCATGCCAGTAGTAAAATTTTGTTTTAGGTTTATAGTAGATATCTAGCCAATACAGCTCAGTTGTTAGCTGCATTGAAACAGGATAATTTTTTCAGGGCAGCATTTAGAAATTAAGTAACCTGAGTTTATTGGTAATGTGCCTATTATTTGTAGTTTATATTTTAATACCCCAAGTAATCCTTTTTATACCTTAAGTGATACAAATTCTGATGATGAATTATTTAATATCATCTATCTATGCCCAAAAGCTTTTAGTCACTTATCAGAATTATATCACAACAAACATGTTATCAAACATCTTATTCATAATGTCATTCTACTGTTATAAATTCTTAAAATAAACAAGATCCCATCCACTAGTTCTGATCATTTAATTTTAATATGATAAAATTTAATTCATAGTGAAGCTTTAGAAGCATGGTTATAATGTGTCAGATGAAATTGAAACATTTTTATGGGAATGCAAAGAAAATATTACTACCTGAAGCAGTCATTTTAACAGCTGTTTTTTTTTTGTGTGTGTGTGTGTGTGTTTAATTGAAAGTATACTGGAAATAGGCAATGTATCTGAAAATAATTATAGACACCTGAAATATAAAATAAACTCAGACAAGATTGAATATATTTATACTTTTTGAAAGTAGCAGAAGGCATTTTTGGTTAATTTTATGCTATATTTTAAATTAGGTTGTATTAGAAAGTTTGTATTCCTGGTTTGTGCCTCTTGGATATAATTGAAAATAATAAACTTCACCATGGAATAAAATAAGTATGCATATATGTTGGCTTTAACAACATATATGTATACTTATATGTGAATCCAAAACCTTTCTTGATTCTGATCTTAATTAGCAGTTTAAAAACTTATAAAGTGAGAGATTAATATATTTCAGTTTTTAGCATTCTTACAACTTTTCTTTGAATTCCTGAATCAAACCTAAGGGTTTTCTCTTTAAATTGAAACATTCATTTCACAAAAGTTAAAGGATAATAAGGAACCTGGTAATATTACTTAATTAGACTATGTTTGGCTGAGCATATTTTCTGTGTGGAGGTGGGGTACATTGCAGACTTCATAGGAAAGAGAGGAAGACCTAACAGTCATTAACATAGGCCAGGGATTCACAATTGGAGTGTCCATGCAGAACATCTGGAGAGTTCAGCAAAGCACTGATGTGATCATGGAACCACCACTAAGGGTTCTGCTTTAGTGCATTGGGTTAAACATGTGTACTTCTGATATACCTCCAGGTGATGCTGATGCTGACGGTCTGTGGAGAACGCTTTGAATAGCTCATATATAGACTCAAATGATAAAACTATTTTCCATTTTGACCAACTACAAGAATTAAAAGAAAGCAAGTTAAAATATACACATTAAAAGTAAAATACAATTTATAAATTAAAATTATGAAGTTAAAAGAAAAATTAACATACATGAATAATAATTTAGGCTAATTTACTTAGTAAGGGAATTTTCCTTTATTCAATTGAAAAATTGTTAAATATTTTTCAAAGTTTATTCATAACTAGATTAATTATCAGGTGAATGAAATAGAAAGGATATAGGTACTATATTGCATATAATAATTTAAAATTTAAGACTAGCATCAATTATTATTCAATTTTTAAATTTAGTGTTTAACCTTATTTCTATATTTACAATATATACCTATAAAACATAATGGTCATGAGTGTATTTGATTTTTACTAGGACAGTTTAAAGTGTCAGTTCAAAAACTAGCTCAGGTACTGAGTTTATAGCTGTAAGTTCCTAGTGACAGTCAGATACAATCAATATAAAGAAATAAGAGAAGGGATTCAATGCTCCTGTTACTGATAAGTGCAAGAATATATTCCCCTAAAAAAATAGTTGTTAACTAGATAATTTTCTTTACAGAAAGTGACAGACTTTAAAGCATAAATAATACTTTATGTGCCATATCAAATGATTAAAATCTATCATAAGATTTCAAAGGAAGTACCAATTTAGAAGAGACCATAACTTTAAAAAATTTCAAGGATATTGAAGTAGAATTTATAATAAACAACAGGCTAAAATATTGAATACTGAACTTCAGATATTATCAAAGAAAGAAAATGGAAATAATAATTTAAGCTAAGGCATTAAAAAACTTAGGGTAAAACATTTTCCATGTTTATATGACTTACTAGAGACTTAATATACAAAATTGGTGTCCCTCAGCCTGGCCCTATACTCTGTCCCAGTCCAGGAGCCTTTGGGGAATTCCCTCAGGGAGTGGCCCTAAATCATCAGTCTGACATCCTTATTGCTGCCGCTGAGTTGGGAGAGGTTCCTCCCACCAATGCTGCACTCACCAAGCATGAGCTTAGTTTCTGGCTGAGCAGCACTCACCCTGTGAGAGTGTACTAACTGCCCAAGTGACTGCCCCCTGGTGGTTAGTGTACATTATAACAACTGGTTGTTCTGCTTTGATCGATTTGCATATTAGCCTTTTATTATATAGGACTAGAGGCCCAGTGCATGAAATTCTGCACCGAGGGGGGATTCCCTCAACTCAGCCTGCACCCACTCCAATTGGGGACCCCTTGTAGGATGCCTTACTGCCATTTTAGTCCTAATCTCAGGGATCAGGCCTAAACCAGACAGTCATATATCCCTCTCACAATCTGGGTCACTGGCTCCTAACTGCTCACCTCCCTGCCTGCCTGATTACCCCTAACTGCTTCTGCCTGCCAGCCTAATCACCCCTAATTGCCCTCCCCTGCCAGCCTAATCACCCCTAATTGCCCCCCCCCCCCTGCATGCCTGATCTTCCCCACAACTGCCCTCTTCTGCTGGCCAATTTGGTTCTGATTGTTCACTTCTTATGCCAGTGTCAAAAGCTTTACCTTTTAGGCAGCCATTGGCTCCCCACAACACCCAGATTTGGTTCTCATTGTTTGATTCCTATGCCAGTCATTATCAAAATCTCTGCCTCCTAGCAAGCTATTGGCTCCCCTCTGTCCCTTGATTTGGTCCTGATTGGTTGGTTCCTATGCCAGTCAGCATATCCAGGCCTATCTCTAGACCTGAACAAAGAGTGGGGGGTGGTTAATAGCAGCCCCTGGGGGAGGCCAGGAGAGAATGAAAAGCCTGGCTTCTGGTGAAGTTAGAAAGAAAGAGGGAGAAAGAGAGAGGTAAGTACATTGATCAACAGCTTCCACTGAGGCTGCAGATCAGACCCTGACTCACTTTCAGGGTCTCAGCCACCTGAGCAGTCAGTGTTAGGTTGCCAGGCTGCAGCTGGGCAACCCAGTGCTGACTTCCAGATCATCTATGTTTGGTCGCAGGCTTGGCCCCTTCCCAAGTGCCAGGCTTTAGGCTTCGGAAACACCTCCCCCACCCCCTGCCCTGCTCCTCCCATCGCAGGTTCAGCCCCTCTGAAGGCTGGCTGGGAGTGACCTGGGTGCCAGGGAGGTTCCTAGGACCCAGGTATATATGCAAATTAACTGCGATTTTTGTTGGGTCAATTTGCATACTCACTCTGATAGTCAGTTTCCTGATTGGGTCCTTCTGGCTGCTGGCCAGGGCCTTGCTTCCCCAGCTGCCAGCTGCCATATGGGGCCTTCCATTGTTCTGCACCACTCCCTGGTGGTCAGCACATGACATAGCAAGCTATTGAACTCCTGGTCTCCTTGTCAAACTCTGAATGGACACTTTTCATATTAGCATTTTATATAGAGAGATTGGTAAGAATTGCCCTTTCATATCATCGTCTTTTATTTATGAACATAGTGTATATATTTTGGTATCTTTATCTAAGCAATGTTTTGTAGTTTTCAATTTGCAGGTACTTCACATTTTTGTCAGATTTATTACTAGGTGTTACAAATATTTTATGCTATTGTAAATATCGTTATTTTTTATATCAAACTCTGTTGCCCATATATGTAACATGATTGATTTTTGTATTTCAATTTTGTATCCTACAATCTCATTAAACTCACTTATTCTAGTAAAATCAGATTTTTCTAGCACACAAGTATGTCATATATAAAGTACCATTTTACTTCTTCCTTTCCAATCCTATCTAATAAAAGAGTAATATGCAAGTTAACCATAACTCTGCCACACCAACAAGCCATGCCCACCAGCCACACCCACTGGCCAGTCAGGAGAAAATATGCAAATTAACCCCAACGAAGATGGCTGCAGCCACAGAGCGAGCAGGAAGGATGCTAGGGTTGCCCTCAGCGATGGAGGAAGGCAAATTTCTGCAGCCCTGACCTGTCTGCCTCCATTTAAGGCTACAAAGTTTCAATTATAGAAGATAAATAAATCCCAACAGAAATAGTTGTGGCACAGAGTGAGCTTGGCTCTGCTCCAGGCTCCAAAGATTCAGTTGTAGAATTTAAATAAATCCCAGTTACCAGGGCCTCTGCTTGGGTTTCTGAGGGTGTGGCTGGCCTGCAAACCACCACAGACCCCTCACTCAGGCTAGGCTGCCCCACGCCCCAAGGGAACACCCACCCTGATCTGGGACACCCTTCATGGCAAACCAGCTGGCCCCTACCGTACACCAGGCCTCTATCCTATCTAATAAAAGAGTAATATGCTGATTGACCTTTACTCCAACACACAAGATGACTGCCCCCATGTGGTCAAAAGATCCTGTCCCCATGTGGACACAAGATGGCCACCACAAGATGGCTAGCAGGAGAGGGTGGACAGTTGGGAGGGACTAAGCCTGCAAGGGAGAGCAGTTGGGGGTGATCAAGCCTGCAGAGGAAGGTAGTTAGGGGTGACCAATCCAGCAAACGAGGGAAGTTGGGGGTGACCAGGCCTGCAGGGAAGGGCAGTTGGGAGGGACCCAGGCCTGAACGGGAGAGCAGTTGGTGGGAAGAGATCTGCAGGGGAGTGGTTAGGACATGATCAGGCTGGCAGGCTGAAACAGTTAGGGGCAATCATAAAGTCAGGCACATGAGCAGTTGGAAGCCTGCAGTCCTGCATTGTGAGAGGGGTCCCAAATTGGAGAGGATGCAGGTTGGGCTGAGGGACACGCCATCCCCCTTCCATGCATGAATTTTGTGCACCGGGCCTCTAATATGGATATATTTTGCATCTTATTCTTGCCTTATTGCATAAGAAACTTCAGTATAATAATGAAACACAGTGGTAAGAACAGACATCTCAGTTTTTCCTAATGAAAAGCATTCAACTTTTATCATTAAGTGTGAGACATTACTGTTTATTGTTAATAGATACCCTTTTACAAGTTGTAAAGTGCCTTCATATTCTTGGTTTCCTGAGAGTTTTATCAAGAATGGCTGTTAGAATATGAGAAATATATTTTTTTGCCTCTGCCTCTCTCCCACTCCCTCTCTTTTTCCTCTTCCTCTCTTTCTCCTCATCCCAGCTAAACTTTTACCAACTTTATTAATTCTGTCAAAGAACCAACATTTGCTTGCATTTACTCTCTCTACTTATTGCCTGCTATGTATTACATTTATTCTGAGTCTCAGAATAACACATGTTATGTTTTTATTTTCACTCAGTTAAACATATTTTCTAATTGGGTTATTTTAAACTGTGTTATTTATTTTCCCAACATTTTGGGATTTTCTGTACTAATTACTATTTCATTTATATTTGGTCAGAGAACATGCTTATCATAACTTGAAATGTATTAAGAGTTGCTTTATAGTGCTGAATGTGGTCTCTTATGGTTAATGTTCCATGTAAACTTGAAGAGAATTAGTATTGTGTTATTATTGGATGGAGTGGTCTATAAATTTCAAGTGAATCAGATTGGTTGATTGTGTTATTCCAATCTTCTACATTCTTATTGAATTTATCTCTACATTTTCTATCAGATTGAGAGATCAGTATTTAAATCTCTGACTATAATTATGGATTTTTATTCTGTCAGAATCTGCTTCATGTATTTTGAAGTTATGTGACTATGTGCAAGAACATTTAGGATTATTTTTTCTCTCTTAAATCAGTGATTCCTTTATTAATGAATTATTGGCCTTCTTCGTACTTGGTAGTATTATTTTCTCTCAAGGTCATTTTGGCTATTATTAATATAGTCTCTCCTGCTTTCTTTTGATAAGCATTTACATGATATATATTCTTTCATTATTTTATTTTACTCTATACATTTGTATTGGAGTTGCTTTTTATAGACAACATGCCATTAGATATTGCAGCTTTAATACAATTTGATAATATCTGCATTTTATTTGGAGCTTTCTCAGCTGCCCAATTTCCATATTGGTATATCAATCATATTATTTTTAATTAGAGGTCCAGTGCATGAAATTCATGCATGGAATGGGAAGTCCCTTAGCCCAGCCTTCACCCTCTCCAATTTGGGACTCCCTCACAATCTGGGACTGCTGGCTCCTAACTGATCACCTGCCTTCCTGCCTGATCTCCCCTAACCACTCTGCTTGCCTGCTTGGTCACCCCTAACTGTTGTCTCTTGCTGGCCTTATTGCCCTAATTGCCCTACCCTGCCAGCCTGGTCACCCCTAATTTCCTCCCCTGCTAGCTGGGTCGCCCCTAACTGCCCTCCCCTGCCAGTTGGGTAACCCCTAACTGTACTCACCTGCTAGCTGGGTCACCCCTAACTGCCATCCTCTGTCAGCCTGGTTGCCCCTAACTGCCCTCTTCTACCAGCCGGATCACCCCTCACTGCCTCTGCCTTGGTTCTCACCACTGTGGCTTTGTCCAATCTAATTAGTATTTTACCCTTTTATTAGTATAGATAATGCATGGTATTCCATTATATTGCCATGTAGCCAAGTGACTTCAAAATAGCCAGCATCTGCTAGACTAGGTTGCCATATTTTTAATGGATTTGGTTAATAGGAAGCAATGAGAGAGTTTATTACCCAGGGCACAACAAACAGCATGCTATTCAGGTTTTCATTGGTTCCTCTGGACCTCCAAAGCCTCATGAAGGCAATATAGAAAGAGTCCAGTTGGATACTTCCACATAAGATTCTTTATCACAAAGAACACCTTTAATTTTATAAGGGATCTGCTCACAAATCTGACCAACTTTTGCCTCACAAGGAAATATCTCTTTTACCCTGGTTAGGAATAATCTGCCCTTGATCATGAAAAGACATAGGCTTTCTCACTCAGAAATGTTTCTGGGGAGAACAGGAGACTCTAGCTTTATTATCCTAAGAGGTAAGCCAATATCTTCCCTGCAGAATCTTTGTAAACATCATTGCACAAAGCTATTAATGACCTTTGTTTAGATCTTATGAAGAAATGGGGACTTCTGAGGAATTTATCCCCCAAACGATGTATATGTATTATCATAAAAATATTTAGAGTAAGAAGATACTGAATAAAATAAGAAATCAGAAGCTTATGCAATTGTTGCAAGAGTAGGGGCAGCAAATGTTAGTGAAAGGCCCCATGATTGCTATCAGGATATCTGGAAGTGCAGGCAGAGCAGGTGAGCTGATGCTGCAAATCTGTGCCGCCTGTGGTATAAAAGTGTTTAATTCTCAGGATGATGCCTTAAAGCTATTGGCTGAACCCCAAGTCTTCATCCTGCTCTCTGCCAATGCCCTTGTGCTTGTCCTCAGCAGTGCCAGAAAATAATGGCTTATCTTACTGTTTCACATCCCAAATATCATTCAAGTGATTTTCACTGGCACAATCTGCAGACACTCAGAAAACTTGGGAAGGATAGCTGTTAGGCTCTTCCTCTGACTATATTCTAGTGGAGTGTGGGTGAAGAATAGTGATGCTGAATTGACAATACATGATTTATCAAAGTCTTCATTAATGTAATTTCTAATAGTTTCTCTCTCTCACACTATTCTCTAGTAAATAGCTTTGTACATTTATGTTTTGGCTTATGGGGAAGGATTTCCATTGGATTAGTTCCTAGAATTGGAGTGGCTTACAGTGTGTGAGCTCACATTCTGATGGATGCTAGTAAATTACTTTCCAAAAACAATCGCTTTCCAGGGTGTAACCATATGAGAATGGAGGAAGGAAAAGCCTGTTTGCAGATAATGTAAGAAAAGAAGTGATTACCCAGTCTGTCCTTCTAGTCATTCACTCGATGCCTTTGAGTGGTGAATCCTTGAAGCAATGTGAGGGAAGAAGTATGCTTTGAAATTTTATGATATGATCTAATATATAATCAAATATCAATCCCTTCACTACTGAGAAGGAAAGAAGGAAAGGATTAGATCGCTTCTCTGATAGGCAGTATGCCAGCGGCTTTTACATTGATTTTCCAATTTAATTGTTAGTATAATTCTTTGAGTAGTTATATTATTCTCATGATTGTCCCTGATGAGTCTTTGAACCTCAGCTGCCAAGTAGGTTGTTGAAAATCATGCATTGAATGATAAGATGTAAAGACAGCTGTGGAAGATTATAAAACCTACTAGAGGACTGGTGTTTGAAAATTCATGCACTGAAGGAGTAGTCCCTCAGGCCGGCCTACCCCCTCTCACAGTCTGGGAGCCCTCAGGGGCAGAGGCAACCGGCAATCAGGGGAAGGCGACACCTCCATCACACCTTTGCTGCTGCCACTGCTGGCAGCACAAGCCTTGGCCAGCCCTGGAGCCTTGGGCGGACCTGAGCAGCTGGGCAGCCAACATCCGAGACTTGCATGTTCCTCAGGCATTGTCTGCACAGTCACCATCCAAGGTTTAATTGCACTGTGGGCCAGCCCTGGATGACTGTACAGCCACCATCCGAGGCTTGCCTGTACCTTTGGCTGGCCCTGGGGGGCTGGGGGGGTGAGGGAACTGGTTGTTGCCATCTTGTGGCTTGTGGGTGCTGACATCTTTGTGAGGGAGTGATGATTAATTAGCATACCCCCTCTTTATTAGATAGGATGCTCATTTTTCTATTTGTGACAGACATCTTCCTTCTCAATAAATATCCTTAAACTTTAAATTACTCTTTGATTTTTTTTACTCTCTTCAAAGCTGTCCATGTATATTAGAAAGAACTCATACTTTGGAGGTGAAAATAATTTAAATCAAACTTTGTGTCCCATCTTCACAATTTACAATCTGTGATTTTTGAGCCATTCAATTAACCTCTCTGAACTTTACTCCCAACATATACAAAATAGATATAATAGTACGTACCTAGAAAGTTTGTTGTGAGAATTAGAGATAATGTATATATAATGTGCTTATTAGCATATTGCTGCAGTATTATTGTGTGTTTGCCTGTGACTATGGGGTAAAAGGGGTAAAGGATGAAGAATGCAGAATTTGAGACTAGATATAAAAGTATGCAATCTGCTATAAATTATGTGTATGGGTACAGTAGTATAAATATGGACAACTAAAGTGATATTTCTAACTTTTCAAAGTCAGGTATTAAATCTCATCTATCTATCCCTTTACAAGTCAAAACAAGCTTAAAATTAAAAAAAAATGTTTGAAAACAACATAAAATAGGATAGAATGTGTATACCAGACTACAAGTCCAATCTAAAATATAATTCATTTGCTTTTTTATTGAATTTGTGGGGAGTGATTGGTTAATAAAATTACATAGATTTAAGGTGCACAATTCTATAATACATCGTGTGTATATTTTATTGTGTGTTCACTACCTCAAGTTAAGTCTCAAGGGGGGAATAAATGGTAATTACTTTACTTTCACTTTTTCCTTCATAAGAAAATTGGTTGGTAGCACTTCATCACTATGTCATTTTGTGCCTTGCCTGAAAGTCAGAAACAGCTTGAAAATCTTAGTGATATGATAGTGGTGTTCATATTAAAATAAAATGTATATTCCTTGGTTGTTGAAAATGTAATTCACTTATGGTATGCAATTTCCTAGACATACTAGTGCCATTATGTTTAAACTGGCCAAAAATTTTGGTGCAAGTTTTGAGTATTTTCAAAATATTGAGACAGTAAACATAATTTGTTTACAATGTATCTTAGCAATATATTTCTTGTTTAATAGCACTTAAGCTTATTTGAATGCAACTATAATTAGCATGTTATTCTAAATTTAATGCTAAATTACATTAATAACATTTTCTTTTGATAATTTTCTTGATTCTCAGGAATCTTGTAAAAGGATCACTATATGTATTTTATTTTTAAAATATGTTTACAAACACTTATATGTTCATTATTTTTGCTCAGAATTTATCTTCGAACGAAAGCAAGTATAATTTTCAGAAGAACATAGGATGCTTCTGAAAATTTTTAATATAGAAGAGATGAGTATATATACCTGCAATACAATATCCAAAAGTTATGCTTTAATCACTTATTTGCCAGAGATTAACATTCTACCAGTGTTATTATATTTGTATTGAATAGAGTTTGTATCTCAGTTTTTCACTGCATTATTATGAACAAAGTATTTTAATATGTTTATAAATAACTTTTGTTCTTAAAGTACTATGCATCATTTCATAGAAAAATCAATGGCATAGGTTTGCAGCATAAAGGGAATTAAAAAATTTCTAATCTAATGGTTCATTTGCTGAAATTATGATGTCTCTCAGAGGTAATAATGTTCAGTGATGTATATACTGTTCTGCTCTAAAATAACACGTGGGCATATCAAGCTATGAGGGTTAATGTGATACTCAGATAAACTGGGTCATAATGTATAAATATTAACATTGGCATCATCTCAGGCTGAGCTTTTATATTTATATACCAAATAGCTATCTTTCAAGAAATTGGTATAAATAAATTTTGGCCCAGACAGTGTGGCTCAGAAACTGAGCATTGACCCATGACCTAGTAGGTTACCTGTTCGATTCCTGGTCAGGACACACACCCAAGTTGCAGGCTCTATCTGTAGTAGGGGATGTGCAGAAGGCAGCCTAACAATGTTTCTGTCTCTTCGATGTTTCTATCTCTCTATCCCTCTCTCTTCTTCTCACTCTAAAATTAATAAAACCATATTTAAAAATAAATACATGAATTAAGTAAATAAATAAATTTTGGCATTTTGTTGATGGTTTCTTTTGTTGTGCAAAAGCTTTTTATTTTGATGTAGTTCCATTTGTTTATTTTCTCTTTAATCTCCATTGCTCTAGCAGCTGTGTCAGTAAAGATATTACTATGACATATGTCTGCTATTTTGCTGCCAATGGAGTCTTGTATGATTTTTATGGTTTCCCATTTTACATTTAAGTCCTTTAGCCATTTTAAGTTTGTTTTTGTGTATGGTGTAAGTTGATGACCTAGTTTTATTTTTTTGCATGCATCTGACCAAATTTCCCACAACCATTTATTGAAGAGACTGTCTTGACTTCATTGTATGTTCATGCCTCCTTTGTCAAATATTAATTGAGCATAATGGCTCGGGTCAATTTCTGGGTTCTTTGTTCTGTTCCATTGGTCTGTATGTCTGTTCTTGTGCCAGTACCAGGCAGTTTTGAGAACCGTGGCTTGGTACTATAGCTTGATATCTGGTATTGTGATCCTTCCAACTTTTTTCTTCTTTCTCAAGATCGCTGTGGCTATTTCAAGTCTTTTTTATTCCAGATGATTTTTTTGGAGAGCTTGTTCTGGATATTTGAAATATGCCTTTGTATTTTAATGGGGATTGCAATGAATCTATAGGTTGCTTTGGATAGTATGGACATTTTAATGATGTTGATTCTACCAATCCATGAACATGGTATATTCTTCCATTTGTTTATGTCTTCCTCTCTCTTTTATGAATGTCCTGTAGTTTTTTGAGTACAGGTCTTTTTCCTCCTTAGTTAAGTTTATTCCTAGATATCTTAATTTTTTTGGTGTATTGGTAAATTGGATTATTTTTTTAGTTTCGCTTTCTGTGGGCATTTTGCTAACTGAAATAAGCCAGTCAAAGAAAGAGAAATATCACATGATCTCACTCATATGTGGGATATAATGATCAACATAATTTGATGAACAAAAATAGATCCAGAGACAAATGTCAGGGGAGGTGGGGGTTAGAGAGCAACCAAAGGACTTGTATTCATGCACATTGGCATAATCAATGGACACAGACACTGGGGTGGTGGGGGCTTACCATGGTTAGGAATGGCTGGGAGGGCAATCAAGTAAAAAGTAGACTTTTTACTTTAGACAATGTAAAACTTTAGACAATAAATATAAAATAAAAATCATGATAATCTAATATTTAGGATTTAATCTCATTCTATGAAATTCTCTCTACAAAACCACCAGTGATTATTTTTCCTGACTCTTTTTAGTGACCCAATTATTCCCTGCAAATTTAAAGGTGATCAATGTGAATAAAGTAGATAGAAATGTGTTTTTTAAAATTCTTATCAGAGGCTTTATCCCCCATTTATTTTTAGAGATAGTAGAAAGGAGGGAGGATGGATGGAGAAGGTGTATGTGTGTGTGTGTGTGTTTGTGGGGGGAGAGAGAGAGAGAGAGAGAGAGAGAGAGAGAGAGAGAGAGAGGAAAAGAGAGAGAGAGATGAAGAAAGAGAGAGAGAGAGGTAAGAGTCAAACTCACAGTCCTTTGGTGTGCAGGCTAGCACTGTAACCACTGAGAGCACACCAACCGGAGCTAAAATATCTTATTTTTAATTACTTAGAAAATGCTACTTTTTGTTTCTCCTTTTCCCTCAAAGGCTGAAGTATGAAATAAAACATATCCCATTTTCTCCTTGTCTTTATTGGTATTTAATTACAGAATGATGAATATGATTGCATTTAATTTGATTGCATAGTCAGAGTTATTAAGATAGCCCATACATAACTACCTTTTCATTATAAATTTATTATTTACTTGATCTCTAAATTTAAAGCCATAAACTCTTGCCTAAACCTGAACATTTGCATTTTTGTTGTTGTTAAAACAGTTTATCTTTGAATACTACAATTTAACTTCAACATTTTAAATCTATTTTTTAATTCATCATATTTCTTAAAATGTTTTTGTTGTCATGACTTTTCCTTTTGATACACAATCCTGATAAACTAATACATATAACATGAGAAATATAAATAACTTTCCCTTGTATTTTCCTTCCAGAAGACAGTCTCTCTTTTTCTCTTTTGTACTTCACAAGTCTCATGCACACATAATGTAAAAGGAAAAGCAATTCTTTGGGCATTTTATATTTATTTCTTAAACTATAAATGTGGAGATTGAAATTATATCTTTAGTGTAGATTTTGTAATTGTGCCTTTACACAATTGGATAAAAAATATATTATAAAATGTATTTTAGTTTTCTTCATTTTAAATGAGCAAATAAGTTTGGAAAAACAAAACTGAGATTTGTTTATGTAATTATACTCTAAATTGCTTTCCTGGGTCTTTTGTGTTTTGAATATTGAGGCTGTTATTATTGACTGACCTGTTGCTGTTATAAGCTTTTAGTATTTATTACTTATTTTTTTGTAAAATACTTATTTTTGGTAAATACAAGGATTCTAAGGGATTTGATATCTTTCATAGGTATGTAAAGTGCATATAGATCATTAAGGAAATATTTAATATAAAGGACATTGTAGACGGTCTGTCAAACAGGGGTGATTAAATAGCGATCAGTTTTTACTTCATCATTGCATTTATAAACTATCTTGCAGATATGAAAAAATAATTTTTTTACCTTGAGAGTTGACATTTTGCAAAAATATGTGATACCTCAAATCGTCCAGTGCATGATTCATGCACATTGAAAGGAAATTAATTAGAATAAATATTTTAATATTGCTATTTGCCCTTTATAATAAAAGTGTCATAGATGAAAGAATATTAGTAAAATGTATATGAAAATAATATATAAATTAATCAATCAATAAAAATAATATGATTTAACAACAAAGACATGATATAAAAACAACATTGATAAAAACAATGATAAATTGATTAAATTTATTTTATTTTTTCCTTTATTTATTTATTTAAAAAATTCTTGCCCTCCCCACTCCCCAGTACATGCCCTCACCCGTCGTCTCCTCCCTGCTCCTCCCCACTGGCTATGCCTACACACACATGCATACAAGTCCTTCCCTTGATCTCCTACAGACTCCTCCCCAACCAACCTCCCCTGCCTTCCCACTGTAGCAGGGCAGTCTGTTCATTGCTTTTTTGCCTCTGCATCTGCTCCCCCCCCCTTTAATATCTCCCTGTATACCACATTAAGAGTAAAAACACTTTGTTTGACTAATTTTCCTTGTGCTGAAGTATTTACAAGTTCAACTTTAATGTCACCTTCTCTTCAAACTCGAGAAAAAGCAACATATAATTGACCATGTCCAAAAACGCCTTCAGGTAGGAATATTCCTATTCTAGCACAGGTAGAGAAAACATTGACAATGTTTTATTGGCTCTATTAAGGTTTTTTTCTAAGACAATAGGGGAACATGTAATGAAACCTCACTTTTCCATCCACTACATGTGCTATGATAGCCTTGTGGCATGTTACACAAATACTGATATCACCACACTAAATTCATTATGCCCTTTTGTTCATAAGTGTCATTTGACTTTTGTAATTTAGTAAGAGAAAGACACATAATTACTCTGAAAAAAAACTTTTAGTTTTTGTGGAGAATAGAAAACTTCATTATTTACTGTTACTGATATGAAGAATCATATTTGTATGGCATGCATTTGATTTCCAAACATGAAAAAAGAGACCCCTGCAATTTTCAATGTTTGAAAAATCTACCAACTGCAAAGCTCCTGAGCTGCTGCAGAGTGACCACAGCTGCTCCCGCTGGGAGTCATCAAAATAAAGCACCAGCTAATAAATGTTGACATAGACATCTCAAAATGAACGGTGGGCAGTAGAGCTGAAACAAAGCCCTGGCTGATAATTTTAAAAATAAAAAACAAAACTTAGAGGACGCAATCAATACTAGGAACAAATTTATAAGATACAACTGAACAAAGAGAATGCCAATTTCATAAACAATGGGATACTTAGGGTGTCCTCTTTCTTTTTACAATGAATATATGAGTACATGACAAGCACTGAAACTTAAAAAAGTTTGTTAAAAGACAATTTCCCATGGGTCTAACTCTAACATATTTCTGTAGGTTTTGCAAGCAGACATACTGACTGTCTTTCCTTTTTAATATGTTTTCAAGAGTGCTCTTTTATATACCAACCAGTCTTGGAAGAGGCAGTATCTTGTTTTATGGCTTATAGCCTTGAAAACAAGATAGTTTCTTTCTCTGCAACAAAGACAGGCATGCCAACCTGTCACTATTAAAGACAGTTTTCCTAAGATCAGTCCTCTCCTGTAACATAATCCACTTTGTCTGTAGATGTTACTCATATCTTTGAATAGTCTTTTGGGAATTAGGCATCGGGAAGTGCCTCAAGAAAATTCTGAATCTCCAGCTACTGCTATTGTTGTGAGTAATAAGTCTTCTGTCTCTGCCCCAGAATGGGTCTGCTGTCAGAATTCATAGAAATGACCTGTTCACTTGTTACTTAACCAGTAGAGTAAGATCCCAGATAGTTCTTGACACTGTTTTATCATTCTTAAAGTTGCTTTGGCATCTCAAATGATGGAAGTCTATTTGTATGAATTAAGCCAGAATGCATATAATATACACAGATATAATTAGCTGTCAAATGTCTGCATAGAATGTGTCTACAAAAAGCTCTTCTATCTACAAACATACTGTTTTAGTGACTGTATATTCCTTCACATAAAGATCAACTCAACATTATGTTTTTTATAAGAAAAGTTTAAAAAGGAGAAAACAATAAATACTGCAATAAAAATAAAATAATTATATTAGTTCCTTCAATATTTTTTTAAGCTTCATTTTGAAAACAGAGGTACTATTAAGAAAATTCAAATCGCTAGAATGGTAATAACATACCAGTAAGTGTATTAAGTACAGGTTTTTTTTTTTTTCCTCCAATGTGTTAGATCAAGGATCACAGACATCCTGGGTTTCTACCAGTGAAGAGTTTGGACAGGGATTAGCTGGTTCTTCTGTTCTGGGACGTGCAAGATTACAATCATAATATCAGCCAGCTTGGGTCTCACCTGAGGCTACTCATCTAACCTCAGGTGGTCCTTGGCATAATAATATCTTTGGATCTGTAAAATTCATTGTGAGTTTGACTTCAAGGCCAGCAGTAAAACATCTCTTTTTTTTTTTCTTTATTTAAAATTGATGAGAAAGAGAGAGAGAGAAACATCAGTGTGAGAGAAATACATTGATCAATTGCCTCCCATACTCACCCCAGCTGAAGATTGAACCCACAACCTAGGTATGTATCCTGCTATTAATCTACAACCTTCCAGTGTGTGTGATGAGGCTCCCACCAACTGAGCCACACAGACCAGGGCAATATCTCTTCTTTTAAAGGCTCTACTGATTGTCTCAGCCCCATTAGAATAATATTTTTTAATTATTTTTATTAACTGGAAGCAACTGATTGTCAGACTAATCACATAATATCCCATCATATTCATAGGTTCCATCCATATTCAAAAGGGAACAATGTCAGACTGTGAACAACAGTGGCTAAATCTTGGGAACCATCTTAGAGTTCTACCTAGTTTGATAAATATTCTCTCAATAAAATATTTATCATTGATAGACAATATGATTTTAAAATATGGTTTTATTGATTTCAGAGAATGGAAGGGTGAGTGAGAGGAAGAGAGAGCTAGAAACATCAATGAGGGAGAAACATTGATCAGCTGCTCCTGCATGTCCCCTATTGGAGATTGAGCCCACAACCTGGATATGTGCCCTGACTGGGAATTGAACCTTAATGCCTTGGTTCATGGGAAGATACAACCGACTGAGCCATACCAGCCAGGCTCCTATACATATAAAAAGCCAGGGGCCATCCAAACCAAAACAACTGGACTGATGACCGAACAGCAGGCTGCATGAGGCAACCAGGCTGGCAGAGGGGTTAGTGAGAGACGACCAAATGACTGAACAGCAGATTGCATGGGGTGACCAGGCCGGCCAGGGGAGGGGCATTTAGGGGTGATCAGGCTGGCAGGCAGAGACAGTTAGGAGCCAGTGGTCTTGGATTGTGGGAGGGATGCCTGACTGCCAGTTTAGGCCCGGTCCCTGGGATCAGGCTTAAATGGGTAGTTGGTAATCCCCTGAGGGGTCCCAGATTGGAGTGAATATAGACTGGGCTGAGGGACCCGCCCCCCATGCACAAATTTTGTATACTGGGCCTATAGTTTTTAATGGTGATTCTTATTGTCAGGTAAGTTTAGAAAGCACTGACATACAAGCTTATCAGCACAGGGTGCAAAAATGAGAATGTCCTTAATATTTGAAATGGTACTATCGCTGACATAAATCAGATATATATCCTCCTATTGAGTCTTAATATTTTAAATTTAGAAAACACTTCATATATTTCAAAATGCTTCTGTGTCTCTTATGTTTGAAAAATTATCTTTCAAAAATAACCATCATCACTCTAGGCCTTCCTTCAGATCACTTCTAAAGTTATCTTTCTAAAAGAAAAATTGAAACTACCTAACTCCTCTCTTTAAAAAACTTCAAAAGCATTTCATTAGCTCTAAAACCAAAATTTTATCTGGCCATGTATGACCTGCAATGATTTCACTCCACTATTTGCTGTTTTAGCTTCTCTCCCTATATTATACCTTCACCCCATGATTTTGTTCATTTTGTTCTCTCTGTATGAAACTTTCCCCACGTGGCCCCATTTGTTCTGATAGCATTCTATTAACATCCAATACCTGCCTCAAATGCTACTACTTCCAAGATAGAATTTTGGATTCCTGTAGTTATCTGTAATAAAGGCATTTGGGATGTTTTCCACACTTGACCATAATAGAGGTGTGATCAATTTTCTTTATTCTTCCATATGTGTATACATAGATGTGTCTTCCCTTGGGATCTTATATATTTCTCTAGATATTAATAAAGGTTAAACTGTTTCACATTTCTCTTTACTATGGTTTGATACTGATTGGCTTACATATTTATTTTATAAGTGAATTAAGATGATTATGACACATTGTTTAAAATCATATTTAAGAACTAATGTGACACTTTCTAGTCTGCCACATGATGACAGTACCAGCACTGCAGGGTCAGAAAGTAAAAAGCAGTGCAGTTTTCCTTGTGATACAAAGAGTTATACATGTGAAGGAAGAAATAAAATATTCTATGTAAAGACCTTCTCCCAAACTTCAAATTGCAATGAGAACAATTGACATGACTATTTTAGAAGAACTATGGACCTATAAAGCATTATACCAGTATATGGTGGCTGATGTCATATATTGCCCAATTAAGATACTTAGAGGATATCAGCTACCTCTATCTGTATTTACCTAACTAGCTAACTATCTTAGAGTTACTTTATATAAGTGAACACTCAGAAAACATTTATGAGTAAAAGTGGATGAGAACACTGAATCTAGATAAATGCGACCCAATAGGATGTGTGTTTTAGTAACCACTGGCATACAGTATTAGTGTCATTGATCTTAAAAAATTCAACTCATGTTTTATATGATTTTACTTCTCATACAAGAATTGCATAAGGTTTATATTGATTAGTGTCATTTTGGTTGGAAAATATATTTTTAACAGAAGGAAAAATCATATTTATTCATGGAATATCACTTGAAATGTGTCACTTTAGGAAACAATAATAACAAAATTCCTGAAAAATGTGCCATTCTGTCTGAGTCAAAAATTATGCTACTCTTCTGCTATCATACCTAGACTTTTCATCTTAAACTTTTAGGAAGAACATTTGCAAACAACTCAGTATCAAACCATAGTAAATACTTTATAGCCAGCTATTGCTTGTACAAACCATACATGTAGAGATAAATTAACCAATTTAATATGATATGAATAGTTCAAGTGATTTTATTTTCTGAGTCTGACATCTTGAACAGGGAGGCTATTGATATACTTCAGTTGCTAGAAAAGAAAAGTCTTATGCTATTTATGGTACCAGTTGAGTGGTTTGATTCTAAAAATATTTAGAAGTCAAATCAATAATTAATCTAAATTATGCAACAATACACTTCATCTGTCATTATTGTTACTACTAGAGACCCAGTGCATGAAATTTGTGCACTGAGGTGGGGGTAGTTTCCTCAACCCAACCTGTGACCTCTTGCAGTCCAGGACCCCCCTGGAGATCAGGCCTAAACTGTCACTCAGACATCCCTCTTACAATCTGGGGCTCTCGCAGTCCAGGACCCCTTGCTCCTTGTAGCCTGTCTGCTGGGGAGGTGGGAGAGGCTCACCAGCCATGAGCCCAGCTTCTGGCTGAACAGGGATTTGGCGGGGGAGCAAGTACTGATCAACCAGATGCAAGGCTCAATGCTCCTTAGTGCTGGCTTCATCCCCTGGTGGAGGGGAGAGATCTGGTGCTGGGCAGACTTGGGGAGGGGCTGTGGGAGGTTGAGGCTCTGTGGTCCTGCCCCACACTGCCTCTGCGGAGTCTCTTGTACTGTGCCATCCTCTGGCCCCCGCTTCTCCCCCCTGCCTCTCTGTAAGGTGTGGTGCAGGACTGGAACCAGGAAGCTCCCTCTCCAGTTTCCTCTACAGAAGGAGCAACACACGACCTGGCCATGCCTCGGCCTCTCCCCCTGCCTCTGCAGAAGGGGCAGTGCCTGGATAAATAGCAGCGTGGGGTAGGTTCTGGCGTCGCCTCTTCCGCTGCCTCTGCAAAAGGGGTGGCGCTGAGATAGGCAGCAGTGTGGTCCCGGTTCAGGTGCTGCCTCTCCCATGGCCTCTATGGAAGGGTCAATGCCAGGATAGGAACCAGATCTGCTCTGCTGCCTCTCCCACTACCTCTGAGGAAGGGAGGGCGCCAGGATTGCCATGGCTGGTGCAAGCTCATTGACCCTGCCTCCTTCCCCTTGGTTGTTATGGATGGTCATCCAGAAGGACGTTCAGAAGGTTGTTCAGCTGTCCACTCTAATTAGCCTTATTAAGCTTTTATTATTATAAATGATAGTTGTTGATTTAAAAAGGTACCACTCATAATATCAAATTTGCTAATATGAATTGAACAAATAAAGCTAGGATGTATATGTAGTAAGGGTGGGAAGTGAATCACATTTCATGGCAACTATGAGATAAAAAATAGAATCTCAAAGCAATGTTATAGGTTAATTTTTTAATAAATAAAAGGCATTCTATAATAAAATTATAGAAAAAATGAAGACATTTCCTCTTTCTTTAATGATTGGATTATTTTGATGACTAATGTTTTCTTGTCTTTCTTGTAATATGAGGGATGTGAGCTGTAAATTCAGACGATCTTTTTTAGTACATGAGTCAGAGGTCAAAGGCACAGTGCTTTATCCCTTTGATACCTTAACACAAGATCAGTGGGATTGATTCAAATCTCAGTTGGTTGCACCCAGAGAACAAAATGATTCTAGGAGTAGAAGGTTTTCATTCATCCATGACTAATCTATTTGGTTTTTAAAATCCAAAACAAACTTTTTCAAAATGTATGTTGTGTTCTTATATGTTTGGCACATTTCATCTCTGTATGTTTTCCTTACCAAAATAAATCTCATAGGGTTATTTTTATAATACCACTTCATATGAAGAAATGTATATGCATATATAGACTTTTTTCTACATTTCTTTTTGTATTTTATTTTAAGTTACAGGTAAGTAAAATAGCAAATATTTCTATTGCTAGCTTTATAAAAGTTCAATTTAAAATTATAGGGTTGGTGGCTGGCGTGGCTCAGCAGTTAAGCCAGGTTATAGGTTCGATTCCCTGATCAGTGGTGGGGATGTGTACAGGAGGCAACTGATCAATTATTTTACTCTCTCATTGATGTTTCTATTTTTCTATCCTTCTCCCTTCCTCTCTCTAAAAATCTACAAAATCATATATTTTTTTAAAAAAACTACTGGAGTCATTTATAGACAAAACACTTAGATCATAAAATAGCATTAAAACAGAAAATAAATTATTTTGACTCAAGATAAAATTTTAGTTTATGGAGAATTTTTTTAGAAAGACTATAGAGGGGGGAAAGGGATATACCAAATATCATTCTTTTTAAATGGTGTAAAGCGTATCCTAAAGGTCCAGTTGATAATTTAATAGGGCAATATACTTGGAAAATAGTAGATAGTCTATCATTTAAAAGACAAGATAATCACAGAAAGCAACCATTAATTTTTACCTTTCTAACGAACAAAAAGAAAGGGTGAGTTAAAGTCAATTTATTGGAGTTACCAATGAAAAGAAACTTAGGCAGTACAACATAAAACAAGATTTATAACACATGCAGCTCTATTTTAAAGCAGGGTAATTCCACACTAAACAAAGCTCATATAATGCTCTAGTGCAGACCTCCAGCCACTTTATTTTTTTCTGGTGAAAAGAAGTTAGAAAATATTAGTCTTAGAACCACATATATATATTTTCCTTGTAAATGCGGGAAAAACTGTTATGCAGAATTTACTGCTTCCCATTTAATATGGTTTGAGAAACCTAAAGCCACAAAATGTCTGTTTTGAACAGACAATATGCCCTAAATTTTTTTTTGTGTGAAGTTATTTCTTCTGGAAAAGAAATATTTGTTAAAATAAAAATGCAGTACTAGGCCCTTATCAGCCACCAGCACATTAGCTGGATTAATTACCTAAGAGGGGTCAGGGTGTTGAGGGCGAGGACATAACATCAGTGTGTTTTGACAGAGGAGTTACAAGAATTGAATGGCCTCTGACTTAGAAAGTGCAAAATGAAATAAAGCATCTCGATAATTAATTCTAAATATCCAGGGAGCAGTAAACCACACAGCAAACCTGGAGAAGATCACAGAAAAGGACACCACAGGAATACACCGAAGGGTGTGAGGGCACCAGAAAAAAATTATATTACATTTTGCACTTTAGCCTTGGGTCTGCCAAATGTACAACATAGAGTTCTTTGATACAAGCTCCAGAAACTTACTTGGGCTCACTTCATTTTTTTAAAAAGGTATTTATTGTAAGAATATACAGGTCACAGAATTTTTTTTTTTTTAAACAGCAAATAGACCTCAAAAAGACCAGATATATGGTAATATCGGAGAACTGAGATAGCAGGGCAAGTTCCATGTTTTTTGTGGCCCACTGAAAAATGAAAATGTAAGGTTCCTTGTTAAAAATTATTGATACTTTTAAGGTGATTTTCACAGGATATTAAATTGTAAGGCCCTTCTAAGAACAAATCCGATGTGACTGCACAAGATGTAAGGCAATGAATTTGGTCCTGCATTGCATGAATGAATGGACAAGCTCTTCCAGACTTCATTAGAATAACTTAGCAACTATGGTTCTCTGTCCCTGTGCTGGATTCCTCAAGATTTATACTTTGGGGAACCAAAGTCTGTAGGTTAGATATTTGACAGCATGGAAGAGATGGGGGAACTTGTTCAGGAGTCCCCAGAGGACTGCATGTAATCATGAAGAAGAGGAGGGACTTTCTCAAAGGAATATAAAGGCTTTTTTAGGAAAGAAAGCAGGAGGATTTCTTTTTGCAGGAAAAAATCAGATTTACATAGGACTAAAAATATAAGAATCCATTTGAGCACTATTATGAACAACTTCCTAAAGTCATCTCTAAGGCCAGGAATAGGTTGTTTACAACAGCGCTCCAGTAACATCTCCCTCGGTCATAGACACTTACCTTTAAATATTCCAAAATTGTTAACTTCATTGTAGGAGCCTTTTTTTAATGAAATAAATGGTGTTTTGTTTTTGTTGTTAAAGTTCCCAATATAAATTATTATAATTCCCTACCTTCTGCGAAACTATTGACAAATAATATACAAAAAATGTTTGAGGTAGAAAAAGCAACAAAAAGATCATAGAAATTATTCTAAGGTAATATTTGCTTATATTTTCCTGTCAGTGTTTATGACTTGTAGAGTCTCTCTAGTGAGCTCATTGAACGTTTGCCAAGCAGTCATTCCTCTCTGGAGGAAGCAGAGAGGTTAGGACACACACTCCGGAGCAGGATTCTTTAGATTTAAAGCCCAGTTTTGCTATTTGCATCCTGTTCAGTCTCTGTGCCTTTAGATTCCTCATCTGTAAGTTATTAACATCATAATTGACTATGAAAATATCTTAAAAGGTGAAAATTTAAGATATAATTAAGATTGATATTTAAAAAAACATTTTGTTATTTTCAGTCATCAAAAATAGATATAAAACAACCTAACACTGTTATTTTGGGACATTTGTTTTACAAATGAAACTTGATTTCTTTCGGAGGAATTTTTCCCTCTGTTATCCTTCCTAAATGGATAGTTGTCTCTGGAGAGGAAAGAACAAAATGGAAGTTTATTTATTTATTTATTTATTTATTTATTTATTTATTTATTTATTTAATCAGCTCTTCTTTGGTTGTGTAAAGAAAAGGGTAGGGTATTTTTTTTCACCCTCATCTCTGTTTCAAAGACATTTGAACATTGATACCAATCTGTGTTTCTGCTGCTTCTGTAAAAGAAAAACTATCCCATGCCACCACCAAGCACTGTTATCTGGTTTTAAATGTCAAATACACTTCAGCATAGAAAGAAAGAAATGGAGATAACATTAAAAGAGGAATATATTGGAACCAAAGATTGAGTCCAACAATCTAAGTGTCTGTGTCATCAAGAATGGAGTCAGAAAAAGATTAGTCAACAGAAACCTAAAGCATTTTGGAGCTTCTAACTTATCTAACTTGTGATTTATAGCCACGTATCATGTTTATATATGTGATTGCAGTATTTATCTATGTTGTGCACTCTGATGAATAATGGAAAGGTAATTCTGCTACTTCAAACGGAGTCATTTAAATCAGTTCAGCTATGGCACTCTGTCTTTATGTCACCCCTTTCAAGGTCTAGTCACAGATACTCTTCCTAGCCTCAAGGACTTGCAACAGATATTTATACGGTGACAGTTCTATGATGTATAATTATGTATGAACCATATTCTGTGCTTTTCATTTACACAAATGATCTAGCCTGTTGTTCATACAAAGTCCAGCAGTTCTTTTTTATTTTCAGAGTTAAAAAAAAAGGTATACATGCTTTGTCTTCCTTGTCCATTACTGGTTAACTTATTATTGTTTACAAAGTAGCAACATTAATAGAATCAGTACTATTTGATGGTTCTACACCGTGACACTGTGCTTTGAATATCATAGTGTTTATTATTATAACATTGGCATAGATGTTTTCAATTTAACATCTTCTGAGGTAATTTTGTAATGAACCATTCAACCATTTTCCTAGGAAATTAACTATATACTAGAGGCCCAGTGCACAAAATTTATGCACAGAGGGAATGGTGTGTCCCTCAGCCCAGCGTGCACCCTCTCCAATATGAGACAAATATAGGACCAGTTGAGAGATGTCCAACTGTATGTTTAGGCCCCATCCCACCAGGATTGGGCCTAAACAGGTGATTGGACATCCCTCTCACAACCCAGGACTGCTGGCTCCCAAACACTTGTCTGCCTCTGCCTAATTGCTTCTGCCTGCCAGCCTCATCACCCCCTAACCACTCCCTTGCCAGTCTGATCAATGCCTAACCGCTCCCTGGCTACCCAATTGCCCCTAACTGCCCTCCCCTGGCAGCCTGGTCACCCCTAAATACCCTCCCCTGCAGATCTGGTCGCCTCCAACTGCCCTCCCCTACTGGCCCAGTCACTCCTAAATGCCCTCCCCTGGCAGCCTGGTCACCCCTAACTGCTCTCCCCCGCAGGCCTGCCTCCCCTAACTTCTCTCCCCTGCAGGCCTGGATCCCCTTATAACTGCCCTCCCCTGATGTCCTGGTCTCCCCCAACTGCCCTCCTATGCTGGCCTGGTCAGCCCTATCTGCCCTCCCTGCTGACCTAATCACCCACAACTGCCCTCCCCTACAGACCTGGTTCCCTACAACTGTCTTCCCCTCCAGGCCTAGCTTCCCCCCACTGCCCTACTCTGCTGGCCTGGTCACCCCTAACTGCCCACAACTGCCCTCCCCTGCAAACCATCTTGTGGTGGCCATCTTGTGTCCACATGGGGGCAGCCATCTTTGACCACAATGAGGTAATTATCTTGTGTCTTGGAGTGATGGTCAATTTGCATATTACTCTTTCATTAGATAGGATATATAAAGAGCAAGGGTCATTAACATCCAAAATGGTCGAAGGCTCAAGTGAACACCAGGCTACATGTGCAGCAGACAAGTGGGCTGAACTGCTGACCTCTCAGGAAAGAGATGGGGGCGGGGGAAGGCTGATCAGCAGCTGCTGCTGGCAAGGCCTCTCTCTCTCCCACAGTCAGCAATTTAGCCTGCTCTCGAACAGCGGGGAGCAGCTGCTGATCAACCCCATCTCTATATTCAAGCCTGGAGATAAGCGGGGAGATGCTGACAACCAATCAGAACCAAATCTGGTTGAATTCCGAGGAGCCAATGGTAGAGCTTTTGACACTGACTAGTATAGAAACAGACCAATCAGAACCTATCTGTGTGAACTGTGAAGGCAGAACCAAAGATGGGGGCTGAAGAGGGGTTTTAAGGGATATAGCTTTTGGTATAAGGTGTAAGAAAACAATTCAATTTTTAATGACTGGTTTGGCAGTATAGTGCATATGACTGTTCCAGATATAATTATGTGTTTTTGTCTGCCAAGAGCATCTCCTCCTGCTGAAAAAGCTTCCCTGCCCACATTTAAGCAATCCTATTCTATATAATCTATCTATACTAAAAAAAGGGTAATATGCTAATTAGATCAGGTTGACTGGCCATCTTCCTCATATCTGACTTACTTCTGGACAATGTCATGGTGGTGGTGGCTGAGGCAGAAGCAGTTAGGGGCAATCAGGCCTGCAGGAGAGGGGAGGTGGGGGCAAGATCAGGCCAGCAGGAGAGGGCTGTTAGGGTGATCAGGCAGGCTGAAGAAGTTAGGGACAAGATCAAGTTGGCAGGGGAGAGCAATCAGGCAGGCAGGGGGAAAAGTATTGGCAATCAGGCCGGCAGGGAGAGATTGGGCCTAAATTGGCAGACATTCCCCGAGGGGTTTCAGATTGGAGAGCGTGCAGGCTGGGCTGAGGAACCCCTCTCCATGAATGAATTTTGTGCACCAGGCCTCTAGTTTACTATATTATTTCAGAAATCTAATTTCTTAGGATATTCATAAGTATCATTAGTGCTTAAGAAATATTTATTGAAAGAAAGAATGAATGAATATCCAAATGAGTTTAGGAAATACAGGGTTAAGCAAAGTTACCAAGATTGTTCAGTTTTTGTAATGCTAACTAGACACCCAGTGCACAAAATTTGTGCATGGGGTGGGTGTGTGTCTCCCAGCCCAGCCTGCAACCTCTCCAATCTGGGGCCCCCAGAAGCAATGTCCGACTTCCTGTTTCAACCTGTGGTGGGATTGGGCCTAAACAGGATGTTGGACATCTCTCTCACAATCAAGGACTGCTGGCTCCCAACCACTCACTTGCCTGCCTGATTGCCCCTAACTTCTTTTGCCTTCTAGCCTGATCACCCCCTAACCACACCCCTGCCCACCTGATATATGCCTAACTACTCCCCTGCTAGCCAAATTGCCCCCTAATTACTCTCCCCTGCTGACCTGGTCACTGCCTTCCCCTAACAGCCTGGTTCCCCCCAAATGTGCTCCCTTACAGGCCTGGTCCCCCCAAATTATCCTCTCTTTCAGGCCTGTTCCCTCCCAACAGTCCTCCCCTGCCAGCCTGATTTTCCACAACTGCCCTCCTCTGCCGGCCATCTTGTGGTGGCCTTCTTGTGTCCACATGGGGGCGGCCATCAGGTGTGTTGGAGTAGTGGTCAGTTTGCATATTACCTCTTTATAATATAGGATGCTACACCAAGAGCTGCTAGAGATTAAATATTTTAAGCATATTTGATCATTGTTAATTTTTATAAATCAAAAGCAATTATATTTTTAGCCCCCAGTGCCAAACATGCATTTTATATCACATAGGAGCAACCTATCATAGGATTGGCTTAGTCATGTAACCTGTTTTACTAACCAGAACCTATATCTGCAATTCAAACCAGCCATCCACAGTCTGGGCCATGGCTTTGTGATCCAAACTGAAAGATATCTGCAGGTTTGATTAAGTGCATTATAGTTAGCATATTACTGATATCATAATAGACTATTAAAATATATTAAAAGGTGATATAATTTAGGATATAACTGACTGTTAATTAAGAAAATAATACTTATGATTTACCAATTCATTAATTTCTAGGTGCTAGAAAGTGGTAATTAAGAAAATAATACTTAAGAATTACCAATTCATTAATTTCTAGGTGCTAGAAAGTATTTCTGAATCTGACTTCAGGCATAAAGTTTTTTGATTTCTCTATTGATTAAGGTATTACATAAGTGTCCTTGTCCCCCCCATTTGGCCCTTCACCTGCTCATGCCTTCACCCCTCTGGTGTCTATGTCCATTGGTTATGCTTATATGCATGCATACAAATCCTTTGGTTGATCTCTCCCCCTTACCCACCCTCCCCTACCTTCCCTCAACTCATCCAGTATACATGATTCTAGCAGACTCTTACTTTCTAGAATTGGTTTTGGACAGCATATTGGCTAGAACTTAATTATGCACTTTTTATTTAGGAAATAAAGTGAAAAAATATACATTGTTTCCTATATTACTAAATATGGGCTTTTCTTCAATCAGACAACTGTGCCTTCACTACAAATTTATATTCTAAAATAGGTCTCCCTAAGAACAAGAAGAGGAGCTATATTTAAACCTAGAAGCCATGAAAATGCCCATTGCACTTTTCCCTCATGCAACTACTTGATAACTGTTTCCATACTCAATCTTAGTTTCCTTTACTATTATTATTTCTGTTACTATTATTGTGCCTGATGTTTATTTTTTCTACCCCTAATGTACTGACATATAATATTTTTACTACCTTCAATAGTTATGCCTTGGTAAAGCTTCAAAGATAAGTCTTAAAAGTTCTCCATGAAAAATTGTGATATGTAAACATATTACTTAGGATTTTTAAGGCAAAATTCTTAGCATATATATGTTTAGTGTATGTGAAATCATCATATATTAATACATTTTTCCATGAATTCCTATTAATTCAACAAATACTTATTGAGGGACTGCTGGATGTTGGGAATTTGGAAATACAAAGGTCACCTAAAGACGTCTTCACCTATTTTGGTGTTACTGTTAAAGATTGTAGCCTGTCTTAGTAGAAAGGATTGCAGAGAACTTCCTGAGAGAGGGGGTACATTAACCCAGGCTTTAAGGATAAATATAAATTAACCACACTATATCAAAACTCACATGTATTCTGGGGGAAATTATGACCAGTGAACACAAAACATGTTTAATCATGTGCTGTTGTACTATATGTTTTGTTTGTCTTGCAAAGGATAACAAGACAGGATTTGTCACAGTGGGCTGAAATTCATATATTAAAAAGTAAGCCAAATGATTTTTGTATGCATGAGAAAGAGTAGAAAGAGTTTGTCTTTCTGGATATTTGGAAATCCTTAGTTTTGAGTTATCCATAAAAAAAAATCTTATATTTTCTAGTTAAAATCTATTATAAACCATCATCTCAAGAATAGAATCTGGGAAAATTGATTGATAAGATTGACATAGATTGTATTAACATTTCCCAAGTTGATACAGTTCTGTGGCTCTAAAGATTTACTAAGAGTCATAATCTCTAACTCTTTCATTTTTGAAAAGTATTGGAATTTTTACAGTTTCTTTGCCACAATGTATTATGCCAATAATTTTAGGTATTGCCTTTATGCCAAGTTACAGAGCAAGTATTGATTTTCTGTTTGGAAACACTACTTCCTAAATTATACACTCATAGCTAACACTTATCATACTTAGGTTGCCAGCTCCTGAATATTTTAAAAGGTGAAGGGCACACAGCTATCATTTAAAAACTGTGCAGTTGTCTGTAGGTTGTATAGTATTAAGGATATCACCAGTTATATATTATATCATAATGTTTTTGTAATTGATTCTTGCTGCTTATTTTTTAAAACATTGCATTTTATAAATGTTACTTAGAGGGTAATTGAAGACATTCTGTAGTTTTGTTTTCTTTTTTTTTAAATATATTTTATTGATTTTTTACAGAGAGGAAGGGAGAGAGATAGAAAGTCAGAAACATCGATGAGAGAGAGACATCAATCAGCAGCCTCCTGCATGCCCCACAGTGGAGATGTGCCCGCAAGTAAGGTACATGCCCCCAACCGGAATCGAACCTGGTACCTTTCAGTCCGCAAGCTGATGCTCTATCCACTGAGCCAAACCGGTCTCTGCTAGTTTTGTTTTCTTATTTAAGAAGTTGTGATATAGCTGAAACCGGTTTGGCTCAGTGGATAGAGCTTCAGTCTGCGGACTGAAAGGTCCCAGGTTCGATTCTGATCAAGGGCATATACCTTGGTTGCAGGCGCATCCCCAGTAGGGGGCGTGCAAGAGGCAGCTGATTGATGTCTCTCTCACATCGATGTTTCTAACTCTCTGTCCCTCTCCCTTCCTCTCTGTAAAAAATAAATAAAATATATTAAAAAAGAAGTTTTTATATAATTCAAATTATAGGAAGCAAATATAAAATAACATTTTATAATTTTTAAAAATTATATCAAAATATTATATGCAATCATTAAGTAGTCATAAAAGGAGAATTTTACATACAAGTTTTAAAACAATTAAAACCGGGTTCTAAATGTATTATGTAATAGTCCTATCTGATTTGGCTCAATGGATAGAGTATCAGTCTATGGACTGAAGGATCCCAGGTTTGATTCTGGTTGGGGGCACATGCCGGTTTGGGAGCTCGATCCCCAGTGTGGGCATGTGAGAGGCAACTGATCAATGATTCTCTCTCATCATTGATGTTTCTACCTCTCTCTTTCCCTCTTCCTTCCCCTCTGAAATCAATAAAAGTATATTTTAAATAAATAAATACATACATACATACATACATACGTACATAAATAAATAAATATCTCATGTTGCTAGGGCTGATCAGCAGTCCCTGAATGAAGGATGAACAGATTACTCCATAACAATTTCACTAGGGGGGAGAAGCTAAGGGATGGCCTGGCCAAAGTGACCAGGCAGATTCAATTGCCTGCCTCATTAGGCTTTTATTGGAATTTTTATCTTTAGATACAATCAGTAGGGTGAGTAATCTTGGGAAGACATGTGTGTTTACATTGTCCTCTAGGCAAGGACATCCAGGGATTACGCAAAGAATTCCAGTAAACACCTGGGGGTCTGCAGGTGCACAGACTTGTTTGGAAAAGTCAAGGGTTATTAGGCCTGCAGCGGAAGGCAGCTGGGGGCAATCAGGCTGGCAGGGGAGGGCAGTTGGGGGCAATTAGGCTGGCAGGCAGAAGCAGGCAGGTGAGTGGTTAGCCAGCAATTCCAGATTGTGAGAGAGATCTTCAACTGCCAGGATCAGGCCTAAACCATCAGTTGGATATCCCCTGAGCAATCCCAGATTGGAGAGGTGCAGACTGGGCTGAGGGACACCCCCCGCCCCCATCCCAGTGCGTGAATTTTATGCACCGGGCCTCTACTTATGTAATAATGAATTGGATGGCTTTATGGTGAAGTTAGGTTTTAAAAGATTATTCAACTTTCCCACATCATATGGCTCCGAAATAAGACATTGGTATTTTTGTGATTTATTATCCTATTATTGACAGGAAAAGGACAGACAACAAATAGCATTGGAAATAAAATTATTTAAAAAACATAAATATAGTTTTTGGCCTTGCTACTCTTTTCAAGAGTCGGGAAAGAGTTATAAATGAATAGTGAACAAGCAGCTAACATTGTCTGTCATAATATTTTTGTTGTTGTTTCAAATTTATATAAAATTATTCTAGAATTTTCATAGTATTCATTTCTTTGATGAAACTAACCATCTGTTTATTTATTATGCACTCCTTTTTTAAGACCCATTAAATTTATAATAGCTGCTTAAAATTTTATTCTGCAGTTCTAATGTATGAGTCATCTCATAGTGTTTGTGATTTTTTTTGTTTGTTTCTTCTTTTGCCTTAAATATTTGTCAGACATTGAGGATGTCTTATTTTTGAGAGTCTGAATTTGATATTGTCTTTCTTCAAAGAAATGAAAAAAGTGTTATTCTAGCAGGCAGCTAATTTACAAATTGATCCAATGGATTTTTTAAAGTTAGGAAGGCTCATGTCTCCCAGCACTATGTGACTTCTGTGTCACTGGCAGATACTCCCTGTATCTGCATAAGCATAAAAACTACAGACTGTGACCAAGTTTAACACCCTGAAGCCAGCATAGTGGCAACTCATATAATTATTGCTGTTTTAATTTTATGCTTTTGGCACCTGGAAATGTTTCTGTCTTCCCTTCCTGTGCTGTAATATGTTTAGAAATAAGTGTGGTTATAAGTAATCCGGTGTGTCTCTGTGTTTGGAGCAGGAGATGGAGTGTAGGTAAGCTCAGTCCAATGTATTCCCACAGGTCTCCTCAAATTAATTTTTCTAGCTGCATCTGTGATAAGTGCTACAAAGAAAAGACTTAGCATAGAGAAGAGGAACCTATGTATGTTTGAAAGGTAGGAATGCAAAGGAGTTTTCCCTGAAGAAAAAATATATTTTAAGGTGAGCTCTGAAGATGGGTAAGCAACACTTTTTCAAGTAGCTAGAAAGGCAGAAGCAAAGTTCCTGAGGCAGAATGAAGCTTGGCACATTTCAGGGCCTAAATGAAGGCCAATGAAATTAGTACTCACAACACAAGGAGACAGTTGTTATAAAATGAGGTATGATGAGGCAGGCAATTGCTAGATTATGGGGGATCTTTGTGGATTTTATTTTGCCTTCCCCCATATCTTCCATTTCCTCTACCCATCACTTAGGCAGTGTGAAATTCTCTTACATGTAAATTAATACCTAAATCTAGAATGTTAACAAGTTCTTTGCAGCCATTGCATTACTCTGGAGGGATGGGTGCTGGTTCTGTCCCTTGTAGAAATATAGCTAAATATACAACTTTAAAACAATTTAAGGTACACGTTTTTCCCCTAAAATGATACTTTCAGATAAACTACATATTTTTCATAGAAAATATGAGGAAAATAGATAGCTTATTCACTAATAGTCTTTTTGTAGTTCCTTTTTTTAAAATTAATTTTTATTAATTTTTATACATATCTCCCCATTGCCCCCCCTCCCTCCCAGGCGTACCCCGACCCCCAGTGTCTGTGATCATTGGTTATGTTTATAAGCATGCATACAAGACCTTTGATTGATCACTTATTTACCTCACCTAACTTTAATCTTTCTGCTATAATTTCACAGTCTGTTTGATGCTTTATGATTTTTGTCCTCCTGAGAATTATCAGTCTACTCCCTTTCTGTGCTCCTGATTCTATTATATTCACCAGTTTATTCTGTTGATCAGATTTTTAATTCACTTAATTTTTAGATTCACTTGTTGATAGATGTGTATTTGTTGTTCATAATTTTTTGTCTTTTACCTTTTTCTTCTTCCTCTTCTAAAAGAGTACCTTTCAGCATTTCATATAATACTGGTTTGGAGTTGATGAACTCCTTTAGCTTTTTCTTCTCTGTGAAGGTCTTTATCTGCCCTTCAATTCTGAATGATAGCTTTGCTGGATAGATTATTCTTGGTTGTAGGTACTTGTTGTTCATCACGTTGAATATTTCTAGCCACTCCCATCTGGCCTGCATCGTTTCTGTTGAGAAATCAGCTGACAGTCGTATGGGTGCTCCCTTGTAGGTAATAAACTGTTTTTCTCTTGCTGCTTTTAATATTCTCTCTTTCTCTTTTGCTCTTGGCATTTTAATTATGATGTGTCTTGGTGTAGTCCTCTTTGGATTCCTTTTCTTTGGGGTTCTGTGTGCTTCCTGGACTTGTAAGTCTATTTCTTTTACCAGATGTGGGAAGTTTTCAGTCATTATTTCTTTAAATAGGTTTTCAGTATCTTGCTCTCTCTCTTCTTCTGGCACCCCCACAATTCTGATGTTGGTACGCTTGAAGCTGTCCCAGAGGCTCCTTACATTATCTTCACATTTTTGGATTCTTTTCTCTTCTTGCTTTTCTAGTTGAATGTTTTCTGCTTCTTTATATTTCAAATTTTTGACTTGATCCTTGCCTTTATCTAGTCTGCTGTTAGTACTCTGTATAATAGTTTTTATTTCAGTCAGTGTATTTATCATCTCCTCTTGGGTCTCACTAAATTTATCCATCTTTTCTAGCATATTCTTGAAAAACCTTATAAGCGTGGTTTTGAACTCTATATCCAGTCATTTTTTTTCCTCCATTTCTTTTGCTTGTAATCCCGTCCCATGTCTCGGCATTTTCACTGCGCCGGGGAAACTTCTGTGCTGGATTCAGCCACAGAAGCCTCTGTTGAGCTTGGGAGGGTGGAGTTTCAGGGCTTAAGGGACCGCCTTGCCTTCCAGTCGGCCCCGCCCTCCACAGCCCCTGAGTCTCACGTGACTGGGTAATCCCTGGAGCGGTCCTTGTGCGCGCACCCGCAGTGCCTCTAACCGCTGCCTTTCCGGCTCCCCTGCGAACCAGGACCACACGAGTCTAGGTCTCCAGGGTTTCACCCAAAACAGGGGCTTAGTGGAGTCAGAAGTGGCACAGTTCGGAGGGTCTGTCTCCCGCCCACTCGCGAAGCCAGAGGCACAATCAGCAATCTGTCCTCCGTGTGGTGCCGTGCGCGACCAGACCTCCGATCCTTTGCAACTCCCCTAAATTTCCGTGCACTTCTCCCTTTTCACAGTCCAAACTCCCCCCGTATGAGTTTCGGCTGGATCTGGGGTTTAGTGTCGTAAGATAAGGGGTTCAATGCCTTTGAGAGTCTCCGTTTCCCTCCCGCCAGAGAAAGCCAGCCAGGTCCTCTGGCGCCCGCTCTCTCCTCGAGCGCGTCTCCGTACCTCAGCTTTTTGCAGCTCCTCTGGGTCTCTGTGAGCCCCTCTCTTTCCCTCTATTTGTAGAATTTCCACTCAGCCAGCTTTCCTGTGGTTCTGGATAATGTCCGTTCTGTTTTTTAGTTGTAGTTTTGAAATTGTTGTGCGAGGCAGCAGTATAGGTGTTTACCTATGCCACCATCTTGGATTTTCTGTAGTTCCTTTAATAAACAATTTTATTAGGTTATGGGATGCCAGTTTATTAATACCAATTTATCCCTTGCACTTATCTTAGAATTATTTAAGCTGAAATTTAATTTACCATAACTAACCTGGCCCTTTTAAAAAATCTACTTAATGAAATGTTTGAAGGCAGGTGTATGCAAATGCTCATTTCTTATGCTGGGCAAAACAAGATTACCTTTACTTTCCAATCTTTGGAAATCTGGTTCAGAAATCATAGCCACATTATAAGGTGTAAATCTTTGAGATCCCATTTGGCCATAGATATTTACTATAGTGAAAGGTGTCAGTGTACTAAACAAGGAGTAGTTCCTATGATAGGTAAGAGCATCAATCTTTTGCAACTAGCATGATCTTGTATTTTGGCCATTGTATTGGGAAGTTCTCAAGTGATTTGAAGAGAACATGTGAATGGGAAAAATTTATCACTATTAAAATGATAGTGGATAGCAAGAACCAAATGAGGAAAAAATATGAAAATGCTCCTTATATCATTTCCTATTAATCACTCTATGTAAACTTGACTGTTTATTCAACTTCAATACACAATTATTAATTTGTCTGAAAAATAGTATTGCAATAGAACTTTTTGAAATAGCTTGGTAGAAAATTCCCTTCACAAAAGGAAAGTGACGAAAGTACAGAGCCAACTCACCATAGGAGTATAAGTTATATGTTTTAAGTAATGGCTCAAATTCTCAAGTTTCTCCAAGTTAAAACTTTCAAGAATACATTTAATGTAATGTTTATGAGTTTTGTTTTTAATCTTACTCAAAATCTTTGTCATTTTTGTACTTCTGGACTGAGAAGGACCCATAAGTCTCAATTTGATGTTATCTAAATGTTACAGAATTTTAAAGACTTGGTCAGCGTCATAAGCAAGGAAGTAAGTGTAAATATCACTGAACAATTCTACCACAGATTCATGAGGTTAAAACAGAGAGGGTGAACTATATATAAATGAGTTCAGTGGCAATTACATTGTTTTTATTTGCAGTAGTTATGATGATTAATGAACCACTGTTTCTGGCCACAGCATCTTTTTTTTTTTTTTTGCCAAGATAAGGGACTCTCTTTTTCAGTATAAAGAACATTTGTTCAGTTTCCTGAAACTGTAACAATTAAGTGAATTTGCAGAGAGAGCCATATATCCCAAAGTGCATAAGTGTATTATCCAGTGAATTCTGCTAAGCAGAAGCAAGAAAGCACCTGAACCTAGCTAGTTCCACCCTCTGGGCTTATGAAGGTTGTTTCTGCTAGAGGAAACCATGACTCCATATGAGATAGGTTTCTCCTTTCCTTGTCAACTAAAGGGCTGGATTTTATTTTTATGCGAATTTATTCAGAGACACTTGGGTAATTTGGCCCAATATATATCTATTTTTTAAAAACATCAATGTTCAAAATATTTACCAACTGTCAACCCCAGGCATTAATCAATCAGAAAAGCATTGACCATACCCAGAACAGGATGGCCCTGCTGGCCAGTACAGCTCAATAGCAGCCCTGTTGAACAGCCCAGTTTACTGCCTCAGCCAAAATAAGAATGGGTTGGATTATTGTGATCTTGTTGCCTACTCTTTTCATATAGAAATAAAATGTTTCAAGATAAAAAAATATATGTGAAAGAATAGTATTTGTTATATTTTTGGTATCAACTGATAAGAAATTAATAACTCTGGTGAAACTCTGGAGTTCACAGATCCATTCCTATTAATCGCTGAAACTTAAATGACTGTTGCTGTGCAGGACACAAGAACACAGCGTATATAGAGTCCATCATTTTGAAAATATGCCATCATTCTGTCATGTTAGAATTAAGAATAGATCTAAAATTTTTAAGTGTAGCTAAAACCGGTTTGGCTCAGTGGATAGAGCATCAGTCTGGGGACTGAAAGGTTCCAGGTTCGATTCCGGTCAAGGGCATGTATCTTGGTTGCAGGCACATCCCCAGTGGGGGTTGTGCAGGAGGCAATTGATCGATGTCTCTCTCATTGATGTTTCTAACTTTCCCTCTTCTTTCCTCTCTGTAAAAAAAAAATAAAATATATTAAAAAGAAGATTAAAAAAAATTTTAAGTGCAAATCACATGGCACATTTTATTACCTGAATACATTGCTATATATAGCCCATTCTTAACTGACATTGGCAGAGACCTTTAGATTTGTAAATGCTAAATTCTAATTCTCAGAACCTCAGTAAATTCTTGAAACTATTCAGCTAGAGTACATTTTCTGAAAGTTTTGTCAGTCTTCGCTAATATTTAGATAAACTATTAGACAGTTTCAAAGAAACATCAATCCAACTAAAATAAATCATAAAATGTTAGCTATTTTTTTGTAAGATGGTGGGAAGTTTTGAACTATGGGAGGCAGCTCTATAATAGCAGTTCACCTTACAGAAAAAAAATATATGTAAAAGTGAGAGTTGTATGTCTAAATTATTACAAAGAATTGTGTTTTCTTCAGTCACTCCTTGTATTTGTTTATTCATCTTCAATATACAGTTATTTACTGAGCCAGCCTAATATGTATCAGATATCAGACTAATACATGATATAAACTTCGTAAATTTTTGACAATTCTATTGTAACTAAAATACTATTACACATAATGTGACTTTTTGGGCTTGATTGAATTAACACACATGAAGTGGATAGAATAGTTCTTGGCCCGCAGTCAGCTATCAAAAAAATATTAGCTATGGCTTAAAAAAAATATTTCATTATATATATAATGGAGGCCCAGTGCACGAAATTCACTGCCAGCCGAGGCCTCCCTCCACACCTGCTTTGGCCTGGTGCTGCCTGTCACCTGCTCCACCATCCCAATGCAGTCCGCTTTCATCAGGGCCCACTGGGACTGGCAGCATCTCCAATGCCATTGGCTGTCAGTGCAATGTTGCCAAGACCCACCATGTTCTGTGCCACCTTCCCCACCCTCCCACCCCCACCCCCAGTGGACAGCACACAACTAACTCCTGCCCATAGGACAATTTGCATTTTAGCCTTTTATTATATAGGACTAGAGACCCAGTGCACAAATTTGTGCATGGGTGGGGTCCCTTGGCCTGGTCAATGATCGACCGGGGGTGGGGAAGGCCTTAGGAGGTTGGCTAACTGGCCTCGGGAGGGACAGCATGAAGTTGGCCAGGGAGGGGGGATAATGCATGGGAGGGACTACGAGAGTTTGGCCAGCCGCGGGAAGTTGGCTGTGGGAGCACACTGACCACCAGGGGCCAGCTCTTGCATTGGGTGTCTGCTCGCTGGTGGTCAGTGCATGTCATAGTGACTGATGGTTTGGTTATAAAGGCCTCTTAGGCTTTTATATATGTAGATAGTGGGGGTAGGAATATTACTGTAACCAATGAACGTACCTATGAAGACAAGTAAACATTTGAGTGTGATCCAAAAGTGTGTTTTCTTTACTAACTATTCAATACTCTGTAAATTAAATTACACTATTTACAAATAATATAATTTGAATAAAATTAGCTAAGGATATTGTTTCTTGTTTGCATCCTTGCCTGATCTTGGTGGCAAGTTCCAAGGCAAGTTTTGTTTCTATTTTTTTTTCTCAATTTAGGTAACTAAGTAAACTTGTCATATAATTTGATAGGTAATATATACAAAAGGTATTAACTTTCCAATTATTTTTTAAGCTATTTTCAGAACACTTTTGGTAAGAAATTTCTTCTTCAGCGATTTCTGTTGACTTTCCATATTTTTTAGAGAGTTTAACAAGTATAAACATACTGTTAGAATGAAATTCTAACGGGGGGGGAATCACTTCTTATAATGGTAGTTGTCATTAAATCCTTCCATTGTTGACCCTAAAAAATAGAGCAGCCAGTTATTTTACCAGCAAAACAAATGGGCTTATTAGGGAAAATAGGAAATTGGAATTTCGGACAAGCATTCTCTCACAAAAACTCTAGGCAATCCAGTCGAAAAGGAGAGAGACAACACTTTATAAAGAAAAAGAAGGAAGCTCGGATGGGGTGCTTTCAATGAAAGTCCACTGGGAAAAATGTGAGAGTTCATGGAGATAATGGTTTCCATTTGGCTGAGTTGCAAGGTTTTCCACTCCCTGGACTTGTGACTGTGCCAGGAGAAATCTTCCTTCCTACTGCTGCAATCAGTAGTTGAGACACTTCTTGATGGGAATACAATGCACCTCTCTTCCTGTAGGGATCTGTAATTGAAGCTTCTTCCTTTTGAGGTGTGCATATGACATGGAGTGGTAGTATGTGAGAGTGCCTCCTTCTAGCCTTCCTAACTTATTTGAAAAAGAGATTTTCTTTATTCAGTCTGACACCACTAAATATTCAATTGGCTCATTTCATAATTTTAACAAACAGCCTCAGAATTCTCAAAGACTAATAGGAGGGCATGTGAGGGTCACAAGGAAAAATTTTCTGGCTCACTGTTTACATTGATGAACAACTTGGAAAATACTACTCTGAATATGCTTCATTGTAATTGTTATTTATTATTTTTCTTATTAGGAATCTTTCACTGAAGTTAACAAAAGACATTGATCAGGAAGCCAGGTGTTCACATATTAGCCTAATGCCCAGCAGTCCATCTGCAGATTGGCCCCTGCAAGGTATGGAAGAAAATGGAGGCATAGATTCTCTGCCCTTCAGACTGATGTTGCAGGACTGCACAGCTGTCAAGACACTATTATTAAAGATGAAGAGAGTTCTTCAAGAGGTAATGGTTTATTCTAAGAGTAAAGTCTTTTGGTGCTAATACACAGACAGACGTGGTTAGTCCCCACTTCTGTGCCAAATTAGCTGCATGGCACAGGGCAGGGATCAAGTGTTGGAAGCTCTGATCTAGACATAATCATCAGCTCTAAAATTTTAATATTTGGTGAAGGAATTTTAAAAAATAATTGATAACAACTAAAGAGAAATAGGCATCAGCTGCTATGCTTATATGCTATGATAAAGCTAATGAGACACATTAAATTAATTTCACTTTAAACATACTGAGTTTTTATTTATCTCTCTATATATATATAAAAGCCAAGCAACCAGAATGCCGGAATCACTGGTCCCTATGACACACACTGAGGCCCACCAATGAGTCCAATTAGGGAGCAGCCCTTTCACTGGCTGCCCCACCTGGATCAGGGTCAGCACTGGCTGACTAATCTCCCATGGCCCCTCTCCCAGCTGGCCTGGCACTTGATTAGCCTCCCCACCCCGATCAGGTCAGGGCCAGCGGCCAACAACCTGTGACTCCTCTCTCTTATCAGGGCAAGCCAAGTGTACCCCCACCCATGCACAAATTGTTGCACCAGGCCTCTAGTATAATAATAAAAATTTAGTCATTTACTTGCAATAAAAATAAATCCAGTAAGATGTAATCTGAATCTTTGATTTTTTTCCTATTGAATATAGTTACCCTCCCACATCCTATGCTCATTTAGATGATAAGCTGCATAATGGAAAATGCATAATACATTCTTTTACCTTTCTGTTCGGGAGTTAACTATTCTTTAGATTTAAATGTATTATCATTTTATTTTTATAATTACCCCCGTTATTATCTTTCAGGGATTTCTAAAAATATATACATTGAAATTTAAGGCAATAGTCTGAGATTTCTGACTTCAAATTCAGGGGATTTTTGTTATGTCCTATGATGAATCACTTGTTTCTCTCTATTGATAGGAGATACTAATAAATATTGTGAAAGAGAAATAAATCATATTGTGCTTAACTTTACAATGATAATCACTGATAATTGCTTTTTAACACTAATAAGAAGAATACTAGAAGCTACCACTAGAGGCCAGAATGGAATTAGGAAGAGAGAATGATATTTAATGGAAGTGATTCCACAGATTATTGAGGACATTCAGTCATGTGTTCTTTTTAGCCATTAAAGCAAAAACTAGAAATCTCTATGTCCCATACCAGTGACTATGTAGCTGGGTGGTCTTAGAATATATGCAGTGGTTTGTATGCTGTGCTGATACTGGATTGCTGTTCGCATTTCAGGAAATTTAAGAGATGGCAGTTAAGCATAGGGATAAAAAATTAAATTACATGTACAACAAAATAAATTATATTTTTAATAGCATAACCAAAACTCAAAACTCACTTTCTAGTTATTGTACTATACTTTACTGTTAACTATACTTGAGAGCTTATTTCTATTGGATCTATTTGTAGAAATCACACACACTCACACACATGCATGGTGAATATTTCCCAATTAGAAATTCTTTTAGGTCATTTTGTTAGCTTGAAATCAACCATGTGGAAGCATTACTGAAGTCAGCAAACACTGTAAATTAGGGCTTTTAATTTTTTAATTTTTGGTGAGCATTTGAAAAATATTTACCAAAACAACTGCTCTCTGAATTAATATTATTTCTGTATTGACAACATAAGCATTTGTTGCACTTGTGGAATCTCTCTGACATTTGACTAAACATATAGTCTGAACCTCTTTGAACAAGGCAATCTGAATAATGGCAGTTGTATTAAAATATATTATTCTGAAAGTCAGTAACATTCAACTCTTCATCTTCTTCTCTCTTTGGTCACATAATTTAGAAAATTCATACAAGTAAAGGGAAGTAGAAGAGTTGGAAGCTGGAAGAGTCAAGAGGTTTTTTTAGGGTATTTAATTTTATAATTTAAAGCTATTTAGTGATATTCACCATAAACCCCAGGTTGAGAATATTTTGAGGTTGTTTTTATACATTTATACATTTTATACCTGTCTGTTTTTCTTCATGAAAAAGTGTTTGAAGAAACTGAAGAGAATTGATTTTTAAAGCTGATGTACAATGAGCAATAATTACATCTATTTATTAAAATTGTTCAGAGAGCAGGGAGTCTTAAACTTTTTATGGTCAACAAGAAAATAAATAGTATTGTGGTTAGTGTAGTCAAGTATTGTAGTAATAAGATATTCATAAGAAAATTATTTATTGAAATTTTTTTAAACCAGAAATTTTCAAATGGCAATTTATATTTCATTACTATATTTGAGTTTAATACCAACTATCCTTTTTAAATTAACAATTCTTTTTAATATAGAACAATAATGTTTATTCCTATTTTGTGAACTTATGTGTTAAATTTATTTTTATTGTTGACACTATTACAGATGTCCTCATTTCCTCCTCTCTTAGCCCGCCTCCTCTCAGCCTTGTGCCCAACCCTCACCAGGTCTTTACCATAGTGTTGTTGGTCTGTGACCATGAGCGATGAACTTATGTTTTTTTTATCCATAGTAATCTGACTTTTGTATACAGATTATTTTTTAATTGCAGAAGAATTCAGTTATTTAATTTTTAGAATTAAAAATGATTAATGAGTTTAATATATCCCACTAGAAAATGCTCTCATTTGAAATTTTTCCTAATGGAACTCAGGTGACATCTGAGATTTAATTTTAAGGTGAGTCAAATGTGAATAATCTAAATGTAGTCACATACTCCTAATTTTGCCTTCCCCACTTCTTTGATGATCAGTTACTATTATTAAAATGCATATAAGTATTCCCAACAATCCCAAACATCAACTCCTTTATTTAAAAACAAGAATAACAAAAATGAACTGACTTTAGTACCATAGAAATTCTGCTGCTATTTTATTCTTTACTATCTATACTAATAAAAAGGTAATATGCCAATTAGACTGGGTCAACTAGACATCTTCTGGACATCCAACTTCCTTCTGGACAAAGCATACTAGTGTCTTTAACCTGAAGTCAAACTTCTGGGTAAGGGTAATGCCTTATGCTGTGGTCGGCAAACTCATTAGTCAACAGAGCGCCAAACCGAGGCTCACGAACCATAGTTTGCCAACCACTACTATAGCAGAAAATAATTTTTTTTTCTTCTTTTGTTAATGTTTTTAAACATGATCCTATTATCTATAAAAGAAGAGGATATCTATAGAACTAGTTTTTGTTATCTTGTTTTCCTTTAATTTGCACTCTTCTTTTATAACCTAGTCTTAGCAGTTAAAATAATATCACTTTTGTAAAATTTATTTACTCGTGACAACAACAGCCGTGACTCAGCAGGGGAGGCTCTCTACAGAGATCTGGCTTCAAGGAGGTAGGGAACATTGTAGAACATGTAGAAACTGGCTTCCAAATTCTACCCTCTGGCCCCAATGATGCATCTTTCACAATGCAAAGTACACTTATCCTCTCCTAAAGCCACCCGAAGAATCATTCCATTTTCCATTCCCAGGGGTGGGAAACTTTTTTTCTGCTTGGGCCATTTGGAGATCATATATATATATATATTTGATTAGAAGCCTGTGGCTTAAAATTCATGCACAAGGGTGTCCCTAAGCCCAGCCTGTACCCTCTCCAATGCCTAGCTCCCCTGCCAATCTGTTTGCCCCTAACTGCCCTCCCCTGCAGACCTGGTCACCCCTAACTGCCCTATCCTGCAGGCTTCATTGCCCACAACTGCCCTCCCTTGTAGGCCTGGTCCCTCCCAACTGCCCTCCCCTGCTGGCCATCTTGTGATGATCATCTTGTGTCCACATGGGGTAAGGATCTTTGATCACATGGGGGCAGCCATCTTTTGTGTTGGAGTGATGGTCAAACTGCATATTACTCTTTTATTAGATAGGATGGAGGCCTGGTGCATGGGTGGGGACCAGTTGGTTTGCCCTGAAGAGTGTCCCGGATCACAGTGGGGGTTCCCTTGGGATATGGGGTGGCCTGGGTGAGGGGCCTGTGGTGGTTTGCAGGCTGGCCATACCCCTAGCAACCCAAGTGGAGGCCCGGGTATCTGGGATTTATTTATCTTCTACAATTGAAACTTTGTAGCCTTAAGCGGAGGCCTGGCCATCCAGGGTGTGTGGAAAGCTTGGCTTCCTCCATGGCTGGGGAAACCCAAGTCTCCCTCCTGCTCTCTATGGCTGCAGCCATCTTGATTGGGTTTATTTGCATATTCACTCCTGATTGACTGTGGACATGGATTGTGGACGTGGCTTGTAGGGATAGCAGATGTGTGGTCAATTTCCATATTACTCTTTTATTAGATAGGATATATATATATATATATATATATATATATATATATATATATATGTAATCATAGGTACGTTCATTGGTTACTTGTCTTCATAGGTATGTTCATTGGTTACAAAAGTTCCACAGAATGACACCATTAACAGTGATGCTATCAGTTAATTTAATTTAATTCCTTCCTCTGTACTTTCAGTTCTATCATCCTTAGTCATTCTTTATTTTCGTGTAAACTTAGCACATGATTACAGCTGAATAGTTTTTCATCCTTATTTTGCTTGTAGACATAATCCAAATGCCTCTTTTAACTTTGTACCTTCTTTTTCCATTTAAGTCTAAAGTATAGCATATTTCTGTAAATCTAATTCACTTAAATTATTTTAGGATCTCTTTTGAACCTTATCAGGAATTCACTCTATAAGACAAAAGCCATACAGGAATTCATTCTTATCAGACAAAAAGCATACCCACAAATATCTTCAAGATAAGTCCTTCTTTAATTTGAAATAGCTGAGGGACAACCCTTTAAGATTTTATAATTTTAATTGTCTGTTGAGAGTATTTATGAGACATAACCTTAAACCTCAACTAAAGGCACTTTTTAAAAAATATTTATAGATTTCAGAGAAGAAGGGAAAGGGAGAGAGAGAGAGAAACATCAATGATGAGAGAGAATCATTGATTGCCTGCCTCCTTCATGCTCCCTATTGGGGCTCAGTGCCCTTGTCTGGAATCAAACCCGGGACCCTTCAGTCCGCAGGCCAATGTTCTATTCACTAAACCAAACCAGCTAGAGCTAACAGCACTTTTTGACTGAACTCAGTACTCTGCAGCACTTTTCACATTTCAGATTAGTTTGCATATTCTAAATTAATTTCTAATGTCATAAAAATATGTATATCTAAATTGGTGTTATTACATAGGTTTCCATTTTTAATAAAACTCATCAAATTATACATTTAACATCACATTGGATATCATTACATAACTGATAGCATCACTGTTAATGGTGTCATTCTGTGGAACTTTTTTCTTCCCCTGGGAGATGTAAATGATCTCTGACCATTTATCATGCAGACCAAGTTAGGGTGGTGTTGTGAATAATTACAAATTGTTGTTAGAGCTTCCCCCCCCACCCCATTTTTAGAATAAGTTAAAAAAAATTAGCAGCGCACCACCATCTTCATACATGGCAATAGATCCCATTGCATATACTCTGAAGAAACTTGTGGCCTTATATCCACTAAGAATGAGTAGTTTTCCAAATAAGAATATTCTGCCTAAAAAGCCTGGCTCTTTGTGAAGAGATAGCACTGATCTTGAGAATAGATTTGATGGGAAGGAAATATAATTCAATGACTCTTTTGCTATGTAAGTAAACTTAATTTTTAATAGTGCTCTGGGAGAGATGAGAGAAATTAGAGACATTCTTTCCTAAACCCAGCCCCTTTTTTCTCATGGAGTCCCATGGAAGGAAGTATATTAGAGTGACAGAAATTGCAGGTGTTTGGAAACATGATTAAATGTCATTCTTAATTCTACCACTTACTAGCTGCCACAAGTTGATTAAGGTTTTTTGAGTCTGTTTCATCATAGTCAATATTACTAACTATCTCATAGGGTTACTTGGACAATCCTATCTAATGAAAGAGTAATATATAAATTGACCGTCACTCCAGCACACAAGGTGGCCATCCCCATGTGGACACAAGATGGCTGCCCCAAAATGGCTGGCAGGGGAGGGCAGGTGGGAGGGACCAGGCCTGCAAGGGAGAGGCAGTTGTGGGGGGCAAGCCCTGTAAGAGAGGGCAGTTGGGGGCAACCAGTCCGGCAGGGGAGGGGAGTTAGGGGTGACCAGGCTGGCAAGGGAAGGCAGTTAGGTGTTACTGGGCCAGCAGAGGAGGGCTATTAGGGACAATCGGGTCAGCAGGGGAGGCCAGATAGGGTCAGTCAGTCTGGCAGGGAACAGTTAGACATTGATCAGGCTGTCAGGGGAGTCATTAGGGCAGTGGTCAGCAAACTGCAGCTCACGAGCCACATGTGGGACTTTGGCCCCTTGAGTGTGGCTCTTCCACAAAATATCACAGCCTAGGCAAGTCTATTTTGAAGAAGTGGCATTAGAAGAAGTTTAAGTTTAAAAAAATTGGCTCTCAAAAGAAATTTTAATCGTTGTACTGTTGATATTTGACTCTGTTGACTAATGAGTTTGCTGACCACTGGGTTAAGGGATAATCAGGCTGGCAGACTGAAGTGGTTAGGGGCAATCAGACAGGCAGGCAGGTGAGCAGTTGGGACCTAGCAGTCCTAGATTGTGAGAGGGATGTCTGACTTCACATTTAGGCCCGATCCTGGTGAGTCCCTGATTGGAGAGGGTGCATGCTGGGCTCAGGGACAACCCCCGACCAGTACACAAATTTTGTGCACCATGCCTCTAGTTAAACAAGTAAATGCATGTAACAGGTTATCACAGTGGAGTGTGGAGTAAGGACCCATGTACAAGAGCTATTGCAATGATTTTGTTTGTGTGATTATTACTGTTCCTACCTATGTGGATGATATTTGAGAATACTCAAACACTTGGAAATGTACCAGTAAATGTTCTTTAATATGACAAAACCTTGTATTTATGGAATAACTTAGCATTAATAGTTAATAAAGGCTATACTAGCTGAAACTAAACGTAGAAGTATTTTTACCACTCAAGCTTTTCTGGACTTTCAGTTGTGGAGGTGCATTTGACCTGATATTCTTTGGCAAAAGAACTACTACATGTCAATTAAATTTTCGTTTTACAGTATACAAATGGTTTTCCAAGTGAGAAATTATGATGACCATGGTAGTAGCAGTTAAAAGAGAGACAAAGGAGAAGGTGACATGTTTTGGAAGTAATATCAACAATATTTGCTGGTGAATTGGAAATTGGGTGACAGAAAAAAAAAAGAAGAAGAGATAACTGAGAGTTGCAATTTAAGCAATGGGCAAATGTTGTTGCCATTTTCTGAGACAGGAACACTAGGAAAGGAGCAAACCATGTGAAGCGGAAAGGAAACTAGAATTCTGTTTTGGCCAGGTTAAGACTGAGGTGCTTACTTAGCATGCAAGTGTGTGTGTCAAGTAGAAATTTGAATAATGTCTCTGCAAACCCAGAAAGATCAGGGTTGATTATTTATGATTAAATAGATTCTGTTTAAAGCTATGAATGAGATAACTTATATCTAAAACCAAGGTGGGGTAATTCAATGTTCAGTGATCAGATATGCAGGAAAAAGAGAATCCAATAAGATGAGAAGAACACTAAGGGTATAGTGTCAAGAAGCTAAGAGAAAATATTACTTTTAAAAAGCCAAGTTAAGACATGGTGCTGAGGTGTAAGCATGATAAGAAAAGATAAGCAGTCATATATCAATCAATCCCATAAAATATTACCTGGGCTTTATGAATTTCAATATATAAGATAACCTAGTCAAAGTATTCATTTATAAACCAAAGCCTAGAATAGAAATATTAACCATTTGTAGGTGGTTCCAAGTTGTCATATTATTAATTCATTTCTTTATAAGTCCTTGGTCTATGCATTTTAATTATACGAAATGAATAACATGTGTCTTAAAAAGAATTTTTTAAAATACCTTTAAATGAATAAATTTAGTTTTGGAAAGAGACTATAGATTTTATTAAGTTCATTAACAATGATAACCAAAAGTTCATTTTAGACAAGGGTACCCACCACACTAAAGTGTTATTTTTTAAAAAATATTATTTATGTTACTTAAGGTTTTTACTTATACTGCAAATCAATCTAGCATAGTGATCAGGCTACGGTTGTCTATATTAGATCAGGCTGCTCAATTTGAATTTCAGCTCTCACTAGGTACATGTGACTTTGTTGCAAGGTGCTTAATTTCTTCAAGAAAATCTGGTATTTTTCAGAAGTAGTAAAGTGTATGTTCAAAACTACTAGATATTATCAAGGTTTTTCCAAAGATTATACTAAATTACTCTCCCAGCAGGGGTTAGTACATTAGTTTAATAGAATGCCTTATGTTCATATATCACCACTTCCCACAAAGAATATTTTGTTTTCCCCTGCATTTCTCTTATTATGAAAGCTGCAGAAATATTTCGGCTACTTCTTTACTGTCAGGTATTTTCTGATGTTTATTTGATGTTGAAATAAAAATGGAGTGGGGTCACCATGAGAAAGTATATGAATGTCAGTCAGAAAAATATCTCCTGGTCAGTCTGCTTACATTATCTGCTAGTTATCTGTATTATTTTATTGCTTATTAAGAACAAAATTACAACCCACAATATTAACAATAAATGGTACTCTCATTGTACCTGAATACTGTGGTTATTTGTGTTATAACCATATTCAATAATTAATCAAATAACCACCAAATGGTTTTGCTATACATATCTGACTTTCAGTTTGCTTCATGAATCAGGTGTTAATGTGTCGGTTTAATATGACTCACATACTGTTATATAATTATATGGGCTAAATTTGGCATTGAGGATTTCAGGCTGCAACACAGCATATATACAGCAGATGGCACCCTACTAGCTCTCCAGGGGATAGTTAGAGTGTTAGGCACTTCTGGCAGGGAAGGTTGGTAGGGAGCAGAGAGCCATTGAACAAATGGTACTGTGGAAAGCCTGCAATTGTGTTCCTCTGAGACACATTTTGACTGGAATGTGTTTTGTTTTTGTTTGAAAATAAGAATCAAAGCAATATTTAGCTACAGTGAAAATGCCTATTTTAATCACCGGGTATATAAAACATCGTGGTACAGATTTAGGTAGCATAATGCAGTTGCTTCAAAGTGATATAAACCTTAAAGTCTTCATATGTTTATAGATGAGGAGAAGTGTTTCAGCATCTAGGGACTCATTTAGTTGGAAGGCAATGATTCCTTAACTCTTTCACTTTAACCTTGATGAAAATGAAAACTTGACAGAACAATATACTTTATTTTAATATACATTTATTAATAGAAATAAAGATGTTCAAATATAGTTTTAAGTAGATTACTTTCTGATCTTGTTTTTTTTAAAGTGAAAGTGGACTATAAAGAGAGGATTCATTAATAAAAAAAAGACTCAAATTATATTTACAACAAATACATGAAAACAAATAGATCTATAGTTGATCCTTAAACATTGCTGGGGTTACTGGCCCTGACACCATGCATTCTAAAATGCATGTATAATTTTTGACCCTTCCCCAAACTATAGTCATCCCTCAATATCTTTGGGGATTGGCCTCAAGAGATTCCAAACTCTGGGTGTGGTCAAATCCCTTATATAAAACTAGTGGCCTGGTGCATGAAATTCATGCACATAAAAGGGAATTAATTAGAGGAAATATTTTAATATTTCTATTTGCCCTTTCTCTGTAATAGAAGTATAAGAAGTAAAAGAAAGTTAGTAAAATGTATATGAAAATCTTTCTCCAGGGGGGCGCGCTGTGGGACTCAGAGTCAAATTCCTGCCCACCCTTGCACCTCGAAATCACATGAGACCCAGACCCAGCCATCCCCTCCCCCACTGGGCAAGATCCAGACTTGGTTGGCCACACCCTTGACAAGCCCCTCTAGGCAGGGGGGCACAGCCTCAGATCCCCCATAGAGCCCCGCCAGCTGGGGTAGGGGCACAGCATCAGGTCCCCTGACAAGCCCCACCAGGTGAGGGGTGCAGCCTCAGGTCTCCAGGTGCACGCCCAAAAGGGGTGCACCCTTGGGTTTCCTGGTGCACCCTCAGGTCCCCTTGGCCTGGTGTTGGGGTGGGTGTCACAGCCTGAGTTCCCCCTGGCCTGGCACTGGGGTATGGGGTACACTTTGAGGTCAAGCCTCTCTGGGAAGAGGACACATCCATGAGATGCTGGGATAGGGGGACATTTTGCAGCCTGCAGTCAAGCCCCACTGGGTGGGGGACACAGCTTCAGGAGCCCCTCCTTCACCTGGCACCATGCAGCTTCAGGTCCCTGCTGATTGCTGTTACAGCTCATTACAGGAACCCTGCCTTTCACTGTGGTTGCAGCCATTTTGTGATGGCATAAGGGTCAATTTGCATATTACCTGTTTATTATATAGGATTGCCCTCTGCAGTCTTAGGATCTCAACCATAGATGGAAAACACTGATTGTGTTCTGCAGTTAGTTGAATTCAAGGATGCAAAACCTAGAAATATGGAGGACTGATAGTATATTTATTGCAGAAAATCTGCATATTAGTCATTAACAACTCAACCAAATTATAAGAAAGCAGCTTTATAAAAAAAAATGAGCATAAGTAGACTCCCATAAAACTTTGTGTAAAAAAGCAGGCAGCAGGCCACATGTGGTAGGGTGTGGTCCTGAAAGTATCATGAGAAGACACTGTGCAATTAAGAGCATTAGTTTGAGAGCTAGAATTATGTAGTCTAAATCCCATCTCTTTACTTACTAATATTAGCTGAATGACCCTAGGCAAGTTAAGCTCAGGAGATAATATTAACATATCACTTAGTTTTGTTGAGAACATTAAAAGTGTTAATATGCTTAAAATGCATGCAAAAGCCCTGCTGGAGTGGCTCAATTGGTTGGGCTTCATCCTGTGCACTGAATGGTTGCCAGTTTGATTCCCAGTCAGGGCACACATCTGAGTTTTGGGTTTAGTCCCTAGCCAGGTCACATATGAGGCCACCCGATCAATGTTTCTCTCTCACATCGATGTCTCCCTCTCATTCTCTCTTCCTTTCTCTAAGTGTATCCTTGGGTAAGGATTAAAAATAAATCTATAATAATAAAAGCATAATATGCAAATTGTCTGAACAATAGAACAACTGGATGACCTTCTGGACGACCACGCCATGGCATACACTGGCACCAGGCTAGCCAAGGTAGATGCAATACCATTGGTCAGGGGGCCCTGCCATCATCCCATGATCACCCCACAAAGGGAGGCACAGGCCATCTTCTGTACAGCGATTGATCTCAGAGCCCTGGCCAGGTGGGCAGGGCCACCCTCTGGTGGGCGATGGACATGGAGCCCCATGCTCAGTTGCCCCCAGATGATCACTTCAAGGAGGGAGGCCCAGAGTATCTGGCTGGCAGCATTGTGGTGGGTAGAGGGGAGGCCTGCCTCTGTACGGTGATCATTTCAGAGGCACGGCTGAGTTGGCGGGCCTTCCTCTGTTGGGCAATGGATTGCAGAGCCCTGACATCAATTACCCCAAAGAGGGAGGTCCAGGCTACCCAGCCAGTGGCACTACAGTGGATGGGTAGGGCCTCCCTCTGTGGAGTGATCATCTCCCACAGTTGGTTGCCCTACAGAGGGTGGCCCAGAATACTGGCCAGTAACACTGTGGCGGGTATATGAGGCTGGCCAGTGATCACCCAGGCCAGCCAAGCGATTGCACCTCATGCCTGTCACCCACAGAGGGAGGCGACCAGTGGCAGGGGAGAGAGGGGCAGTGCTGTACAAATGGCAAACAGTGGCAGTAGCAGGGGCGAGGCCAGCTGCAGGCAGCAGGAGGTCAGGGATTTGAGGGGGGAAGGAAAGCCCCTATAGTCCCTGATCCCCAGCCAGGCTTAGGTATCCTACCCAAGGGGTCCCAGATTGTGAGAAGCTGCAGGCTAAGCTGAGGGACACCCCGCCCTCCCTGCTTCACAAACTTTGTGCACTGGGCCTCTGGTAAATAAACAAAATACATGAAATCATGTTGAACATAAAGCAATACAGATTATTTATTAGTTATTATTATATAACCCAAAGTCTGAGGATAACTTGTGAAATAAGTATCATGGATTAGCCATTAGGAAAACAACTGAATTCAAAACCTGAATTCAAATCTTAAATGTATGACAATTTAGGAATATGATTTTATTCACATTTATTCAATATAATAAGAGGATAAAACTTCTTATAGATTTTATCATGAAGATTACATATAAATTATGTTTGGCAAAGGAAAGTTCTATATAAATATTAGTTCCCTTCTATCCCCTAATGTTTGCTTAAATGAAAGTCTATTTAATATTTTCAAAATTTTTTTATTGATTTCAGAGAAGGGAGGGGGTGGGAGACATAGAAACATCAATGATGAGCGAGAATCATTGATTGGCTGCCTTTTGCACTCCTCCCACTGGGAATCAAGCCTGCAACCCAGGCATATGGCCTTGACCAGAATTGAACCTGGTACCCTTTAGTCCACAGGCCAACACTCTGTCCATTGAGCCAAATCAGCTAGGATTAGAAGTCTATTTTAAAATTATTTCCTTATAGGGAATTCTATATTACTGAAGTGATTTTTTTAGCTTATGTTTGCAGCCAACATACAAATAATTTTAGTGCATCTATATTTTTCTCCAAACAATTTAGTTTTCCCTCAAGATGGCACTTTGTTTAAAACATTATTTTAATAATGTAATATAGAATCGAATTTAATTATTATTCACTGTTACCTTAATTATATTACGATATTTATGTTTTTATTTAGGGCTTTGCAAATAGCTCACAGTCAGCATATTGCTTTGTTTCATTTAACTATTGAATATTTACCATGGTTTGAAAATGTGGTTATAAATAAGATGTGATCTAATTCAGTATCTATTGAAAGTTCTCTTTTCAAACATGCCTGTATTGCATTGGAAACCAAAGGCTGTTTGAAACCTATGGCTGATTTTCTAATATCATAAGGCTTCTTCATTTACTACATATTATTGAAAAAAAATTATTTAGCAACTTTAGAAGTTTCCTTGACTGGGAAGATATCAAATTTAATTGCTACTGGAGATATAATTGCAACTTGTAAATATTATTGAATTATTTCTACAGACATTTTTTATGTAATTAATATCTAAAATTATCCATCTTACTGGCAAATTGCTTAGTACTTAGCAAAGTTATATTTTCTCTCCTTCAAGAAACTTTTGGAAAAGAAAACAATGTTTGGTAATGAATAGCAAACACAAAAAAAGCACTTAATAAAGCACATAAGGATACATATAATTGTGTGGACCATAGGCCCAACTGCTGGCACTGATTTGGGGAGCAAAAGCCCTACAGGTAACATCTATATCTCTGTACATACGGTAAATATAGGAATATATTATTGAAAGATAGTAACACAATGTACTAATTCAAATATGTATTTGATATATTGCAATATTAGAGAATGGAAGAGATACTAGGACACCAGGTATATATGTGTATGTGTGTGTGCTCATGCATATGTGTATATATATGCACACAAGTGCCAATGTGGATTGGGGTTGTTGAGGTATGTATTCACATGTATTGGAGTTGGGACCATGGCTGGTAGCTCAGTTGATTAGGGCATCACCCCAATATGCCAAGGTTTCGAAGTTTCGGTTTTGATCCCTAGTTAAGGCACATGTAAGAATCACCCATTAAATACATAAATAAGTGGGACAACAAATCAATGTTTCTCTCTCTGTCTCAATAATGGAAAAAAAAATTAATAGGTACAAGAAGCAGGCATCCTGAACATACAGTGGTCATCCATTTGCTTCCTTCCTGTCAGATTAGATTTGGCCCTGTTAAAGATCCACAGAGCCTTTCCAAAAATGCTAAGATGCTCCTAGAGAGCAGCAGGCCCGCATTCACAAATCTGTACTTGTCAGCTATTGTCTTACCTGCTTCTCTCCACTAGATCTACTTAATTTACTGTTCCTGTAGGCTTTTTGGCTCATTCACCTTTGTTTTTTATGCATTCATCTTCCTCCTCTTTAGTAGTAAAGCAAGGAATAAATTGCCTTTTTAGTGACCAAGTCTCCCCTTTTTTCATTACCTTAGGGAATTCTAGATTTGTTTGGCTACACAGAGTAGGAGTGATCTGGATTCCACCTTATTCACATAAATTACCACCTCACATAGAATTTACCAGTTCCTTACTACTCTCCACCTCCTCCCTCTCCCCACTACACACACCTTTTTATTTAAATCACAGCCCAATATAAACGTACTTTCTTTCTGATACGTTTTCATCAGTGTTTCAGATATCCATGGTCTCTCAGCTATTCTTGTTTAACCCTGACATCAAATTCCTGTTCATGAGATAATAAGCAAGCATTCAGCTTTAATTGAGATATTATAATGTGAGTTATTTTCCTTAACAGCACCATTCCTGTAGCTGATTATGGTTGTTTAGCATCCATTTTCCTAATTTTAAGCTTCTTTGAGGCTCTTACTAACTGTGTACAAAGTGAGTTAACTTGACAACCTGTTACAAAGTACCATGGAACTTCATTCTGTATAATTACTGAATGAGATAGTGATAGAACTCATAACTCTACACCTGTTTGTGTTTAAGGAATAACAACTGTATTGATTCTGTACCTTTTTCTCGTGGCAATGATAGACACATCTGATAATGATAATCATTTTTAATAGGGCCTTGTAGACATCAAGCTATCGATCAATTTAGCCACTGACCCTATTTTAGATTTTTTATAAATATTCTTTACACCCTGCCCTGAAAATTAAAATATAAAACATTGGAACACAAACTAACATAGCTTTCCTCAAAAAAGTATGCTGTATGTTTGTATGGTAAGTAATATAAATGCAATAGAGTAAATATTTAGTAATAATAAATCATTATGAAAAATGAGATTCATTTTGACAATTTAAAAATAGTATTGATATTCTAAACTGTATATAAAATTTTTCTTTAAAAGTAATACTTATTTTAGAAGAAAATAACAAGGAAAATCCAGATATGGTTTATTATATATTTGGATAGTACAAGTACAAATGGACTTGCATCATCATCCTAGGACTTCAGGAGGCATAGTAGAGGAAATTCAAGATAATAAAAAATCTGGATGGAAAAAATTAGCAATCAATAACTAATAACCGATGTTATTTGGGTTGTTATAGGTGTAATTTTGGTAAAAAGAAATGATGATACCTGTATTCAGAATTTAAATGGAGAAGATAGGAATAATAAAACACTTTGGAATAAAATACTTTATATGACATTTTAATTGTGCCTACATTTCTGAAGAGAACTTACTATTTTATTGACTAATTTCTTAAGCTTTGTGTTTATTTTATAGATTCAATATTAGTTTTATATATGGCATTTTATTTTATAGGCCCCTTACTATATCTGATGCAATCCAGTGTATACAGAGACTTTTGTTTAGTTTTTCCACAAATATCATTGAATAAAAGTCTCTAAGGCTACAAAAAGAAAGAATGAAAAAGTAAGAAAGAAGAAGGAAGGAGAAGACAGGGTTGCCCTCAGAAAAGATATATAAAATTTTCTCCACTTATTTGCTGATGGGCACTTATGTTTTTTTCCAAATCTTAGCTATTGTAGATTGTGCTGCTATGAACATACATAGGGGTACATATATACTTTCTGATTGGCATTTCTAATTTCTTGGAATATATCCTAGAAGTGGGATTACTGGGTCAAATGGGAGTTCCATTTTTAACTTTTTGAGAAAACAACATACTGTTGTTCTTCACAGTGGCTGCACCAGTCTGCATTCCTACCAGCAGTACACAAGGGTTCCTTTTTCTCCACATCCTCTCCAGCATTATTGTTTGTTGATGATAGCCATTCTGACAGGTGTGAGATGGTGTCTCATTTTTATTTTGATTTGCATCTCTTGGATGATTAGTGACTTTGAGCTTGTTTTCATATGTCTCTTTGCCTTTGGTATGTCCTCTTTCCAAAAGTGTCTATTTTGGTCATTTGCCCAGTATTTTATTGAATTGTTTAACTGCATTTTGTTAAATTATATGAGATTAAACCCTTATCTGAAATAGCATTGACAAATATGTTCTCCTATGCAGTAGGCTTTCTTGTTGTTTTGTTGATGGTTATAAAACTGTGATACATCTACATAATGGAATACTATGCCACTATAAAAATGAAGGAAATTTTACCATTTGCAACAGTATGGGTGGAACTGGAGAGCATTATGTTAAGCAAAATAAGCCAGTCAGGGAAAGATAAATATCACATGATCTCACTCATTTGTGGAATATAATGAATAACATAAACAGATGAACAAAAATACAACCAGAGACAAATGACAGGGGAAGGGAGGTTGGATAGCAACCAAAAGACTTGTATTCAGCCGAAACCGGTTTGGCTCAGTGGATAGAGCGTCAGCCTGCGGACTGAAAAGTCCCAGGTTTGATTCTGGTCAAGGGCATGTACATTGGTTGCAGGCGCATCCCAGTAGTGGGCGTGCAGGAGGAAGCTGATCGATGTCTCTCTCTCATCAATGTTTCTAACTTTCTATCCCTCTCCCTTTCTCTCTGTGAAAAATCAATAAAATATATTTTTAAAAAAAGACTTGTATTCATGCATATTAGCATAACCAATGGACACACACACACTGGGGTGGTAGGCACTAGCCCAGAGTGGGAATGACTGGGGAGTGGGGGTTGGAGGTCAATTGGGAAAAAAACTTTAGACAATAAATAAAATAAAAGTTTTTCGGAAAGTTAAGTCAAGCTTAAAGCCTAAAATTTCTATGGGTGTAAGACATCATACAATAAACAGATCCCCCGTGTTTTAACTATTGAAATCCTAATCCATAATGTAAGTGCATTTGGAGATAAGGCCTATATAGGAATAATTAAGGTTATAAGGATGGAGCCTTAATCCAAAATGACTGGTAATGACTGGTATCCTTATACTATAAGAGAGACTCACCAGGGATGCAACCACATAGAAGACATTTGGACACAGACAGAAACAGAGAGAAGACTTGTGAAGGCACAGAAAGATGATGGTCATATGCAAGCCACAGAGAGAGACCTTAGGAAAAACCAAACTTTCCAACACCTTAATGTTGGACTTCTAGTTTCCAGAACTATGATAAAATACATTTCTGTTATTTAAACCACCCAGTCTGTGGTATTAGTTATGGCAACTCTAGAAAACGTATATATCAGCCAACATCCTAAAGAGAGGAAAACAAACCAAAAGCAGATCATAGACAGGGAACCTAAAGGCTTTGTCTATTTTACTAGTACTTAGAGGATCATCAAGAAAGTGCATAGTAATGGAAAACTATGCAGCAGTAAAAAGAAAAAAAAAGCATCTCTTATCCTTTGAGACAGCATGAATGGACCTGAAGTTTATTATGCTAAGTGAAATAAACCATACAGGACAGACACATCCATATGATGTCACTTATTTGTGGAATTTAATGACCAAAACAAAATAGGTCCAGCGGCATGGAGGCATAGAGGCATGAAACAGGCTGATAAATCTCAGAGGTAGGGCGGGACAGAGGCAGTAAGGAAAGAGATTAGCCAAAAAACATATATGATTATATACTTATATATACTTGTACAGTATATGCCATAGTCTTACAATGTTGATAAAGAAGCAGAAGGTAGCTATGTAGTCTCACACATTCATCCATAGGTACATATGACAAGATGCTTGATAGTTTTGTACTGGTAGCAAGAAAGGGGCAATGCTTCCTTGATGGTTTTACTGTCAAATAACCAAGAGATTAAGTTAATTTTAGGCTGATATTTTATACAGAAGCATGTTGTGAAGGTGGCAGTCTGTCCAGAAATTAATCTGGTTTCAATAGGCAGGATTTACTGCCACAATGATTGCTGCGGGGAATGAAGATCAGCTTAGGGTGATCCAGGTTTGAAGTAATAAGTGTGGAGTCAGGCAGTATCGGGTATCAGGGGTGAAAGAGAGGACTGAACGTTGTATCAAAATTGAAATGCAGATATTAATGACTGATTTTGTAGAGGGATTGAGGAGAAAACATATCTAAGATGGTCCGCACATTATACAATTGCTGGGAATGGCAAGGGTGGAGATTAAAAATTCTAGTTCTGAAGACAAAATCATGGGTTTGATTTAATTTATGTTAGATTTGAGATACTGGTGGTTTATCCAAATGGCTAATGCATATGACTTATGAATAAGTCATCAATACAGAAGATGCTAGAATAAAAGGTCATGCCTAAATTTACATATTTATGAATTTATGTGATTAGATATGCTTAAATAGCAATATGATTCATTATCCCTCTGTGATTTATGAAGTGGGCAATGATAAGGAAAATTGAAAGAAAAAAGTAAAAATAGGTGGGTCTGAAGAAGGGAGTAAAGGTAAGGTGTGCAAAGAAGCAGTTATAAAAAAAATAACAAACACGTAGTGCTTACAATGTGCCAATATTGTTCTAAGTTATTTACAATATTACACCATTTAATCTTCATAACACCCCTATAATAATAGTGTTCTTATTATCACCCCTACTTCATAGGTAATTCAGATTCAGTGCTTAGGTATCTTGAAGTTAGGATTTAAATAGCCAAGAGCTTCAGATTCATAGTCTTAACCAGTCAGTATGTTATGCTGCCTCCTCAAAAAAAAAAAAAAAAAAAGTACAGTTTTTGTGAAAATGAAGGGTCAAAGAGTGGGGAAATAGAAAGAATATTCTTAAACAAAACAGGAAAGAGTCGTCATAGTCAAATTTTCCACAGAAGTAAAGAATAGTTCACTGGATTATGTTAAAAATGATGTCTGATTTAAAAAAAAGAATATGTTATGATAATGAGAAGATAAGTTTAACTTTAGACTTATAAAATTTTGGGATAAAAATTATGAAAAAAAGGAAGCTTGTAGATATAAACAAGTCATGCTTTAAAAGTCTGATTTTGAAATAAAAGAAGGGAGGATAATTGTAAATGGAAGAAAGAACTGCATCTGTGATCCAGTCTCTTCACATGCTGATTTTCCTTGTTAGATACATCACCCTCTTTACACACAGCATGTTCGTGATTGATGCTTCTTAGTATTAATATTCCCTTTCTCAAATATTTACAGTTTATTTCCACCACCATTTTTCTAAACACAAAGCTTAACATTGGACCCCCACTTAGACACAACTCTTTTCTTAGCCAATGTGTCAATAAATCTTATTCCAAAACCTGTTTGTTCTACATCATCATTTACTCTTCTTTTTTTTTGTTTTTTTTTTTTTTTTGTTGTTGTTGTTCTTAATCTTCACCCCAGACTATTTTTGTCATTGATTTTTAGAAAGAGTGGTGGAAGGGAGTGAGGGAAAGAGACAAGATAGAGAGAAAAAGGGAGAGAGAAACATCAATGAGTGAAAGGCATTGATTGGTTGCCTCCTGCAGGTATGTGCCTTTGACCAGAATGAAACTCTTGACCTCTAAGTCCATGGGCCAAAGCTCTAACCATTGTGAAAAACAGGCTAAGGCTACTCTCCATTTTCATAACCAATACTGTTGTTCAAAGTTTTATTGCCTTAAATGTGTGAAATATTACAATAGTCTCATAACCAGGAAGCAGTATTGCAAAGACTTTAGGAGGAGAAGCTATTAAGTCATACAGAGGATAGAATACCGTCTCTGGCATTTGCATACCAGTTGCCTTTGGGGAAGTTATTTAATGTCTACGAATTTGTTTCTTCCTCTATAGAATGAACAATTAAATAATATCTGAGAAAACCAATAAGTATTGGGTAGTAAAAAAAAAAGAGAGAGGAGGGAGATGAGAGAGAGAAAGAGAAAGAGGAAGATGTGAGAAGACTAGTAAATAATGCAGAATGAAAAAAACATAAAATAGAATAACTATGATCTTTCTCTTCTCTCTTTTCTAACCCAGTCTTATTTATCTCATCATTCTATTTTTCTTCAAAAATTCCAGCAACCCTCTATGTCCTAGAAGATAAAGTCCAACTGTTCATGCTTTGTTCTAAGCTGTTTATAGTGTTGCTATTCAGCCTTATCTCCCATTTAATGTTTCTACTCTGCTCTGGTCAGTGTGCCCTTTTCATTATTCTCTAGATATCCCATGCTGATTTCTTAATTTTTTCGGAGCAATGGTAAATGGGATATTTTATTTTATTTATTTTATTTTATTTTATTTTATTTTATTTTATTTCTTTAGTTTCTATTTTGGTGAGTTCATTATTGGTGTATAAAAAAGCCATAAGTTTATGGGTGTTAATTTTAAATTTTGTATAATTGTTTAAGTATTAAGCCAGAAGCAATGCCAACATCCATGAGAAGCCATTATGCTAAATAACCTAAATGTGTTATACTTAGTGACAAATCCATGTTGATTCAACTTGTAATATAGAGATAATATCTCCCTCTAAGGCAGAGGATAAATCTATTTTGACCAGAGTTATAATGTCCCCTCTAGGACAATGTTTGTACAAGTTGCTAGCACCACCTTTAAAACATTATAATTTCCTAAATCTGGGGTTCTTATCTGTTACTGAGGGTGTGTCCTCTTCCACCTGGGTTGTTCCACATACCTCCCAATGGGATTTAGAGGGTTGTGTGGCTAAGTGGAACTTAATCCTTTCACTTTTCTCTCTCAGACTCAAACCCCTCTCCTCTGACAGCTGTTAGTCTTCTCTCTATATCTATGAGTCTGCTCCACTTTGCTAGTTTATTTTATTAATTAAATTGCACATATATGGTGCTTGTCTTTCTCCGACTGGCTTATTTCACTTAGCATAACACTCTCCAGGTCCCTCTATGTTTTAAGTTTTTTACTTAAAAACTAAGGTGTGACTAATGACTTTACCTATCACAAAAGGTAAGGTCTTTAGTCACATCTTAGTTTTTAAGTGAAAGAGTCACATCCCATTTAAACTTCTTTGGAAATCCATTATCACACCAAATTAGAAAGTATAATATTGAGTATGGTACTCTTGTCAGAAAAAGCAATTTACAAGAAACATTGGCTGACCAGATCCTAGAATTTTACCTATAGGTATGGATGGGGAGGAGGAAGATAAATAAAATTGAGAGTGATTATCTTCAGGAATTTTAATTAATTTATGACTGAATAAGAAAACTATGGCACATCTACACGATAGAACACTATGCTGCCATAAAAAAGAAGGAATTTTACCATTTGCAGCAATCTGGATGGAACTGGAGAGCCTTATGCTAAGTGAAATAAACCAGTCAATGAAAGACTGGCTTATTTTTCACATGCTCACTCATTTATGGATTATAAACTGCTGAACAAAAAGATCGATACAGAGGCAGTAAAGCATCAGACTGTAAAATTACAGCATGAAAGTTAGGGAGAAGTGGGGTAGATAAGAGATCAACAGAAGGATTTGTATGCATGCATATAAGCATAACCAATGGACACAAGACACTGGGGGATGAGGGCATGTATGGGAGTGGGATATGGGTGGGGGGCAATGGGAAGATATGTACACATGTAATACCTTAATAAAAAAAAAGTTAAAGCGAAGTCCTTAATGGGAAAAAAAAAAGAAAGCACTACCATTTATAAAGAAACTATTGGCCTATTGCAAGAATCTTTGTGCAATAGGCCTTCCTTCCCCTGGCTTCCATCACTGGTTTTCCTATGACATCCAAGACGCAGGCCTTCTGCCTTTGCTCTGGCCAGAATCTGCCATCTTTGTCATCGCTGTAGACTCCAGCTGGAGTCTGCTGTTTTTATCTTCGCTGCAGCTGGAGTGCCCCTCCTTGACATCCCTTCACCCCCCTCCCTTCCTCTCATAGCAAATATCCTTCCCTGCCTGGCTGCTCTGTGCCTGGAGCTGTTGGGCAGCGGGGCCACTGCCATCTTTGTTCTTCTAATTGCATATTCCCTCCTGATTGGCTGGTGGGCCTAATGGAGGTATGGTCAATTTGCATCTTTCTCTTTTTATTTGTGTAGATTTTAATCAAGTAGTAAGCTTGGATATTTACATTTGGATTATTCTGCCATTGTTTATATTTTAAAATGTGTTAGATTTTATAGACTCTGTTCTGCGCCTACAGATGGCATTACTATCACTGTAGAAAGAAAGTATATTTGATCTCTTGCCTGGTGATTTGAGAAAGTGAAACCCAATGGATTTTCATTTTGTTGTTTCTCATATCATTTCTAGCAGGTTCAATAAAGAATGCAATAGTTCTCTGTTTATCCTAGTTATGGATAGTTAATCATAATAGAGTTATACAACAATATCCTCATATCAGCTGTTCTTTACTAGAGTCATGGTTTGATGAGGTAAAGGATGCATTTTATGAACAAATTGCTATACCATACTTTGTGGTGTGCTTTATGGCAGGAGAATAACAATCTAGTGTTTTCATGGCTTTTATGATAGCTTTCGGTTGTTTGGTAAAAAAAGAAATTTGAAAAGTTTTTATTCTCTTTTGTTGCACATTGAAATAAAACATTTTATTTTTTAAACTTTATTGTTCTGTTTTTCCTATAAAGGAAAAACATTCCTCTCTTTCTCTAATATTTGGAGTGCATTTGTGAAACTCTGAAGATGAGTAAGATCAAACCTTGGAAATTCTGATCTAATGTAGTCTGACTTAAAACTTTCTTTGAAAATCCCCTGTGTCCTCAAATTGGTCCTGGTGATCTAGGCTGTTTCTTTAGTTTATAATTCGGAGTTTTCCTGAGTTCTAGTTTGGACAGTATGAAGATTTAACTGTTAGAGTCAGCAAGAGCCCCGCACGGCTCTGGTGCTCTGAGTTCTTATATTCTTCTAAATTCTTCACAGTTATGCCCTGGCAGGTTCCTTCTTGAACCCTGCCCACTGTACTAGCTGTTGTGAACTTTGTTTTATGTTCCCTAGTTATAGATGTTGGATCCGAGTCCTTTTGCCTCTGGCTGGGCCTTGTAGGATGCCAGGTCTTAGATGAAGAAGCCATGAGAAGAAGTGGATGTATAAGAATTAGTCTTTATTGCAGAAGCCAGTGGCCATATCGCCATCAGACAAAACAGTCCTTCATAGTAGTTCTATACAGGCAGGCAGCCATACACCAGCTGGTAAATACATGTCTTTCCCACACAGTAGTAACAGTCTGTAATTATTTGAGCAGCCGCACACTGTCCCTTAGACTCACTGCTTTACATGGTAGCGGTACCTAAGCTTTCTGCCTCAGCAGCTTCTCTAGCCTCTCTGGCTCAGCAGCTAGTCCTGTCTCCCTTGCCAACTACACTGGCTGGTCTCTGTAGTCTCGCACAGTAACTACCTCCTAACTTGTCCCCCAGCACGCTGACTAGTTAACATGGTAGTTATATCAGAGATACCTATGAACTCTTAGTCTTATATCATTGCAGTGCCAAGTCTCAGCTCTGAGCTCTCTAGCCTTTACCTGCACATAGGAGCTACATTATCTGCGCCTACAGCCTCTGCTTCTCTCAGTAACCTGTACATTACTCCAGAGACAAAGGAGGCCAGTTTCCAACAGTGACATCAATCATTTTGGCTGCAGAAAGACACAGTGCACTGTGTGCCCATGCAAATGCTTATGGTATCTTAGCCTAGGTGCAAAGTGGCCTTGGACAGTCTGGTGTATTGACAACAAGGCCTCTGTGCTTTAATTGGCCTTGACTAACAGGCACCCTCTGGCATGGTTCCCACAATATCCGATCTAATAAAAGGGTAATATGCAAATCTACCAAACCATGAAAAGACCGGTTGCTATGATGCACATGACCACCAGGGGCAGATGCTCAATGCAAGAGCTGCCCCCTGGTCAGTGCACTCCCACAGGAGGAGTACCACACATCCGTAAGCCAGGCTCACAAGCACAGCAGTGGTGGTGGGAGCCTCTCCCAAATCCTCGGCAGTGTTAAGGACCCTTCAGGGGTTGTCCGACTGCCGGCTTAGTCTTGCTCCTAAGCCAGCAGTCAGAGTTCCGTCAAGGGGTCCTACACTGCAAGAGGGCACAGGCTGGGCTGAGGGGCTTCTGCCCCCCAGTGCACTAATGTCATGCACTGGGCCTCTAGTCTTTTAATAAAACTTTGAAGGTTGACAAAGTAAAGCCTGAATTAACATGTAAGTAGGCAGTTATTTAGAATTTAAGTGATGAATAGAAACTTAGAGTTAAACACTTAGTCTAGAGGCATTATAAATTTTATATTATTCTACAACCTTAGACATTTTTTTAAAAAATACCTTAAATTCATGAAAATCAAAGGCATAGAAGAGTAAACATCCACAGAATTCATATGATAAGATATTCTAAGTGATTATGCATAATTATAATATACTCAGCTGTTTTCTTTTATTAATATTCTGCCTCCCTAGTCTAGAAAAGCTTGCTTTAATTTATTTTATTGTTTATTATTTTTCAGGTGTTTAGACCACTTCATGACTTCATCTATCTCCCTAATGAGATAAAATGATACTCAGTTGTTTGAAATGTTGGCATTCAAAATTTTTATTTTTAAAGGTTTCAAAATTTGTGGTTTAACAAAAGAGGTTTTTAAAAGCTCCTTGGAACATCTGAGTGCCCCAAATATGAGAGTATTATGTCTCTGGAAATTTGTTTTATTTTGCATATTCTATATATTTCTGAGGGTAATGTATCAAACCTTCAATATGGACCTGGCCAGTGTGGTTCAGTTGGTTGAGCAAAGTCGCATGCAATGGTTTGATCCATGGGCACATGCCTGGGGGTGTGGGCTTTATCCCCAATAGGAGGTATGTGGGAGGCATCCATTCACTCTCTTACTATCACATTGAGTTTCTCCCTCTTCCTCCCTCTCTATCTAAAAATCTTCATTAAAAATACTGGGGAGGGGGAAACTTTCAGCTATGAATATGAATATTTTTATTTTTATTTCTGTCAATTTTTATTTTATACATTTTGAAATAATACTGTTGGATGGATTGACCCTTTTATAATTATTATAATGCAGGTTATAATGATTATAATTCACTTATTTTCATCTCTATTAAATCTGAATTGAGTCTACTTGGTCTAATATTTGTATAGCTGTACTAGTCTGTTGAATAGTATTTGCCTGGTATGTATCTTTCATTTTTTTAATTTTTTATGTGTGTGTGTGTGTTTTAAATTGATCCTAGGAAAAAGAGGAAGGGAGAGGGAAAGAAAAACATCAATGAGAGAGAAACATTAATTGGCTGCCTCTTACATGCCCCCAACTGAAGTTTGAGCCCACAACCTGGGCATATGCCCTGACCAGCAATCCAATGAGTGGCCTCTTGGTGCATGGGATGATGCTCAGCCTACTGAGCCACACCAGCCCGGCTCATATTTTCATTTTTTTACTTCTATATTCTCATATATTTTACGTGTCTCTAGTAAATGAGACATAGTTGACTTTTTTTCCCCTTAGACTCTAGATTAAAAAACCTTATCTTTTTATTGGAATCTTATTTTGTTTGCCTTTAATTAGCTACTAAAATGTTTGGGAACTCAAATGTATGACCTTAATATTTTTCTGTTTGTCCTATTTGTTCTATGTTTCTTTTTTTTATCCCCTTGGATTAATTATTTTTTTAATTATCCCATTTACTCTTTTATTAGTTACATATATAATATTTAAAACTATTATTTATATATGTAATATTTAAAATTTATGCTTTTAGTAGCTGTGCTAAAAATTACAATATATCTTGGACCTCAGGAAAATGTAACTTAAATGAATATTTATATAATTTTTTGTGTAATGTTTAAATTTTAGAACACTTTTACCCAGATATTTACTATTTTCTTTGAACTTTAAACATTCCTACACCTCTGAACTTCTATTTGAGATAATTGTTCTAATGCCTGAAGAACTGTTCTAGTTAATATTTGTTCTAGTATGGGTATGCTGGTGATTGGAGTGATTTCAAGATGTACAGGCATCTTTGGAAACTTAGGGGGGTTTGAAATGGAAGGAAAGCCAGAAGTTTCTCCATAAACCAGTGGTTTTCAACCTTTCTAATGCAATGACCTTTTAATACAGTTCCTCATGTTGTGGTGACCCCCAACCATAAAATTATTTTCATTGCTACTTCGTAACTGTAATTTTGCTACTGTTATGAATCGTAATGTAAATAACTGTGTTTTCCCATGGTCTTAGGCAAGCGACCAATTCTTGGTCAAGGGTATGCACCTTGGTTGTGGGCACATCTCCAGTAGGGGGTGTGCAGGAGGCAGTTAATCCATGTTTCTCTGTCATCAATGTTTCTAACTCTCTATCCCTCTTCCTTCCTCCCTGTAAAAAATCAATAAAATATATTTTTAAAAAAAGTCTGATACTAGATGTGAGGGGGTTTTCCCCAGACCAACCAATTCCTCAATTCTCTGCAGATAACAAATGAATATTCTTCAACCCAATAACCCAATTCAGTTCTGACATAACCCACTTGGAGTTAACATCTGATTTCCCAATTTAAGGGCTCAGTTCTACAAGACTGTCTCTATTTCTATATTCTAATCTCAAATACAAATTGCCTATGCTTCTAACTAACTGGCTATAAATTAAAGTTTTCCAAAACCCCCTCTTTGCATTTGATAATTTACTAGAATGGCTAAGGGGACTCAGGAAAATAATTTACTCATTATATTATTTATTATATTATTGTAAAAGGTTGCAACTCAAGAATAGCCAGACAAAAGAGATGCATAGGGCAAGGTATGGAGTCAGGGACATGGCATTTCCATGTTCCCTCCAGTTGGGTCATCCTCCCAGCACCTCCATGAATTTCTCCAAATCCCTTGAACTAGGATTTTGAGAGACACTTTATTAAGTAGGCATTAATGATTAAGTCATTGGCCATTGGTGAAAAAGTCAGGCTCGAGCCCTTTCCTCTCTCTAAAGGTTAGAGGATTGGGCTGAATGTTCTAATCTTCTAATTGCGTGGTTGAATCCACCTGCAAGGAGCACTCCTCCTGAAGCTGTCCAGGAGCCCCAGGCCCTCAGCCATCTCATTAGCGTGCACGCATTACTTGGGAGAGTCCAAGGATTTTAGGAACGAGATGCCAGGAAACCTTGGCAGAAACCAAATATAAAATTTTCACAGATGTCAAATTTATTTCTCTGGGTTCTGTTTTTTTTGTGGGGGAATCTTGAAGTTTCAAGTCTTTCACTTTTCAAGACCTTGTGAGGTCTCTGAATAAATTTGGGTTTTGATGAGACCTTTCTAGTTTTTCTTAGTAGAGCATTGGTTAATCCAAGAGTTAAGAATGAGGGTATTTTGGCAAATATATTTTGCCAATTGTTTTTATAAATGAAGCTTTCTTTGAACATAGACCTAACTATGTGGTTACTATTATCTATGGCTGCTTTCCTACTACAAAAGAAGATGTGGGGTGGATTTGAATAGTTGTGACGGACAGTATGGCCTGCAAAGCCTAACATTCACCATCTTGCTCTTTCCAGAAAAAAATAAAAAGTAAATTGCCCACTTCTGCTCTAATCCACCATTATCAAATTAAAAATAACTAGAATTATTTATAAGCTAATAATTTCTCCTGTTCCTATTAGGAGAGCAGTCTCACTATCTTAGATTATGATTTTTATAAAATGCATTTAGAACATAATCACATATATTTTTTTCATTGATAACAAAAGGTTTAATACAGTTTATCCTTTCGTTGTCCAAATTTCATTATATGTTGTTTATTACAGCCCAAATTTAGTTTTGCATTATTTAGGAAAATTATTATAAATATTAGGGTCTAGGAAAATACTTCAGGAATGAAAAAAATGCCAGTAGACAAATGTCTTCTATCTTGAAACTATACTATTTATTTGTATAAGCCAATCAAAACTGAATATATGTGTACTGAATTTTCAACCATTGAACAAAGTTGTGTACCTAGTTTTTCATTTATCTAAATTTATATTAACCCTCTGCTGACTATTATATAGATTATTGTCAAGCCATTAGTGTTTCTCTTTCTGAAATTTAGAGTATTCTTGATTAGAAGTAAATTATTATTACTGTCAACCATATTTATGTGAATAATTCTTTGTAACTCCACCCCATGAATATCTGAAAAGAAAATAAGGCAATTCAATTAAAGCTGTGCGTTTAAAGAGTCAACAAACATTTAAATATACTCACAGTGCATATATTTTTAAGAAGCCTGTGACCACTTAATCTGATCCTTCATAGCACTTCATGAATTATAAATATTAGAATGCGATATACACTCTTAAGTAATTTGAGATCAAATGGTCATGTTAAAGAGTTCTTTGTGTATGTGTTACATATACACACATATATGATTTTGCCTTCTTATGTCCTTGCCTATGAATGCAATTTGAAAAATATAACAGGAAGTTGTATGTATAACCCTTTTATTGTGAATTTGACTTTCAAAATCATGGAAGGCAATAGGCTTTTTTCAGAGCTTAGGTGACAATGATTACCTAGTCCTGAATGCATGTTATAATGCAACTGACCTCCCATAAAGAATTTCTGTAAGATTATTCTCTGATGCTACTACCTTGTTAGCACAACCTACTGAAGGTGCCAACAAAAGGCAAATGACATACTTACCCTTGTGTTCATTACAATTGTGGGTGAGACTTTCTGAATACGAATTTCAGTTCTACTACTCAAAAAGTAGATAACCCAGAACGTGTGAATTTTCTTCCTTTCTGTGGATAAGAATGTACCTACTTTCTAAAATTAAAATGATATGAGATTACTTGTGCCTAGAATATAGTAATTCAAAAAGAGTTGTGATTTTTTTCATCATTATCACCATTATCAGCACTATGGTACTTCCAGACCATTTATTGTGGGCTTGAAGTTATTATTATTATTTAAACTGTCAGTACATTTTATAAAGCTAGCTATATTTTAACCAACATTGTACAGTGAATTTTATTACCTACTAGGCTTTCTTTCTATAGTAATTACATTCTTATCACCTCATATAGTATTTGAACTTTTAAAAATTTGCCTTTCCAAATGTATTTGTAAGCCAAATATATGAGTCTAACTGTATATTCTTGCTGTCCTGACTTTTAATGAAATGTTGAAAAGAATTTGATTGGTACACTTAAAACACATACTCGCTGTATGTAAAATTTACCTAAAAATACTAAACACATCTTGTGTTTTAGTTAATAATATGCATTAATAGTGTACACTGATATCTAAAATGAACTTTGAAATGTACAAGAAAAAAGGTACCATGTGCCTTTTCATATGCAGTAGTTTGTTAATGCATTAATGTGTTATCATTTGAAACCTAGAGGAAAGAATATAACCATTTGGTTGGCCCTTGGCAATATTTTCTATTTTAAAAAATTTAGTTCTTAATTTTCTAATGAAATAGGTAACATTAACTTCACTTTATAGAAAACTAAGGAAACTGAAGAACAATCATGTTCATTATTTTTATTTAGTACCCAGTTAATAAGTGGTGGACCTGGATTAAAACATGTGCCTGCTCATGTCTGAGGTAAAATATATCTACCATTCTGCTTATTCTGTCTACACATAGATATAGGGGGGAGGGAGTCTTTACAAAAATCAATGATTTGAATGTTTAGAACCAATTGAGAATCACCAAATCATATTAGTCTTTAAAATTTTTGAAACATTTCTTTAAGAATATTTTAAAGAGACATAATCAAATTTAAAACACAGATTTGTCAATTATGATTGCAGATTGTCAATTATGTCATTGCTCACAACAATGCATTATGTATAGATGTTTGCCTATTGGTTACATCTGTATGAACAAACAAAATAATATTATTATTACTTTCCATCTAAATGTTAAGGATGAGTGCTTCTAATTTCAGACACAATATTTTAATATTATTTTTTATTTGTTTGAAAGCAAAACAAAAGCCTAACCATATTAAGTTACCCATGTACTATTACCATTTTAAAGATACAAATTGGTTTTCTTAAAATAAAAAAATTAACCCTACTTACTCTCTAAGGAATTTACTTGATGTAAAAAAATGCCTTGTACATTCGTTTTTTAGATTAACTTTTAAGAGTCCAAGGATTGATGTAAAAATAGCAATGCTATGACTATAATAGAAATATAAACAAAAGACAATGTCGTTTATGTACTTCATTATTTACTAATGAAATAACATGATGATTTCTCATTTCAATACAAATTTCCAGCTAGATGACAAGCAATTCAAAATGTAGTTTAATGCAATGACATAATTTTGTGATTAGTGTGTCTTCTTTAAGCTTTCAATCATAAGTTATAATTTAATTTGAAAATGTGGTCACATAGCATAAACATGGTATAAATTTATACTATGTACAAGTGGAACAGGACATTTTTTTGCTAAAAAGCACTACAGCAATTTATTAATGGGATGTATGGCACCATATTTTGTCTTGTATATACTACTACATGCTTAACATTAATAATTGTAATAACAATAAAATACTTTTATTAATGTACACACTTGGGTAATCGATGAGTGTCTGTTTGCAAAGTTGTCTAAGAAATACGCTTGGTATAAAGCAATATGCTCTTATTGAATTATTGTGCTGTGGCAAAGTAGGTCTTTACAAATATTATTATTTTAAAAATAAATCTTGACAAATTTATGTCCATGTTCAGTAAACTTACTTTTTTCTCTTCTCTTTTCATTGTTATTATCTAATATAACATTACCAAATGCCTACTAAGTTCAACCACTATGTTAGGTGGTTGGGCATAGTATGGCTATACCAGTAATATGGCTGCTAACAGTATTGAAGGGAAGAAAAACATGAAACAAATACAAGTATCAGATGTCTATTTTCTGGGCTTTGGGACATATGGCAATAATCCAGGGAAAGGAGGGGTCTCATGGCTGAAAGTGCTGGTACTTGAGGGGTCAGAGAAGTGTTAAGAAAGCAGTAGTATACTAGTTTCTATTGCTACAGCAACGAACAACCAAAACTCAGCAGCTTAAAATAACACAGAGTTATCTCACAGTTTTTAATTCAAAAGTCAGGGGTGGAAAGTTTGACTAATTTCTCTTGCCCAGGTCTCACAAGGCAAAAATCAAGGTGTCAGCAGCCTGAGCTCTTTCTTATCTGGTGGTACTGAGGGTGAGAGGGATGGGAGAAGGAATCCATTTCCATGTCTATTCAGGTTGGTGGTAGAATTCATTTCCTTATGGCTGTGGAGTTAAGGTTTCCATTTCCACCCTAGCTGTCAGCCAGGAGTGTCTTTCAGCAACATAAAGCCTCCTGCTTTCTAGTAAAGGTGCTCCTTCTAACAGATTGTGGAGTCTTTCTCACTCCTTGCTTCTCTGTGCTTTTTCTTTCTGCCACATCTCTTCTGAATATCCATTTTCGCTTTCATGTGAGAAAAACAACCTGAGCTTTTCAGAGCTCACATGATTACATTGAGCCTATAACTCAGTATTATCTATGTTAAAGTCAACAAATTAGTCCTTTTGATTACATTGACAAAATCCATTTTGCCATATGATGTAACATATGCACAGGCTTGACACCTTGGGCATTGATCAAAATTCTGCCAACTATTGTGGGACATTTCATTGTAGATGAATATGTTAAGGAACTTAGTGGCTAAGGTGTTGTTTGGATCATGTATTTGCACACAGAAGTCAGCTAAATGATGAAGAGGATTGATAGAGGGTGACATGAGCCTCCCAGATTGAACGAATATTACAGACGAGGGAGGGGTGAAAATCAGGACGCTGCCCCAGAGTGCCCAATCAAGTTCTGAGGGAAGTACCTCAGTTCTGACAGGTTAGTTCAGTTGGTTGGAGTGTCCTCCCAATGCACCAAGGTTGCAGGTTTGATCCCCATTCAGGGTACATATAGGAAGCAACCAATGAATGCAGAATCGGCGAAATAGCAAATTTCTCTCTCTCTCTCTCTTTCTCTTTCTCTCTCAAGTTAATAAATAAAAAAATTTAATAAGCCCTTGGAAGTGGATATGTTTCTTTCAGTACTTATCAAATGATCTGCAAACGAAGTCCAATAGCTGAGAATGGCATGGTCTTCAATGGTGGGTAAGAGAGTTGATACTGACTTTAAGGACTGCAACGTCTAGTGTATATATCACCCAAGTCACCCATTTGTTTCCCTCATCATTTGTTATGGCTTTTGAAAGTCAGTACATCATAATACTTAGGAACACAAACTCTGGATCTGAGAGCAAGAATTGCAGTCTTGGCCTTATAACTGTGAATTGGTTACTTAACATCTCTGCGCCTCAGAACCTTTATCTGCAAAGTGGAAATGATGACAATAGTGACTATTTCATTGCGTAATTATGAAGATTAATTGAGCACATGTCCCTTTATAAGTATTCATAACTGTTAGCTGTTATTATTTAACTAGTGGCCTAGTGCATGAAATTCCTCCACATTAAAAGGAAATTAATTAGAGGAAATATTTTAATGTTGCTATTTGCCCTTTCTCTATAATAGAAGTGTCAGAGATGAAAGAAAATTAGTAAAATGTGTATGAAAATCTCCCTCCTGGGCACACTGCAGGACCCAAAGTAAAGTCTCTACCCACCCACCATGCCTTGAAATCGCATGAGACCCAGAGCAGACTGGCCCCACCAGGCAAGGTACATAGCCTTAGGTCCCCTATATAGCCCCACTGGGCAGGGGATATAGCCTCCTGTTGCTCATGTATAACAACCTTTTGTTATTAGCCTTTTATTAAGATATGCATTACCTATGGACACAGACAATAGGATGGTAAATGCCTGGGGCAGGACAGGGACAAGGTGGAAGGGGCAATGGAGGGACAAAAAGGAGACATTGTAATACTCTCCACAATAAAGATTAAAAAAAAACACACACACACAAATGGGTCTAGCTGTGTTCCAATAAAACTTTATTTAAAAAGCAGGTGGTATTGGATTTGGCCTGCAGGCTGTAGTTTGCTGATTTATTTTATTTTATTTTATTTTAAAGAATAGTTTATTGATTTTTAGAGAGTGAGAGATAATGGGGAGAGAGAGAGAGAGGGGGGGGGGGGGCCACAACCAGGGGCACATGCCCTGACAGGGAATCTGGCAACCTCTTGGTGTGCAGGGAACAATGCCTAACCAACCAAGCCACACCAGTCAGGCCTGCTGACCCCTTTTAAGTAAGTTTGCATTTCTGCTAGGATATTATTTAAGTGTAAGAACTGTTTTGTTTTGTTTTGTTCATTCTCAAAATAACACAAAAAACAGCATCTAATTTTTATTTCACATGTGCCATATATTTTCCTGTGTCTTAATATAGTAATTTTATTTTTTTTAAAGTTTTTCCCCCTGCATATTGTTTCCTCAAAATTCTGCTTGTTTTTGTTACAGTAGAAGTTTTTCTCAAATATTGATGACCCCTGGTTATCTTCTCATGTCTAAGAGATTAAATAGCATAGCAGTTGCCTCTGTAGTGGGGGAGGTATTGACTGGGACATGAAAAAACTTCCTGGGGAGATGGAAATGTGCTATATCTTGAGTCAGGTATGGGTTGTGCATGCATATACAATTGTCAAGAGCCATTATATTGACCACTTAAGACCTTTGTATTTTCCTATAATTGCTTAAAGAATATAAAAAAAATGGTTTATGAAAGCAAGCTACTGAGTAGCAGCACTATGCAGAGGGGTGGTGATATGAGGGCTGGTTGACTCAGAAGCTCAATATAGAGAGTTGGGATTGGGCTGTCTTGTTGGGAAATCTTTGATGCCAACCTATTTAGGTGTTCTTTTCTTGATGAGTTGGACTCTGAAAGAGAACTAATACAAACAGGAAAAACACAAACAATTTGGAGAAAACAGTACGCAGGGAGAAGAAAACGAAAAAACACAGGAAATGAAATAACAGTAAAAAATACTTGTTAATCTAGTCAGAGATTGAACGGAATACATTCTGGAGTATCCTGTCTGGAGAGTTGAGCCCTGACTTCACTATCTGGGAGTCAGAGGGGAGGGTGCCCCAGTTGATGGACGGGAGGCAGGCTTCCTACATTCAGAATAGAGAAGTCAAATAAGCTGCTGGTGGGCCACAGGGCTACCCCTTCCAGTTGTTCTGCTGTGTCCTGGGTTCAGAAACCCTGTTTTATTCTCTTAGGATTGTGGTTGGCAAACTGCGGCTCATGACATGTGGCTCTTTGGCCCCTTCAGTGTGGCTTTTCCACAAAATACCATGGCCTGGGCGAGTCTATTTTGAAGAAGTGACATTAGAAGAAGTTTAAGTTTAAAAACTTTGGCTCTCAAAAGAAATTTCAATCATTGTACTATTGATATTTGGCTCTGTTGACTAATAAGTTTGCTGACTACTATCTTAGGACAATGAACCTTTTGTCTTTGCTACATTGGGAGCATGACAGCTGCCCAGTTGTGTGTAGTGGAGAAGGAAATCTGAGGATTAGAGCCCTTTGTAGACCAATTCTCTTGTTTTTGGGGCGCCCCCCCCCCCGCTTTGCTCTCACTTCCAGGGGTACTTAGTTCATTAACATGGGTGCCTTTGGGGGTTTTGTGAAGTAGTCCCTGGTACCCTTTTGCTTTTCTCACTCCTGGCTTAGGGTTTACTTAGGTGCAATGTTCTCAGGCTGCTAAAGCAGGAACAGCATTCAACTGCCTTCCACATTTAAATATTTGTTGCCATTGTCCCTTTTCACTTTTTCCTTTCTGATTCATACTGTAGTAGGGAGAATAATGGCCACCAAATATTGCCTGCAGTGTCGCCTGCCCCTCCAGAGCAAGGTGTGCTCTGAGGGGGTATCTTCCCACAGGCCTTACCCGAAACAGCTTGGGGAGAGTGCCTCAGGGCCTGTGGGACTGAAGGAAGTGGGGGTGCAGCATGGAGGTGGTGCCTGAGCTTCTGTTAACTTACACAATGTGTTTTATACTACAGCATGTGGCAGCGGCTGTGAGTGGTACCAAGTGGAGCCTGTGGGTTATTGGGAGCTCTCACAGCCATGTGGGGAGTACAGACTGCCCTTCCCCCCTCCACCCCATCCCTGCTGCTGCAAGTCCCCACCCACCTGAGCCTGCTGCATGTGCAGCCTGAATGGGCCATCTTTATGTGAGGGTATCCTGGGCAATTAGCATATTCCTCTCTTATTAGAATAGTCACTTCTATAATTGTTCACCTACTTATATAAGATTTAAAGATTACAGAATATGTATGACTAAAAACAACAGCATATAGTTTTTCAGATTGGAGATAGGTTCAAAACTTAATAATTTTATGTATATCAGTTAGTTCAGTTGTGCTGCCTAAGGAAAAACATATTAACTTCAGAGAGGTACATTGTGTGTCCTGTGGATCTGTATCAACATAGTTGATGGGAAAATAGGTTATAGCTTAAATCATTTTGGTAGATCTAAAGGTTCTGATCACAGTAAAGTAAAATTGTCTGATGGATGATGATGATGATGATTATTATTATTATTTACAAAAAGAGCCAGATTTTTTTTAGAGATACTCTTGAGAAATGTATTTGTCATGAAAAGCAAAGGCTGTCAAATGATTCTCTAGGCATAGTAGTCACAATAAATATCTACTGTCACCTATAGGGAGACGGAAGAAATATAATGCCACTTCTGTTATTGAAAAACTATCCATCTCTTTCTAACTCTATCCTCTAAGTACACTCCCAGTGGGAATTACCTTTGTACAACTCCATTTGCAGCAGAGTATAAAAGTTTTCAAGATAAGGAACCTTCCTCTAAAATGTTAGCCTATTTCTATTTAGGATTATTTCAAGCTATACAGTTGACAACTTGAAACCTCTTAAATTCTTATTTCTATGCTTTACGATTTGAATATGTCATAGAATTCATTCTAACTTAGTATTTCACAAAGAAAATATTATAAATGCATCAGTGTTAGATGCTGAATTTGATTTTTTTTTAAAGAATGATTTGAAAGGTAAATAAATAACTTACAGGAAATGTGAGATGAAATGCATTTTTAAATATATGGTATTTGGAATCCTGGCTGGATGTCTCAGTTGGTTGGAGCATTGTCCAATACACCAAAAGGTTGTGGGTTTGATCTGCTATCAGGGTGCTTATGGACGACAACTGATTGATGTTTCTCTCTCATATTGATGATGATTCTCTCTCTATTCCTTCCTCTGTCTCTAAAATAAATAAAAAACACTTCCTTAGGTGAGGATTAAAAAATATTTAAAAAGAGTTAAATTCACTATATTAAAAAATTTTTGAAGAATATTGATTTCCTAAATTAAGTAATTGGTAATTATGATTTTGTTTTAATGCAACTTTTTTTTTCTGTTGATAATTACAAAATCAATACTATCACAAGTATATTTTGATTGGCCTAGATTTTTAAATTGATACCTACCAAAGCACTTTGTTGACCATTTTATGGGATGTAAAACTCATTCAATTTAGTTTCTGACTTAGGGTACTAGTACTATTAAGGAGATGGTTCATTTGTACACATGAGTATTGTTTGAGGTACAGATAGTAAGGACCATAGGGAAATGCAAAGCAGAATAGAGTGTAAGAAGGGAAAGGCTACCAGAAATTTTCTTTATATTGCAGATAGACAATAGGAATATTAAGTGGAGAACACAGTACAGAATATATAGTAAAATCATAATATTGTAACTCTAATTGGCCACATTTTGATAAATGCATAGATATAAATAGAAATAGGAGAGGAAAATGCCTAAACACATTCTTCTAGCATCCCTTTGCTGATGTGATCTGAAGATAAAGGAGTGAGGGAAGGAAAAGAGAGCAGGGGAGTCTCTAACTGAGAATGAGTTGTCTACTAGAAGCTAGATTCTGATCCTGTGGGAACAGGAGGACTCTCTGTAGAATGATTTTTACCATGTAGTTGGCCCAACCTTGAGGAAAAGAGTCTGGCTGGCCTTTTCTACCTTCGTGTATCAGTTATTGACTTTGGGAAAGGGGCTAGTAGTCTCCTAGGTAAAGCAGCTTCCCATAGGCAAAGGAAAATTATCCAAAGAAGGAAACAACTATGAATCTTTAGCAGCCAACACTCATAACCATTGGGCCTAATAAAGGCGGTGCAGACAGGACACCAAAAATGTTTAATATACAGTATTGAGCAATCAAGGCATAGACATATTCTATACACACACACACTGTTCAGTCATTAAATAGTCATTGAGTATCTTTTAACTAATGAAAATGAACAGTGAATTATTATAGGCTCAAATATATATATATATATTTTTTATCCAGGAGTATGTCAATGTCTCTGCAACAATAGTAAAGTATGTTAATATTTTTATAATAAGTTATGTGCCAAAAATTTTTCCATACTCTATAATATTCCACTATTATAGGAGGACAGAGAAGGGCTCAACTTTTGGTTGCTGTTGTTTACATTTTTTGAAGTAGACTAAGCAAAAAAAAAAAAAAAGAAAAGAAAAGAAAGAAAGAATGGATATAATTCTTTAAACTACAAATTTTAAACTTAACTTCACTAAAAAATTCAACCTAATGGAATATCTTTCTTCTGTGGAATGCTGTCTAAACTGTGAATGCTCACATACATATGCCTATGACATGTCCTGTGTAGTAACACTTCATTATCCAATTGTCAATTATCTCCAAATGTAAATGAATTAAAACTTGATGTGGAACATTAGTAGTTGAAAACAATAAATGAACTCTTGAGAGTCACAAAAAAAGGCATGTCTATGCTGGCTGATGCATAGACCCCCTAATGTTGTGAAAATAAAAACAGAGTATTTCTTTAATCCAAAAATCTCCACAAAGGCAACAAGTGGGGAAAATAAACACTTTTATTAATAGATAAGTATTAAACCAGAATGTGATGCACCTCACAGGCAATTCACTAAGTAATTACAAAGGCAGAAATCTCACCCTTTGTGTAGCCAAGCACATACAACCCATTCCATGCATGTTTTCAAAGTGTAGCTGTACCTCACTTTATTGTGCTTCCCCTCATTTCACTTTACAGATAGTGTGTTTTTTATAAATTGAAGGGTGGTGGCAAGCCTGCATCAAGGATGTCTATCAGCACCATTTTGCCAGCAGCGTTTACTCACTTCATACCCCTGTCTCATTTTGGTAATTCTCTCAGCATTTCAAACTTTTAAATCATTCAGTTTTGTTACAGTGATCTGTGATCAGTTATCTTTGATATTCCTTATTATTGTAATTGTTTCAGGGAGATAGGAACTGTGCTCATACAACAGATTGAACTTTATTGATACAGGTTGTGTGTTCTAATACAACAATATTGAAATTAGGCCAATTAATGAACCTACAATGGCCTTTAAGTGTTAAAAATAAAAAAAAAACAGCAATGATTAAGCTTAGTGAGGAAGGCATATCAAAAGTCATGATAAATTGAAAGCCAGACCTCTTGTGTCAAACAGTTAGCCAAGTGATGAACACAAAGACAAAGTTCTTGAAGGAAAATAAAATGCTACTCAGGGAACAGACCAATGGTAAGAAAGCTAAACAGCCTTATTGCTGATATGGACAATGTTTAAGTGGTCTGGATAAGAGATCAAACCAGCTCCAACATGCTCCTAAGCTAAAATCTGAGAAAGATGAAGATACAGAGAAAGGGGAAGAAGATGAAGCTAGCAAAGAGTGGTTGGAGGTTTAAGGAAATAAGCTATCTCCAATATATACAAGATGAAGCAGCTAGTGTTGATCTAGAAGCTTCAGCAAGTTATCCAGAAGATCTAGCTAAGATGATTAATGAAGGTGGCTACACTAAACAAAAGATTTTCAATAGAGCCGAAACAGCCTTCTATTGGAAGATCCACCCAAGACTTTCCTAGATAGAGAGAAGTCAACGCCTGGCTTCTTCAATGTTTCAAAAGACAGGTTGGCAGAGGCTAATTCAGCTGATGTCTTTAAGCTGAAGCCAATACTCATATACCAAATTCTAGGGCCCTTAAGAATTCTACTAAATCTATTCTGCCTCTGCTCTATAAATAGAACACAAAGCTTGGGTGACAGCACATCTGTTTACAACATGCTCTACGGAATATTTTAAACTGTTGAGAAGTATTGCTCAGAAAAGTATTTCTTTCAAACATTACTGCTCATTGGCAATGTACCCGGTCACCCAAGAGTTCTGATGGAGAAGTATGAAATTAAAGATGTTTTCATGCCTGCTAAACACAACATCCATTCTGCAGACAGTGTATTAAGGGGTAATTTTGACTTTAAGTCTTATTATTTAAGAAATACATTTTGTAAGGCTATAATTGCCTTAGATAGTGATTCTTTTTTTCAGATGGGGGTTGGGAAGTAAATTGAAACCCTTCTGGACAATATTCAACATTCTAAATGCTATCAAGAACATCCATCTTGCCCTGGCCTGTTGATCAGTTGTTAGTGCATTATCCCAATACATCAAAGTTGTGGGTTCAATCCTTGGTCAAGGCACGAATATGAACCAATCAATGGAATAAGTGGAACAACAATGTTCCTCTCTCTCTTACTTCATCACTCTCTCTAAAATCAATCAATAAAATTGAAGAAGCATTCATGATTCATGGGGAGATGTCAAATTAATGGAAATTTGGAAAAAGTTTATTCCAACTCTTCCGCATGACTTTGAGGGGTTTAAGACTTTCAAATCAACTCTTGCATAACTTTGAGGGATTCAAGACTTCATGGAGGAAGTAGCTACAGGTGTGATGGAGATAACAAGAGAAGGAAACTTACAGATGGGGCCTGAAGTTGTGAGTGAACGGCTGCAATATTTTGTTAAAATTTTAACAGATGAGGAGTTCTTATGGATGGTGAAGAAAGTGGTTTCTTGAGATGGAATCTACTTCTGGTAAATATGTTTTGAAGACTGTTGAAATGACAACAAAGGCTTTAAAATATTAAACTTAGTTCATAAAGCAGTGTCAACGTTTAAGAAGACTGACTAATTTTGAAAGAAATACACTGTGAGTAATACGCTATCACACAGCTTTGCAAGCTACAGGAAAATTGTTAATGAAAGGCAAAAGCAAGCAATGTAGCATATTTTATTGTTGTATTATTTTAAGAAATTTCCATAGCCACCCCAGCCTTCAGCACACAGCACCCTGATCAGTCAACAGTTATCAGCACTGAAACTACACCTGCCACCAACAAAAGTTTACAATACACTGAAGCTCATATAATAGTTTGCATTTTTAACAATAAAATATTTTTCATTAATGTATGTACATCTTTTAGACATAATGTTATTACATAGTTAATAAACTACACTGTGACATAAACATAACTTTCATATGCACTTGGAAAGCACACAATTTGCATGACTCGCTTTATTGCAGTAATCACTTTACTGGGGTGATCTGGAACTAAATATCTCCAAGGTGTGCCTGTAAACAATAACTCATGGTCAGAAAGCTGGGCAACTTCCTCCCAGAGAAACAGGGAGAAAGGAGCCCTCTCCCTCTTAATGTTTACATTTCAAAGAGATGGCTCCCACATCTTGTTTTGTTTTTAAGTATATTTGTATTGATTTTAGAGAGAGAGAGAGAGAGAGAGAGAGAGAGAGAGAGAGAGAGAGAGAGAGAAATATCAGTGATGACAGAGAACTATTGATTGACTGCCTCCTGTACATCCCACACTGGGGATGGAGCACTTCGACCCAAGCATATACCCTGACAGGGTATTGAACCGTGACCTCCTTATTTATAGGTCAATGCTGAACCATTGAGCTATACAGGCCAGGTGGCTCCCAAATTTTTGAGGAAAATGTCCCTTGGCTTAAAGGCTGGCAAAAATACTATCTGGAATTCAAAAGATGTCTGTATATTTTAAAAAGGGGAACTGTACTTGTAATTACATATTTTCTAAAGTATATATTCCAAGATAATAGAGGGGAGGGAAATCTATTTCTTTCAACAATGAGAATTAAGCCTCTTGCTCTTCATTTTTATTTTGTCAGTACACTACTCATAATGGAGCTCCTTAGGCCCCAGGGGAATCATTTAGTCTTGCTTCTGACATGGTTACATAGTTTCAAATCCCACAGCAGATTGTTCATTATCTGGGTTGCAGGCTTCTTGTGGGAGACAGACATGCTGACTATAGCATTATGAAGGGACACCTGTCAAGTGACAGTGAGTGAAGAGATAATACTTATAAAAAGCAGAGAGAGAAGTGTAAAAAGGAAGAAAGGAGGATGGGAAAGAGGAAGAAGGAAGAAATTAGAAACTTTTGCTAGTAGGAAGAAACAATACTGACATTTGTGAACCCCTGAGGTCATTATGTTATCATCACACAAAATTATAATTGACCTTTAAAAATATACCTATGATCAGTAAATTAATACTTTCAATTCACAGTCTCAAAATTGCTTTGAGGTCACATTCCTGACATCATGAATCATGCACTTTAACCATTGCCTTCAGGTTTTCCTCCTTTCCTTACAGCCTGTAAAAAGAGTATGCCAATTTCTGTGATTGATTGTAGGGTTTAATGAATATTAGGCCTTGTGCACAAATTATTTTGGATGTAAGTCACCCTCAAGAAACATCAAGGAACCCTGACCCTGAATGACAGCAAAGAACAATTGCTTTATTGCAAGTATAAACAAAATAAATGCTTTTGTCTTATATTATTATGGGTATTTTTCAGTGGGTGATTCAGTTAAGTGAAGCATATGCTTAACAGATAGATGCACAGTTTCTGAAACCAGACTACCTGGGTTCAAATCCCAGCTCTGCTGTGTTCTATATGACCTTGAGCAAGTTACTTCAACCTCTCATAGCATAATTTCATTTCAAATGTTAGTATATATCAGTTAGGTCAATTTTTATTTTGCCTTTGCTGACAAATATATTTGATATTAATGATATATTTAAAGACTTTTGTGTTAATATATATAACCCATCCTATATAATAAAGAAGTGATATGCAAATTGACCCTTACACCCTCACAAGATGGCTTCCTACAACCAGGCCATCAGGGGGGTTAATGAGGGACAACCAAACGACTGAACAGCAGGCTGTGTGGGGCAACTGGGCTGGCTGGGGGTTTGTGAGGGATGACCAAATAACTGAAAAGCAGGCTTCTTGGGGGAATCAGGCTGGGGGAGCGCATTTGGGGGCGACCAGGCTGGCAGGGGGGCAGTGCATTTAGGGGTGACAAGTCCAGTAGGAGGGAAAGTTTGGGATGATAAGGCTGACGGGGTGGGGGGCGGTGAGGGACAACTAGGCCGGCAGGGCGGGGGGCAGTAAGGGGTATCCAGGCTGGTAGTGGTACAGTTAGGAGTGACCAGGCTGGAATGGAGGGGGCAGTTGGGGCAACCTGGCCAGCAGCAGGGGGAAGTTAGGGGTGTCAGGCCAGCAGGCAGGTGAGTGATTAGGAGTCAGCGGTCCAGGATTGTGAAAGACATGTCCAACTTCTGGTTTGTTGGACATCCCCAAAGGGTCTCTGATTGGAGAAGTTATAGGCTGGGCTGAGGGTATCCCCTCCTCCCCTGTGCATGAATTTCATGTACTGGGACTCTAATCTTATTATAATATATATGTTTATATCCTATATCCACATGATAGAACATGTTTGTTTATTTTTTTAATATATTTTATTGATTTTTTACAGAGAAGAGGGAGAGAGATAGAAAGTCAGAAACATCGATGAGAGAGAGACATCAATCAGCCGCGTCCTGCACGCCCCACAAGGAAGATGTGCCCGCAAGCAAGGTACATGCCCCCAACCGGAATCGAACCTGGGATCTTTCAGTCCCCAAGCCGATGCTCTGTCCACTGAGCCAAACCGGTCTCGGCAGCACATGTTTATTTGTGGACTGAATTAAGAAGTGAGAATTGCCCCAAATTCACAGAACTCAGGGAATATAATTTCTTAGAAATATTCTTTTTATATTGAAGTCTTGGGTAATAAACAAAAGGAAAAAAATGTCAAAATATTCAAAATATTTACAGTTTTCAAGTATTGCTTTAAAAAAGCAAAAGCAATTGTCTACTTGTCCACTACTGCTGATATTAGACTATGAATAGAAATTATTTATTAATTAATTTATACCTTACTGAACTACCAGTGTTAAAAGCTGTTGAATAACTGTGGAATCAAATTTTTCCCACATCTTTTCCCATCAATATAGGTGTCAGCTTGCAGGAATTACATCATTACTCTGAGTGGGTAAATTATCTTGGAGATTTCATACATGTATATGCATATGCATATATATGTGTTTGTGTGTGTGTATAATTATTATGTATGTTTTATTTTCCAGTTTGTACATAGCTATATATAAATAAATGCTTCACAGAATGGGTTTACAAATTACTTTACACTTTAAATTTTAATAATTCTATTTATATTGATTTCATCATAAATTGTACCGACTAAATATGATGGTCATTAAAGTTAAAATTAATCATCAGTTTAATTAGATTATCTTAGATCTTTAAAAAAATACCTTTTGTGTGTAGGTAGCATGACAATTAGTGCTGTTTACCAGATATCAAATATCATGGATTGGTGAATGCCTTCTTCTTTTCCCATATCTTACCATTATAGGGCATTGTTTATCCAAGAGATATATTAGGATAGGCTAGGTTATGTATTAATATCAGATTATCACAAAACGTCAATGGTTTTACATAAGGGGAGTTTACTTCTTGCTTTTGCTATATATTGGTTATGTACCCAGCGCTTTGTCCCATAAAGTCACTTAGGCTTGCAGAGTATTAAAGGCACCATATATTCTGCAGCTCCCTCTTCTTGATCACTACAGCAGCAAAAGGGAGTATATGATGGGTTCATGATTGTCCAAGGCTTTATCCCAGAAGAGACATACTTTGTCTCAACTTCCAGCCCTGTAGCCAGAACTAGCCTCAAAGCTCCACCTCACCATGGGCCATGGATAGAGATAGCGAGGTGGTTACTGGTAAATAAATACTAATACTGTCTACTGACATACAAGGAATAATTTTGCCTTGAATATGTGCAACATCATGTAAATTCTCAGAACTCGGTGAACACATCCTGCTTTATTAATTATTAAATATAATTCATCTTAATTATTAAATTTTGAAAGTATTTTTATTTTTTATAGTTTGAAAATAAATTTTAATATTTCAGAGTATTTTTGAACATCTAATATTAATAAACGTCTATATTACCTGATGCAATCATATTACTGTCAGTTAATCTATATTTTTCACACTCCTCTATACATTGCAAAACATGGATTAGCTTTCACTAATCTCTAAGTCACTTTAATTTATAATTTTAAAAAATCTTCCTAGTTACTAAATAATATCATTATGAAAAATTATTATTTGCACCATGGAAATGGTTTTACAATAAACATGCTCTAATTAAAATGCTTTGGGGCCATTTTTTTTCCAAATATGTGCATTTACAAATATTTTCTGCTCAAATGTTTAATTATGCTTTTAATTTTAAACTATTGGAAAGAAAATAGCATATAAGTTGGAATCCAGAGAAAAGAAGTTCATCACTAAAATATACAATTTGGGGTTTTGCTAAAATTAATAAAAAAATGTCTTTCATGAATAAATTAATGAGAGATATGTTTGATAATGGTCTGGAATTGTCTCCTGAGATATTTCTAAGCCCTCAACAGTTAATAGCAATTATACAAAAAATGCTTTTCAAAAGCTTCAAACCTGTCATGTTTTGTTTGTAGTCTAAATAATGCTCTGAGTTAGATTGATTTAGGGATTATGTTTTGAAATAACAGTTTCATATCATCTTCTGAAATTTAAAATAAATAGTATTGTCAAAATTAGAAAAGTAATGATCATAGTTACAGTTTTGTATACAAAGGAATATATTGTATCTATGTTGTTTCACTTTATTTTGGTATGCAATCAATTTCTTCAAAAAAATGTGTTGTATATGGGAAAGGTTTGAAATATATTTCTTTAACTTCATTGAGGTTAATTTCCTTATTTCCAAAATCAGTTTTCTATAAATACCCATCTCTTTTGAGTATAAAATGATATAAACAGCATAGTAACTTTTATGCTATACCCCACATAAAAAAATAATACATCTGTCCTGCCAGTGTTTTCAATGGTTAGAGCAAAAGACTATACACCAAAGGCTCTCTCTCAGGTTTGATTCCCAGTCATAGGGCAGTGCCTAGGTTTCAGCTATCCCCAAACCCCTATCAGGGGTGCCTGTGGGAGGCAACCAATCAATGTGTCTCTAGCATATTGATGTCTCTCTCTCTCTCTCTCTCCCCACCCTCTAAAAAATTACTCTCTCTAAAATATCAATGGAACAAAAAATTTAAAAATAACACATTTTATTCATTATTTTGCCCTTACTGTTTAAGCCTGTGTTTAAGTTTACAAATTCTTAGAGCCAGAAAAGGTTTTTAAAGTCCTGTGGTTTCTTTAAACTTAAAAAAAAATGTTTTATTACTATTTTTAAAAAATATATGTTTTCTGGTTTAGAATTTTGAAGTTAAGAAAAATGTAGAAAACAATAAAATGGGCTGAACTAGAGTTTTTTAATCAATATTGCTTTTATAGAGAGTAATAAGTTGTTATGATTATGTTTTTAATATGGACAAAAGTCCACCCACCGATATCTACCATATGAGGTTGATTGTCTGATCTGCAAGTTACAGAAAATCTCAGCTCCAGCCTGCTCAAACAATATCCACAAATGGTATTCTGGAGTAGGTGGAGCTCCCGGCATAGAGCAATCAGTAGTCAGGTCATACAGTACCTAGGTACTTTCCAACGTTCTCCCTTGTAGTTTCAACTCTACGTGGCAACAGCCTTTTCAGGCCATAATTCCATTTACAGCCACATCCTAATTAGAAGATTAGTCTGTAAGTTTCTATGTTTCAGTGAGACAGAGGAAATTATCCCCCAGACATTCCAGATTTATCAGAATTATCCAATTCCTAAAATAAAATTTAAAAAATACTGGAAGACAGAATATAATGAATACTAATTTGGGAATACAGTGGATATTAGGATATCAATCATAGGTATCACTATAGGCCAAAATGTTAGCTACCCATCATAGAAAAACATGTTCTTTCCACATATAGGCACTTCCAAAAATGTTCATGCCTCTCCGAAATAGATTTATACCTTACCAAAAATGAAACTTTGTACTCCTATAGTTACTAAAGCAAGTTCAAATCCAGAATACAGTATCTGTTTAAAGTGCAAGTCTTTCTATCATGTTATAATGTAACTGTTAATAGTTCAGTGAAACACCAAAACCGGTTTGGCTCAGTGGATAGAGTGTCGGCCTGCGGACTGGAAGGTCCCACGTTCGATTCCAGTCAAGGGCATGTACCTTGGTTGCCAGCACATCTTCAGTAGGGGACATGCAGGAGGCAGCTGATCGATGTCTCTCTCATCAATGTTTCTAACTCTCTATCTCTCTCCCTTCCTCTCTGTAAAAAATCAATAAAATATATATTTTTAAAAAATAGTTCAGTGAAAGAAAGTGTTTTACTCTGCCCAAGGTTGTCACTTTCTGATAGTGGAGAATGGAAAATAATACTACCATAAAAACTCTCCTTCAAAAAAAGGGGAAACCCAATGGCACAGATTCAGAGCATGTTTCATGCATGTTCTAGTAGTTAGCTAAATTGCTTTTGTTCTGCAAGTATGAGGGCTCTCTGTTCCAGGGTGGAAAGTGGTGTTGGCAACTTCCTTGTCCCTATCCACCATGGGCATTTGGGGGATGGGCAAATGGGAGAATGCCTTATCTCTGGGCTGCATAGCTTTAACAATTTCCTTCCTGTTGAGTGGGTTCGATGAGCTGAAGATTGATCTAATTACAGAAATATATTCTTGATGAGTCTTCAAATCACTTTGGGAATGCAGTTCCCTTAAAAATTTAGTTGGCTTATAACTTGTTTGCATTCAAGTACGTGGCCTTATTTCCTAACCAGGGACTGTTTCAGCAAGTAATTTTTTTTTTCTGTGAAATCCAGTTTTAGCCACTCACCACAGAGTCCCATCCATCCCTCCATCCCTCAACCCCACAATCATCACTCTTTAGTGGTGGTCTCCATCATGAAGAAAATCTGAACAGCCTGATATGGGAAGGCACACATATAACTTGTCCTTTCCACCTATATTTTAAAGATGAGATTGGCCCCTTTATGAAGTTAGTTAATAATGCTTAATTCCAAGTGTTTCCAGAAGACAGGGGTTGTAGAATTTTCTTTTATCTGATTAAACATTGTGCTCAAACTCCATTCTCACTCTTTGTTTGTATTGCCTGCAGCTTGGAGTACAAAGTTTGACTTTTCAACACCCCCCTCCCCCCAAATTTTCAGATTATTGGAATCTAAATTACTTTGTGTTACAGCCCTCAGACATGAAGAAGCTCTTTAAGCAGAATTGTATTTTATTTCTTCTTTATTTTCAATGCATCAACTGTAGCTGAAGCATAACTCTCTCCTGAAGGACTTGAGAGTTGCAAGATATAACCAAAACACTAGCATCCTGAACATTTTCTATCACTTCCCCAAATGAGCAAACCTTTAGCTAAATGCTTCAGAACCACACAAGAAAGATCATTAACCAGGAAACTCTGAGGAACAGTGGATCATTCTTTCTCTGCTTCATCCATTCTTTTTTTGCAAGAGTAACATTATAGAGTTTGTTGCTTGTGACAACTCATTTCTGGTGATAGATTCAGTACCAGGATGCTTCTGTCAGCAAGTAACTGCACACATCAATTAAATAAAGAAAATTATGTCATGTTACTGGATGCAGTGAGGTTCCTGTGTGCCATATTTCAGGGTTCAGCTTTACTGTAATTTCTCGGCCAATCCCTTTTTCCAGGTCTGGTAGCTAAATAGCCTCAGCTTTTCAATAAGATGTTGATAATGACTAGAAGAGAAAGGAATAATTTTTTCCTGGATTTCTTAGAGCTGAGTACATTTTTCACAGAAGCACTTCAAAATTCTACTCTTAATGTCTAATACAAAATTCTTGAGAATATATATTTCAAAATCAACAGATCACCATCCAAAAAAAGTGATTACTTCCTAAGATAAGGGAATACCTGTCTGGGATTCTGTTAAAGCAAGAGACAGAAATATTTTTCAGAAATATCTAGGCTCTGACTGATCTGTGCCCCAACCTCATTCAGCTATGTTAAAGTGGTTGAAACTGAGTTTTGTCCTGAAACCAGGAAAGCTTGACAGTCACAAATATCTCTTTAAATGAAAAAGCATAGATTGTTCATGTAGGTTTTTTCTGAAATAGTAATATAAACCCAAATGTAAAGTGGCAGAGGTATAGCAAATATCAGTCTATGTTCTCAAATCTGTCTGGAGGCTACCTGCGTGCCATGAGTTAAGGGCATCTGTGAACCTCATTAGGGAATCAGTCAGTGGTCAGGGCCAATCCTGCAAGATGTGCTGCAACTGCTCCCACTCCCAATACCCTTTTCATCACCCTGCATGTTCTGTATACTTTGCTAAACAGTTTTTCATTTTTAAAGTGTGGGATGTGCATGCATGCGTGTATGGTCTCTTTTTGCAAATCCATAAACCACAAAACCACAAAAAAATGCCATGCAGTATACTGTGAAACAATTTAATGGTACATATCACCTAATACTAGAAATATCCTCTTAAAAAGTTTATTACCTAGGCTACTCCTTAGATGGTTGTCACAGTATTATACACTTGCCATCACATTTTAAATAAGTACCCTAATAAACCTGTGCTGAATTTTAAAATTGATATAAAATGTAGCCTCTCAGAAGAGTAAGACCTAGTAAAATGTTTAGGTAAAGAACAAGTGTATCTCCATGATGGACAATGTTTGACAGTGGCATTTACATGTCTCCTATGAGCCTGTTCTCACTGCATTCAAATTATTTCACCCATACACTGAGGCACAACAAATATATGGCAAACCCACTTAACTGATGCATCTGTGGAAATGTTAAACACTTTACATAAAATATCTACTTTGGGCAGGCAAATATTTATAAAATTAATTTTGATAAATCAATTGTACTTTCAGATTCTGAGGCACTGCAAGACTCAGTATAAATGCATATTAGTACATATTTCTGTTTTCAAGATTTTTTACTCTTTTGAAATGCTTAATATATATGACTTCAAACTTGAAAACATTTTTCTCTCAATCTTACAACTTTCAAATAAAGCAGACAACCCTAAGTTAGATCCCAAGAAGGTAGGCAAAAGCTGGAAATGACTGAACAAATCACATGGCATTCTGGATGCCAATTGGTGTTCATTAGATCAAAGTTTAAGTCAGAGTTCAAAGTAAATTATGATAGGAAGCTCTCTCTGTCTCTTATAAATCCAACATATCTGGTTGTGATGCATTATTTTGTAGTTAGATTTATTTTTAATAATTTATTAATATATGTAAAGTTGAACTGAGATTCCTAACATTTAATTTAAATATTATACACTTATCACTTATGCAGTACTTGATTTATGCCAAGACCAGCTTTGGTGTTGGAACCTCAAAAATAGTTAGTCATGTTACCCAGATTCAAGAGGCCTATAGGTTGGATGCTCTAATAAGTGGACCCTGGGCTTCAAGTTCAGGTACAGATGCTTAATATCAAGGAGCTGCCCTGGATTAAATAGTAAAGGGAGGAGAAAAGAGGAACTTGAAGATAGAGAAGCCATGTGAGGGAGAAATTTCAGGTGAAGCTCCAGGCACAGCCTGATCCTATTGGAAATTCTGGAGATTTTGCTACTGGTATGAATCATAATGTAAATACCTATGTTTTCTGTTGTTCATAGGTGACCCTGCTTACGATTCTCAACCTGTGGGTTGCGAGCCTCTGGTTGAGAACCTCTGCTGTAGAGCCTAAGACCATCGGAAAACACAGATATTTACATTCCGATTCATTAACAGTAGCAAAATTACAGTTATGAAGTAGCAAGGAAAATAATTTTATGGTTTGGGGTCATCACAATAATGAGGAACTAACTGTATTAAAGGGTCATGGCATTAGAAAGGTTGAGAACCACTGCTATAGAGGAAGATTTCTTTTAGTTAATTTTGGGTGTCCTCTTCTCAAATCTCAAATTGTCCCACTGACGGAACTATATTAGTGTCCTTTAAAATTTATTAAAAATCCCTTGTTAGTGAAACCTCTTGTCCTTTATGCCAATTGTTCCTGGAATTATATAAGTTCAATTTGGTCTTCCATTTTTTTCTAGCCTAATTTCCTCTCTTTTCTAAATTGTGTTTTTCTAACCCTGTCAGTGAGACCATATTCTCCTCAGAATGAATTCTGCTGTCTTCACCATTCTCTCCTGTTCCTTGTTGCTGTCTTCATTTTCTTCTCTTGCTAGGCTAAATGAGACTATTTAATTCTCTGTAATGATTATTTAGCATTGAAAATCCAAGTTTCTGATAAAATGATACCGCATAGATTATGATCCCATATTACAAAGTTAAATGCTTTTTCTCTGGAGCTTCCTGAATTCTTTTCAAAAAGTCTTACTCAAACTCTGAAACCAGACATATAATCCCAGTTCTGCCACTTAGTTGGTGTGTAAGTTTTAACAATATATTTAACTTCTCTATTTCTTCATCTGGTAAAAAGAGTTGATAGTTGTCAATACCTCATATAGTTGCTGTACGTGTTAAATATATGCTTAGTGTAGTACCTGTGACATGGTAGATGATAGCAACTATTAAGAATAACAATAAAAATAACAGCATGGTATAATAGTATGGTAGCCTTCTTCAAGACTATCAGTAAAGTAGAAACACTCATTTTAATAAATTTACTGTTAAATTTGTATCCTATCCTATATAATAAAAGGCTAATATGCAAATCGACAAAATAGCAGAATGATAGCTTGCTATGACATGCACTGACCAACAGGGGGCAGACACTTATTGCAGGAGCTGCCCCCTGGTGGTCAGTGCACTCCCACAGGGGGGAGCACCACTCAGCCACAAGCCAGGCTCATGGCTGGCAAGTGCAGCGGCAGTGGCAGGAGCCTCTCCCACCTCTGAGGCAGGCTGACACCACAGAATGTTGTGCACTGGGCCTCTAGTAGTTTATAAACTCCTGTTTTACTCAAATATATGCCTCTCAGTTTCTTATATATATATTTGCTTCCTGTAATTTAAAGTCTTGGTTATCTTCTTCCTAAATCCATCACATATTAGACTAGGGTTTCTCAAACCATATTCCAAATAACATTGTTCGTTGACTCAATGAATCCATTGCCAATTTTGCTGATACCTATCCAAGAGCTCATCTGTGTCATGTGCCATAACTTACAGTTTTGTCTTTGTTATGTTTCTCAATGTTTTTGTTAAATATGGTAATCAAATGCTGATTATTTCTAACTTCAAATAAATTTCTGGCATCATCTTTAATACTAGAGCACATTTATATCATACTTCCTGATTGTGTTCCAGTGATACATTATAATATGAAAATGTTACATGGTCAAATATGTTTGGAAAACCCTGGACAAAAAGGAACAAATTACGAAGGGGATTTCTGGAGACATAATGGCTGTAGTTACATGAAGGGACACTTGGCTGAGTGGCAGTATTCAAGCTGCAGACCTGCATAACAAAGCACAAGAGAGTAATTGCTGTTTATGTTGCTATTCCTAAACCATAAATTAGAATGTACTGTGATTCAGTATACTCAAATTAATAAGGCAGTGTTTATAAAATGGATTTTACAATACTGTCTATCTAACCTAGAATTTTTAAATACAATTTTGACATTGCAATGGAAACCTCAGTTATCTTGAAAAATAAATGTAAAATGCCTTATTCCATAAGGATGTTGGTTCAATTATTTGTTAATTCTGAAGTATGAGTTATACTTTATGAATGACCAATATTATTTAACCATTTGAATTAGTTAACATAATTAGGATAGTGCAATGCCTTAAAAATATTAAATTAACTAATGAAGGTTCTTCAAAAAGTATGTCTGGACTTTAACACTGTCAGTCATAAATTATAACGTGTTATTTCTTTTTTGTGGTCCTTTATCACTGAACATTATAAACATTGTCGAATACTTCAGTATCCATATAAGATTAAAATTAAAAGATGTATTTTATTTTGCTTATTTCTCATTCAAATGTAATAGATGACCTATTAATTATATATTCTCAAAATTACTCCACTTTTTTTCCTTACACATGGATATTCTTTATTCTTTCTAAAGATCTTTATCTCTTCATTTATGTGAAGAAATTAAACAAACGAATACTATCCCAGAAAGATGACTACAGTCTTTAGAATGTCAAAGTCAGTATAGCTCAGTGGAGTGGGACTTCTGGGGGTGAGGTTAATGATGAGCTTGGGCCCATTAAATGGTATTCTACTTCACAGTGGCCTGAGTCTTCAAATTCTCTCTTTCAAGACATTTAGTACATACTTACCACTTGTCAATTACTAATCTAAAATAAGAGCTTTATATGTATAAACATATTTAATCTTTGTAGACCTCCTGAGAAAAAAATGATAAAGACAAAAGTTAAAATTATTTATATTTCCACTTCACTAGAGATGTGAAAAAAAGTTTATAGTAATGGTTATAATAATTCTTCCCCAAAACTCATATGTCCCCATTTATTCTTTCCTTGCTACAAGTTGGAGTTGGACCTCCTAGACTATGAAGGAAGAAAAAGAGTTGAAAAACTCAATATTTATTTCATTCAAGAAAGGAAATTTGTTAACAGGAAGGGACCAGCTGATAGGGAGGAGATTGTAAACAAATAAAATGACTATGGAAAGTGTCCTAGTGATAGCTCATTGTTTAGATGACAAGCGGATGTAAGACTTGGTTTTTGTAAAATTTTCAATTACTAATAATTATTATTTAATTTCTGGAAAACTACAGACTTCAGTTTGTTATACAATAATACCTGGGATCTAAATTATTTTTAAGTTATCTAATTTTTGTGTTACTCTATACTTTATACTACCAAAGATATGTCAAAGCCAATTAATTCCCTAAGTATCTAATTTATATTTCTTACAATACTAGCTATTATGGGGAGTTAATACTTTTTTACTATGAAGAGGGAAAGGAGGGAGATAGGAAGGGAAAGAAAGTTCCTATCCTTCAGTTTATAATTTAGTTGTCAAAACAAAGGCACACACATGCTAAAAACTGAAAAATTCTTTCATGACAATGATAGTGTCATGGCAACCTAGAAATTCATGTTTGCTCTAATTGTTTTAATTAGGGAAAACCATCTGAAGTAATGGCCATTTTTATATGGAAAAAACACTGGACCAAGAGTCTGACAATTTCAAATAAGTCTTAATTTTGCAATATCATCCTTGTTTAATGGAAATCACAGTAATTATGAGCATCTATCTTAAATTAGGTACTTTGTTAACTACTTTCCCTATGCTAATAATCCTCAATTCTAATTTACTAAAGTTGGAGCCTTCACATTTTAGTGATTACGTGCACAACTTATTTATTTCCCTAGCAGAAAAATTCTACATACATTACAAACTCTTTCTTGAATCCTTGTATTCAGGTAGCAATGGAAGTTGAGTGAATAGACATTTAATGCTGGCTAGACAGCTAATTTATTTAGTCTGTGGTAAGATGGTAACTTTCCCTGCTTAATTGAGAGGAAAGGTCAATTGAAAGTAGACAAGAAAGTTTCTGTATAGTTATTTTATGTTCATACTAGCTTTCAGTTCCAGTGAAATGTTTTGTGTCATATACAAACCTAATGGTTCAGAATGTTCTATGCTTTTGGGGCATGGAAAATGGCTTCATGTTTGTTTGGTTTTTGTTTCCTAAAGAAAATTTCCAGAGCTAGGAGTAGCATCAAAATCTTTTTTTTAATCGTACAAAGAGTCAGAGAGCTTACTAAATGTAGCAACCTCTGCCAAATATTCTCTACAGTATAAAAAGCTCCATTTAGCCAGTATATTGGATATCTTCTCACCTCTTGATGTGTATGTCTTTTAATTTATGAAACCAATTTAGGCAACTGAATTCTTAAAGCATTGGCTACAAACCTCAATTTTATAGAGAAGGAAAGATGTTTGGAAATCACTTAAATAATTTACTATACTATCAAATCTGAATGCCAGTGACTACAATTTACAATTAATGTGCACTTTTAAAAAATTATTATTAATGTTGCTTCCTTTTGCTTTCAGAGGGCATATAGAAAGAAGGCCAGAATTGGGGGGAAAAGGTATTTTTGGTGCTTTGTTTTGTTTTGGCCAATCTAGAATTTCTGATTTCTATATATTTGCCAACCATACATGTATAATTCAAAATGATATTAAAATGTTAAATTCAAGGACACGATGCTTTGAATAAATCCTCAATAATTTGAATCTGATTAGTGCATCAATTATGAATAAAAGATCTAGCACAAGTGTGGCAGTTGCCAGAGGAAAGGGGGTTTTGGGGGAAAGCATCCTAATATATGGTGACAGGAGAAGATTTGGCTTTAAGCAGTGATAACATGGTGCAATAGACAGATCTTGTAACATAGAAACACACACTTGAAACCTATATGTTTATGTTGACCAATATCACCTCAATTGAAAAAATTAAAATAACAAGCATAAATGAGGAATTTCGTGACTTGTGAGACTAAAGACTTTTTAAAATGCACATAGTAAAATAAAGCATTATAGAGAAATAAATCATTCACCTGTAGCTATATATAATAATAAAAACATAATATTCTAGTTAGACTAGACGTCCTTTAGGATGACTTTCTGGATGAAGCCAGAGCTGTGAGGGAAGCCCAAGTCCCAGCTGTCAGAGGAAAGCTGGTGCCAGCAGCTGGGGGAAGAAAGGCCTGCTCTTGCACAAATTTTGTGCATCAGGCTTCTAATTAAATAAAACATCTCATTTTTGCACAATTTATAATACACTGAGAATTCTAAAACTTGCAGCTAAAATTATTACTATTATTTATTTCCTCTTTATTAGTTTATTTTTAGGTATATATTACTTGAAATATTATACAATGTTAGATCCAGAAAGAAATAAGGAATTGAATTAAATATCTTCTTTACAAAATAGGAAAGTATAAAGGCAAAGAAGTAGGGATTATCTGGGTTCTTGAGAAATTTATCCATGATCACATAAGCTCTTTTAGGTGAATCTCCACAGCTTATGAACTTGAGGACAATCAAATACTCTCTGTACATTAATACACTTCATTGTATTTCATTTATTGATATCACTAAACCAAATATTTCCATTTGATATCTTGGTATTGATATTTATATAGTATCAAGGAATTTCCTTTATATTACTGTATAAAATGTTTATTATATTTTACTGAGTTCAAGCCTTGGTATTCTATGATTGTGGTATTAAGATTGATTCTTTAGAAATAATTGTTAGACAAAATATATAAGTAACCAAAGATAGGAAATGATTTCCTCCATAGTTGTTATATTCATTCAGTTACTATGAATTTTTAAATTAATTTAAATGATGGACTTTGTGTAAATAATTACTCTTTTTAATAATTCATTGATTACTTTCCCCTAATATAAATCTTATATTCAACTATCAACTTTAATTTATAGGCAGATAACATTGAGGCTGGTTAGCATCATGCTAATTTTATATTTTATTTTAATTAAAAAATAAGTACCCTACCAGTCAGGGTGAATAATGTCCACAGATAATGTGCACCATGTTTTTGACTGAATTTATTTACATTCATATTAACTGATTTGCTCCTGCCAAGCAGTTTCACATTCAATAGTTATTCATACAAATGACTTGATTTTTTTCATATATTTATCAATTTGGATAACAAGATGGATCTTCTAGCATGTTGGGTATTTTATTGTGTTTAAAATTAATTGAAAAACTGCTCTTTTTTCTAAAATTACTGAAGTCCTATTACACTGAACTTACCAAAGCAAAAGCAGTCAAAAGTAGTTTAACTACTAGGTGTTTTCTTTTTTTAAGTAAGCATCTAAATTCATAATAATGAACTATACTAAGCCTCAATTAAATAATGATGGTAGTTTCTGTGACATAAAAATGAACAACACATGAACCCATCCTAAAGGTGGCTCACATATTTAGCACAGACATGTAAATAAATAATTTCAATATAGTATGAGAATAGCTGAAAACTAACACTTGGAACTTCATGCATGCTAGCTGCTTGTATTAGTTTTACCTTATTTACTCCTCCCAATAACCCTTAAGAGTGGGTTCTGTGGTCATCTCCATTTTATAGAAAAGAAACTACTGCCTGGAGAGCATATGTAACTTCCTAAGGACACATAATTTGCTAAACTGAGATTAAAACCAAGCAGCCTGAATCTTGATGGGGAAGAAGAGGTATATTAGTAATACAGGGGCTACAATTGTAGCAGAGAGAAGATGCTGAATTACAGCTTGAGAAATAACAATGTGCTGCACAGTGGTGAAAAGGCAGCCATTGGAGGGGCTGAAGTATGGGAACATTTAAAGAGTTTTCTGGGACCAGAGAAGATATTTCTTGAGGGCAAAGAGTTAGGAGACCCATGGATGTAAGAGGCGAACAGTAATAGGTTCTTATTAACATAGCCATATTTCTCAAAGTGAGGCAAAAGACCATCTGAAAAAAAAAAAGAAACCCTTGGCTATATGATGAATATAGAGATTCTCAAGCTATGTCATAGTTCTACTGAGTCAGGATCCCTGTGGGGAACCCAAAGGAGCATTTATTAGAACATTCCAGGTGACATGTTCAGCATCATAATTTCTAGGATCCTGTAAAGACTGCAAATTCAAAAAGATAAGAAGTGTCAGAGGGTAAATAAGGTCCAGTTCAGAATAAGGCTTTTAAAACTGTACTCTTTGTGATTAGTTTATTTTAAAAATAAACACATAAAATGGTGACATAGGTTAAAAAAGCAGGAGTAAAATGAATATCTCAACAAAGAAATAAAACAAAATCATTTGTTTTATATCCTTATTTCATTTATCTTCTAAAGTAATCCATAAGAAAATACTCATTCTTACCTATTCTTTTATTAAGATAGAAATATCAGCCTTCCCATCCCATCCCATTCTCTTCCATTTATTTTATATTTGTATAAATATTCAGGAAATCTTTCAAAAGATATGACCAAGCTTAACATTAATTAATTAATTAATTAATTAATTAACTTAATCTAATGATTCTCCATCCCGGTGGCAAATGAGGGTGACTTGACAAACTTTTTATAAAAGGAGAACAATTGATGTACAGCATGCCAAACCCAAAGGCTAACGGGCCAAATAAACAAGGTTTATGTTTATGTAGGTCGCAAAAAAACACAAAGCCTTCAATTTTCATAGAAATGTATGGTATGTCAATAAAGGCATGCTGAATACAAAGGGCTGAAATAAGTGAGTAACTGTTAACATAAAATAATAGAACATTTTAATAAAAATTATTTTTTCTGAACATTAACTTACCAGACACCAGTTGCACAAGTTAATAAGCATAATGCAAATAAATCTATTTTTCCTGTTCTCCAAAGCGAAATATTTTCTGTTGTGCACACCAAACAAGTCAGCACAAGACTAAAGACGTGGCAATCAGTTGCTAAATATTTGCTGCTGGTATTAGTGGAGAGAAATGATGCGCCTGCATGTAAGGCGCATAAGGGAAATGAATGCAACACAATTATAGTAATCAGTCATTAGTGAACATTGTAGTTTGTTATTAATAATTATGTATAACAGGATATTGTAAAAATTAAGTTACAACATTTTTATTAAAATGTGTCTTACATACCATTATATTGGTTAGGCCAAAGAAATATTCTTTGTGGGCCGCATGTAGCCTGCAAGTTTGACATGCTTGTTTTACAGTTATTTGTTCCACTGTCTGTTATATGAAGTCATTTTTACTGTGTACTCTGAGGAATGCATGCATAAGATAAATACACTACCCACAAAGAGCTTGAAATCTAGAAAGGAAACAAGATATGTACAAAGATATAGTAACTGAAAATATTATGAGCCCAAAAGAGGTCCAGGATTTCAGAGATGGCAATGTTGCTTTTAGGCATTAGGCAAGTTTTCATGGGTCATAGACAGCTGAGCTTGGTTATAAAAGATGGAGTTGAATTTGATATTAAGATTATGAATGAAGGGCATTTCCAAATTTTCTGAGGAAGAAAGGACTAAAAGGAAGTAAAATTGCATGAGAGGAATTATGGTTAAAAGGATTATTAGGAAATAACTAATAATTGGTTTTGAGAACTGGAATTACTTAGGTAAGTAAAGGTAAACGAAATGTAAAGAAAAGGTTTTCTCAGTGTGAGAGACCTGAATGTCTGCCTAGAGTGTGAAATTCATCCATGTCCCTAAGTGAAATAATGAAACCTGCTAGCAAAGAGGTGTCATGAAGAACAATGATCAGAAATATCAATCTGATGTTAGGGTGAGGGAAGATCTGGAAAGGGGGAAGACTGAGTACATACAAGGATTCTAGTATTTTGAATCAGATCTTTAGTCCAATATAGAAATGGAAACTTGAAAAATAAGTCTGCAAAACAAGCCCTTATTTAGAAATTGACCTTCCCCATGTATTTTGTGATTATTTCTTTCCAGAAAGTGAAGAAATAAAAATAAATAAATGCAATTAAACCTTCATCTGCTTCTACTCAAGGTCTTGTATAAGAAATTATATGTTTTAAATATCTGTGTGTTGAATGTGTCTAGTGAGTGGTGCGTAGGTAAATGGTTAGCAATCAGCTCTCCAAATAAAAGACCCGGATCTGGAATTTGCCAATTTCTGTGGTGTAAATAATCTTTCCCTGGCTAATTTTAAACTGTCAATGTGATGTAACTGAGCATGAATTTGGGAAGTCCTGGGTGGACAACTTCCCCACTAATTTAGGTTTGACATTTCTGGGTCCCTCAAATTAACTGATAGCAGACAGATTAGCAGCAGGAAAGTTATTCATGTAGAGCTACTCAGTAATGAGTTACTCCATGGATAGCCAGAGATAAAGGCCCCAACCCCACTTAACAGAGTAGTGGGAAGCTGCTTAGCACCTCAGTGGGGAAGTATTGGAGGTTATATTGGGCACCTAAAATTGCACTCCTGCTAAGGTATCGATGGTGGCTGTACTCTTGAGAGGATCTGCTTAAATTCAGATAATGTTTCTCTCTGTGGTTTCTAATAGTTCAAAAATTTTCAGTTTAGTATAATATTTATAACATTTTGGTGAGCTGTTAATCCCTTTTGGAAGAGATGAACACAATCAACTCTAGGGAGCCCTGGCAAGGTGGCTGCATTACACCAGCATAGTATGTATCCCACCTCAGACTTGATTTGTTCATGCAGTGAATTAAATTCTTTAAAAACAAACAAACCAAAAATCAAAAGGAAGTTTTCCTTAACTGCTATGATCTGGGCCTGGTAGGAGAGATGACAATCAGGATGTAGCTACTAGGACTGGACAGATTTTGGAGAATATTGTAAGGTTTCTTGATAACTTGGGAGTTTAGACAAATGAAGTGTGAAAAAGAGGTAAAATTGGTGTAAAGTTGAAGTAAATGCTTTCTGTTTATACTTTCATTCCCTCATTTTAGTTCTTCTTTATTGTAAATTGGTCAAATTGATTCTACATAGTATATTTGCTACAGGAAGGTGCTAAACGATGTCCTCTTTGGTAGGGTTTGTGAAAGAAAATGATTAGGTGAAATAATTTTGATTTCTAGTAGTCTAGCTAAGTGTGGCTGTTTCATGACGAATCTCATGCCATGGGGCCTAGAGAAGAAGCAGGGGTCCTTTTTGCTCCTCATAGTTTTCTGACTGTTCTCTTTCCTTCCCCCTAATTACTCTTGGCTCAAAGTGGTCTTTCAGCTTCCACATTTGCCCATCTGTAGTCTCTCTTTAACCTAACCCTTGCAACATTTTTTTTCATTATAAGTGAGTTATCAAGTCCAGTCCACACTTAAGCGAAGGGTATTACACAACGGTATAAAAGCAAAAAGCATTTGAGGCCATTGTAGAAGCCACTTACCCAAGGCAACATATCCAATTCTAAGCTCAAGGATGGCACTCAGCATTTAAAGCTAGAAGCTTACTAGCCCTCTCTAGCAGACACAAGATTCAACTGTCATTCAGTTTAAAAGCTGCAAACATTATCCTATCTGCTGACACTTTTAAAGTCTTTCCAGTTCAATACTGCTCATACAACAGCCAGATCTGCTAGGGGAAAAGCTGCTCTGTACAGCTGAAAGTCAACCGGCAGCAGCTTGCAACACCCAAGGCCCTGGCATCTGTGTTTTGGCATGTGAGACTACACATGGCCTTTGTCTTCATAAGGTTGTTGGGACCCAGGGGCTTTACTGAGGCCCATTCATCCCACAAAACATCACTTAAGACTAAGAAGAATATAGAAATAGCTTCCTGCCTATGGAAGAAGTCTCCAGAAACAGCAGACAGCCTACCAGTTAAACTCTTATGATCTGAAGCTTAAAGCTCTTATTCAGACCTCAGCAGTAAAAAGCCAGCTGCATAGCTGTGGAAGAGAACACATGTTCTCTGTATATGATCTTGCTAGCAAAAGAAAGAGGAATGAGCTGAGCCAGGCACCAAATTCATCTGTGCCAGATTTATCAGCAAGAAAAATGATTCTTTTCTGGTAGACAGAGGACATGAGAGTGTAACACTAACAGAGCTCCTTCTACATGAAAGGAACACCAGGAATGAAGAAAAAAGCGTTCCCATCATACCTTAAATTTATCAAAAATTTTATTTGCTTTATAATTTTATGTTTTCTTAAATATGCCGAAAATTCAACATAGTCACATATATCACTCTTTCTGCAAAATATTTAGGTTTATTTATTTATTTAAAAAATGTGTGTGTGTGTGTGTGTGTGTGTGTGTGTGTGTGTGTATTTTTAGAGAGGATGGGAGAGGGAGAGAGAAATAAAAACATCAATGATGAGAGAGAGTCATTGATTGACTGCCCCCTGCAGGACCCACACTGGGCATGGAGCCCACAACCAGGGCATATGCCCTGACTAGGAATCAAACCATGATCTCCTGGTTCATAGGTCAACACTCACCCATTGAGCCATGCTGGCTGGGCCTATTTAGGTTTATGTTTAGAAAACCTCTATCCATTCTATGATAATTTATATCTAATGTTTGCCTATATTTTCAAGTTCTTCGTTTGGGTTAATTATGTATTTAGCACTTTAATCCATTCACAATTTATTTGAATGGAACTTAAGGATATATTTTTTTTTCTCTAATAATTAACCAATTGGAAAATCACAGCCTTTTAAATAACCTGATATATTTATTTTTGCCTACTGAAGTGACAGTAAATTTAGAACTCTCAAACTTTTCAAACAGGAGTAAAAATTAGTACATTAGGCTTTTAGGAAAATTTATTAATATATGTGAAGTTAGCTAATTATATGCATATTCTATAAGTAAGGTCTTATAATTCTATAAATGTGTTAAAAGAAATAATCACAGATATGTTTTCAAAATATCACAGCATTACTTATAAAGAAAAAAGTGGCAGTATAAAAAATATCTAAAATTAGGGACCTGACAAGATGAATAAAGCCATAATTATATGATGGAATTGTATGCATTCATCATAAGTCACACTGAAAAAAAATTGATATGACAAAAATCTTGAGAATATAGCTTAAGACAAAATTTATGATACATAATGTACATTAATTTCAATCAATCACATTGCATAGAAGACTAGAAAATGCACATATGTTTCAGCAGTAATTATCTTTTACTATGTGGATTTTTATCTATATACTAAGAGGCCCAATTTATGAAATTTGTGCAAGAGTAGGCCTTTGTAGGTACGGCTGCCTAGATCCCTCCCTCACAGCCATGGCAGTTGCAGCCCCATCTTCATTCTGGAAGGATGTCCAGAAGGACATTAGGTCTAATTAGCATATTATACTTTTATTATTAGAGATCTATCTATCCACCTATCTATCTATCATATTTTTTATACTTTTCATACTTGGCTTGTCTCCCCTACTGAGCATAAGATAATTAGAGGGACAAATTGTTTTATTAAACATATATCATAGAATCTAGTTTGAGGTAGGTTCTCAAAACTGTCTGTTAAATGTTACTATTCAATGAGATCATAATTTAAACTTGTTTGAAGCAGCAGAATATACCAAGAGTATTCAAGAAAATATAAACAGACAGAGGAATAATGGAGATTCAAATCATAGGCTGAAATATATGGAGATCCTGCAGCACTTGGTTTGGATCCAACCTCTGAGATTAGGGATCAGATAGAATTTCTCTCCCTCAGAAAAATAATGGGTTAAAAAAAGGAACTGCACCTTATAGTATCTGTATAACAGAGAGGAATGATATATTATGCACTGCCAGAATTTGAATACAAGAGTAGAATCTTCAGTTTCCTAAAATTGAAGCAAACCAAAAGCTAAATAACATTAATATACTTAGTCATTATTGAGGTGGCAGATAAAACCATGAACAAAATAAGCTGGTTTTAAAAACATATTGCTAATAAGATTAGCTATTTCTCTTCTTAATTATGCTGACCTGTGTCTGGCATGCTTTTGGTAGCTGATTTTTAAATCTGTTTAAAATGAATGAGATAGCATTAATCGTGTCACTGTAGTGAAGCTCTAGCACTGTTCAAAGAACAAAGTGCTTCGATTATAAATTATTTGTATTTCTATATACATGAACCATTGCTTGACAAAAGCATCCTTTGAAATTACCAGTTACTTGTTTTAATTTTATACTAACCAAAGAATCCTCTGCTCTGTAATGTAGTTTTTGAGTGGTTCTTTTCACTAGTAAGGAAGAGTTCAAGTAGTTTGCCACCCTAAATTAAAATGCCAACTTTAGTTTTTGTTATTCAATTAGTATATTGGCCTATCTGATAAAATACAGTGTGTAATTTGTTTAGTTATTTTGAATTATTCTGAAAAATGTACTAATCCCTATGTGGATTGATATACTTTAATTTTTGAAGCTTTCCCACTCAGGAATCATTCCTGATTTCTCCTGTGGGATTTACCCTGAAGGAACCAGTAAATTAATTTAATTTTATTATTATACTAGAGGCCTGGTACACAAAATTTGTGCATGGAGGGCGTGGGTTCCCTCAGCCTAGCCTGCACCCACTCCAATCAGGAACCTCTCATAGGATCGGGTCTAAACTGGCAGTTGGACACCCCTCTCACAATTTGGGACCGCTGGCTCCTAACCAATCACCTGTTGCCTGCCTGATTGCCCCTAACCTCTAAGCCTGTCTGCCTGATCGTCCCTAACTGCCCTCCTTTGCTGGCCTGATCTCACCCCCACTTGCCCTCCCCTGCCAGCCTGGTTACCCCCAACTGCCTTTCCCTGCCAGACAATTTGGTTCTGATTGGTCAGTTTCATCATCTCTGGGCCTATCAGTGGTGCCTGATCAGAAAGGTGTGGCTGATCAGCAGTTCTGGTGGAGGCCTGCCAGGAAAGAAAGAGAGGCAAGTTCTGATCAATGGCTGCCAGAGAGGTTACAGATCATACTCTGCCTCTTTCCGGCAGGCCTCTCTTCGTGCCTGATCCACAGCCCCCTAGGAAGTCAGTATTGGGTCAGGTCGCCAGCAGAGGCCCCAGACTTCCAGTCTGGTCAAGTCATCAGTCGTAATGATCATTATGACCCTGGTTTTTTATTATATAGATATTTTAATCCTCACCAGGGGACATATTTTTATTGATTTTAGAGAAATAGAAAAGGAAGAAGGTAGGGAGGGCAAGAAGAAATAGAGAAAGAGTGAAACATTGATGTGAGAGAGAAAAATCAATAGGTTGCCTTCCATATGGGCTCCTACAGGATATTGAACCTACAACCTAAATATGTGCCCTGACTGGAATTAAACCTTTTGGCATATAGGATAAAGCTTGAACCAACTGAGCCACCAGGATGAGTCAGTTTATTTTATTGCAATAGTCCAATAATTCAGGCTATTGTGGGATTTGGTCACAGCTTTGATTGAGCTTTAATTTGGTGACAAAATAGTCAAGAAATGAGACTAGTAATTTGAAATGTTCATAAGATCAGAATAAAGAGCAAAACTAACTGAACACTGAGCCAGGCATTGTTGGGATATTATTTCTTTCAATGATCTTAGTTGATAGCATCCAGAAAGATATTTTAAAAAGACATCATTTTTAGAACCTCTGTGATTTTAGGAAGGTGAACTTCAACCAGAGCTTTTGTTTGCCTTGTGGATCTGTACTAAAGACCTTTTGAAGTAGAGAATGCATGATGAGACAGTGGGAAAATATTAACTCTTAAGCCTCGGATGGGTGCATAAATTGATTGAATCTCCATGCAGAGTTATGTAGCAAAAACATTCACAATTACAATTGAATATATCTTTTAGCCTAGTAATTCCACCTCCAAATAATTATTATATAGGTAAATATGCAAATAATATAAGATTACTTATTTCAGCTCTGTTTATAATAGCTAAAGAGTGAGAATGCAATACTGGTTAACTATATTATGATACTAGAGTCCTGGTGCATGAAATTCATGCATGGGGGTGGGTGTCCTTCAGCCCAGCCTGCTCCCTCTCCAATCTGGGATCCCTCTCATAATCCAGGACTGTTGGCTCCCAACTGTTCACCTGCCTGCCTTCCTAATTGCCCCTAACCACTTCTGCCTGCCAGCCTAATCACCCCTAAATCACTCCCCTGCCAGCCTGATTTATGCCTAACTGTTCCCCTACCAGCCTGTTTGCCCCTAATTGCCTTCCCTTATGGGCCTAGTCACCCCCAACTGCCCTCCCTTACAGGCCTGGTCAATCCCAGTTGCCCTCTTCTGCTGGCCATCTTGTGACCATCTTGTTTCAACATGGGGCAGGAACCGCTGGGTTTTGACCACACTGGGGCAGTCATCTTGTCTGTTGGAATGATGGTCAATCTGCATATTACTCTTTTATTAGATAGGATAGAGGCCTGGTGCACGTGTTGGGGCCAACTGGCTTGCCCTGAAGGGTGTCCTGGATCAGGGTGGGTGCTCCCTTGGGGTTTGGGTGGCCTTGGCAAGGGGCCTGTGGTGGTTTGCAGGCCGACCACACACCCTGGAGACCCAGCAGGAGGCCCTGGTATCTTGGATTTATTTATCTTCTACAACTGAAACTTTGTAGCCTGGAGAGAAGCCAAGGCTTCTCCTTGCACAGCCATTGAAACTTTGTTGCTTTAAGCGGAGGCTTAGGCCAGACAGGATTTGCAGAAAGCTTGGCTTCCTTCAAGGAGGGGTAACTCAAGCCTCCCTCCTGCTCTCTCTGTGGCCATAGCCATCTTGGTTGGCTTAATTTGCATACTTGCTCTGATTGCTTGGTGGGCATGATTTGTGGGTGTAGCAGAGATATGGTCAATTTGCATATTGGATAGGATAGGCATAAATGGGATACTATAAACAAAATAAATGAATGAAGAAACTAATTCTATACAAATACATGTTAATTTAAAAAGGCAAGTTGAAGAACAATATGTATAATAGGTTATCTTATATGTATAACATTTTTAAAAAATCTATGATTATATATATTTGTGTATGTTTCTATTAAATACATATAACATCTATGGAAGGTTATACAATAAAATGATAGAATTATAGGCTTCTCAATGTTTGAGGACTAAAATGGAAGGGAAATGTTTTTCTGGAAAAAGACTATGTGAATGTGCTCTCTAGTTAAAATGAAAATTTTAAAATATATACTAAATTTTAAGAGAATATAAGTAAGTACATTCTTATATCCAGGCATATTTTGACAAAACCATGAAGCTTCAAATTCAAAAAATATATAACTAAATCACCCAAAATTTTGAAAATAATTTTGTAAACTATTTTGCTATCATAAATATTGGTAACTTCATAACCTAGGATAGAGTAGTATCCTAGGCTTCTATTTGGGCCACCAATTCTAAATCCTAGGATCTATAACTTGTAATTTTCCAATCATACTGTATATTCCTAGAGTAGAGATGATGCTTAAATCTCAGGCACACTGTTTTGTAAAAATTATTTGACCCTGCAGAGCTACATTATCAATAGGTCAGATGTGTACTTAGCGCTCAAATTTTTTTCTCTCCATTTCTTGGATTGGCTCTGTGTTGGATTATTTCCTAGAAATATTCCATGTACTTGGATATCTCTGGAAAATCAGATAGAAATACATTCTTCGGCCTTAGCAGCATTAGCTTAATGAGAGCATTTCTTTCTCAAGGTTCCAACAGAGTTTCCGTATTTAAGCTTCATTTAAATGATTTGTCTCCCTGTTCTGTTCTGTGCTCAATAGGAAAGATTGGCCAGAACTTTGCTATATGCTCACACTTAATTCAAGGGTGTTAGATCAGCACTGCTCAAAACAAATGGATTGAGATTTTAGGAGAAATCACTCTCCAAAAGAAAAATTTGTTAACATAGTAAATGAATTAGATATTCAAAAGGCAAAGCAGAAGATATCAACAAGAAAGTAATATAAAGAAAGAAAACAACACTTGCATTTTCATCTGGAGAAAACAGGACCAATAAAAGATGTCACATAAATTGGTAAGGTTGTTGAGTTTGTTTAAAATACAAGGAGCTAGTCCTGAGTAGATATTGAACTTAACTTACTATCTCTCTTATTTCACTTTGCTGCCAAAACAAGAAACAAGTAAGCATGGAATAGGTCTTTCTATGTCATGATTAGATGTTCTGCTTTCCCTTTCTTAGTAAGTCCTTGGTACAATCACATCTTAAAAGTGGGATGATGCCGAGACCGGTTTGGTTCAGTGGTTAGAGCATCGGCCTGCGGACTGCAAGGTCCCGGGTTTGATTCCGGTCAAGGGCACGTACCTTGCTGGCGGGCACATCTCCAGTGTGGGGTGTGCAGGAGGCGGCTGATCGATGTCTCTCTCTCATCGATGTTTCTGACTTTCTATCCCTCTCACTTCCTCTCTGTGAAAAATCAATAAAATATATTTTTTTTAAAAAGTGGGATGAAACAATACTTAAGATCTAAGGGCAGGGAAACCTAATAATTATTGAATGGCTGAATGAATAAATGAGTGAATTTTCACAGAAAATTGACACATTTGAAAAAAGCACTTTTAAGAAAAGTAGCCCTTTTATACTACTGAATCTATGTATTTTATTAGTAGTAATGTCATTATTAAAACAGCTAATAGTATAATATATGGTGCATTTTAAATATATTTTTAGAAATATAGGGATACATAGTCAAATCATAGTCAATGCATTTAGATGACTATTTTTTAATGGACCTGGATAATTACTGTAATGGTTTAAAAATTTACCAAAATTGTTTTAATAATTAAAATGTTTTACTTACACTCAAATCTATTTAGGTACTCTACAGGTTTGAGCACGATTGATCGTGTCTCACTTCAAGAAATCCTGATAATGAACTTTAATCCCATATAGGACAGATCCATTAATTATGCTTTCAGAGGAGGTATAATTAATGGGTCCATACTATGGAATTATGGCACTCAGTAAACATTAATAATTCAAACTCACTTTTCAAAGCACCTTAAGAGTGTCCAAACAAATAGATCATTTTATATTGTGGAAACTTTCCTTCAACATCCTCATAAATGCATAGAAAAATATTTAGCATCTTCTTTTCAGTGATATCTTTATAGAAGATTAAAGATTCTTTGGTAGAGATATTATGCATTTGAATAAAATGGTCTGTCAAAATTTATTTTTGTGAGGGTTATAAAAGGTCTGATTCAGGCTTAGAAGCAATCCATAAAATGACAGTCATGTATTATAATACTGAAAAGCCTAGTTACATTGCTAATGAAGAATATTTTAAAATAAGCGTTTTATTTTAAAATAGTTTCAGATTTATAGAAAAGGTGCAGAGAACTCCTGAATAAGCTTCACCCAGTTTCCCCTACCATGATCATCTTACCTTAGCAGAGTGTATCTGTCACAACTAAGAACCAATATTGGTACATTCTTATTAACTAAACTCAGTAATTACTTTCCCCTAATGTACTTTTTGCTATTCTAGGATATTATGCAAAATGACACATTATGTTTAGTCATCATGTTGCCCTAGAAGCATAATCTATAATAGTTCTGACACTTCTACTGTTCTTGATGAACTTAACTTTGGTCAGATTTTTTCTAAAAAGTTCCTCAATTTGGGTTTGTCCAATATTTTTCCCATAACTAGACTGAAATTGTTGGTTTTTGGTAAGACCACAGAATTGAATGATCCATCCCTTAACATTATATAATGCTACCTTCATGATCACTTGGTTAAGGTACTGTTTGCAAGGTTTCACCACTGAAAATTTACCTTTCCCCTTTCATCCATTACTCTTTGGAAATAAGTCACTAAACACAACCTAAGGTTGGGGCTGGGATATTAAGTCCCACTTCTTGAAGAGGGGGAGTAGCAGCCTAAAATTTTTTGGAATTCCTCTACAAGAAAGATCATCTCATCTCCTATTTTTTTATTTGTTCACTGATTATTTATGTATGGATTCATATTTTTTTTGTTTCATACTTTGAGTTGTACTCTAATGCTATGTTTTTTATTGTTCAAAATGTTTCATCGTTGACAATTGAGAGCTCTTTCAAGTTTGCTCCTCTGTCTCTTCGGCATGTTCCATCTTTTAATTTTTGAGCATGTCCTTACTTTCTGTCTCAACAAAATGTTTCAGGGTATGGTGAATTTCAAAATAATTTTGCTGAGTGAAAGAAGCTGGACCCCAAATAATTTATAGATATAGAAGTGGAATTGGGGGAGGAATTCTAGCAGTTTGGCTGAAATAACATTTTAAGTGTAGGGAAAAAATGTTAAGTTTATATTACTTATAAACCTAGTGTTTAATAGAACATGTTTATTGGACCTAGAAGCAGAAAACCAAGTTTTAGGACACTTGTCAGAATTAAGATAGACTTCTTATAATGAGGATGTCTATTGCAGTCTCCAGATGAGTGAAAAACCCAAGGGAATTCCTTATTTTTGGATGATTTGCTTCCTTCAAAGAATAAGTATTCTATTTTCCCATGGGATTGACCTTCACATGATCATAAACCTACCATTTCCACAGTTTGTAAAATATATCAAGCATATAAAGCCATAATGCTAACAAAATATTTTATGAAGATATTATAGAAGAACATACACTGTTAGCTTTTAAAAGTATCTATGCAACTTATACAGTATCTATGCAAAGTACATCTATAAAGTACTTTTTAAATTTTATTTAAACATACAATTGCATTGGTATTGCTATCATTGAATGAAAGGGTAAATGAATTTAATTATAGTAAAATGTATGGATAAGGTATATCTGAAGAGTTTACTATAGTATTTTAACCCAAAGGATAAACAAATTGGAATGGCAGCTAAATTACAGATCACTGAAATGCAAATAGAAAAAGAAACAATAAGCTACAATAAGGATTTTAAATATATATATTCTCAACTTAATAAGTGCAATGCATAAGATATTGTCATATAAGATTGATTTGTTTTTTAAATATTTTCTCATGATTTCTCATGAGCAATGGAATTAAAGTGTCACACTGTAAGATGGATTTGAAATTGAAAGCTAGAACAAAGTTTTCTCTAAGAATGACATTCAAAGAATCAAGGTTACATGATGCAAATTTTAGAATCTGCTTTTTACAGTATTAGGATGGCACATTTATTTCAGGAATGTTGTTAGAAGACCTCAGCCCTAAGAGAAGTTAACCTTGAAAGTTGATTTTGAGCTGTTCCACTTATGGAAGTTGGAAAGTCTTCATCTGTAAAAATAAGATCCAGGATTTTATATTTTCACAACTGAATGCCATCTCTGTCACCTGGAGATGTTATTTTTAAGGGCAAATATTTTAATGTGCTATGCAGACTATCATTTCTTCAGGATAATATCATATAATTCAAATATATGTGAACTGTGTTCTGTCACTTGCTATGTGTCCAGTTTATTTCACACATGAATAAAAAGGATTTAAAATAATAATTTTTAATTCTCACTCAAGGATATGTTTTTTGATGTTAAGAGAGAGACAGAGAGAGAGAGAGACAGAGAGAGAGAGAGAGAGAGAGAGAGAGAGAGAGAGAGAGAGAGCGAGAGAGAGAGAGAGAGAGGGGGGGGGGGGGAAGAAAGAGGAGAGAGGAGAGAGAGGAGAGAGAGATCAGCTGCCTCTTGTATGTGCCTGACCTGGGATTGAACCTACAACCTAGGTATGTACCCTGACTGGGAATGGAAACCCAGACTTCCCAGCCAGGGCAAAAATAATATTTGAATTGAAACAAAGTCTAAGAATTTGTAGCAGTTGCAGTATCTGTTCTTTGAATTTCTTCTTTTATTGGAACTTAAGTCAGCCAAATTTGTCTACTTGTTCCCTTATCTCAATCATAGTTAATTCATTGCTATGCTTTAATCTTTATGCAAAATGTATTGCATTTGTGTGCATGTATATTTGGAAAATGAGCTGAAAGATGGAGTGTGAATTATTTTCAATATTTTATTTGCTTGCCTACTTAAATGGAAAATTCCTCTGAGAGAATAAGCTAAGAAGAATATAGTAAAATAAATTCTGTTGCTACTTATTGTCAATATCCTTTTCTTGCTTTTAGAAAAAGTTATGCTAAATTTCTAAATAATTTTTAGGTTAATCTTTTATTGTAAGAAGCTTTATTTGATTACATTTTTTAAGAACTGAAAGAACAGCATTTGCAAATTTTCAGTAATGCTCTTATACTATGTTTTTTGTCCTTTAAAATTTTATTTAGCAGAATATAATAAGAAAGTTTGTAAAATGTAAAGGTCTATGAATGTAGGGATCTTAAAAATATAATATTTCTTCATTTTACAATTTCTATGTATTTCAAACTGATTTTCAAACATGGATTATTACTTTTTACTTTTATGGAGACTAATATAATTATATCAAGTTTTTATAAAAAGCATGTCTATAGTAATAGACATAGAAATAGCAACATAATGAATTGTCACAGATATGTATCATCTTCAAAAAAAAGTAAAAAAATAAAGTAAGCAAATATAATACTAATTACTACTCTAAAACAAAAATGATTATTATATTTAATAAAGCATTTGTAATGTACATTGTGATAATTTCACTGATATCTCAGATAACTATTTCTAAATAAGAAATAATTCATTATATAACAACTAGAGGCCCAGTGCATGAATTTGTGCACAGGTGGAGATCCCTTGGAATGGCCTGCGGAGATTGGGCTGAAGCTAGCAGTCCAATGCCACCTGCAGCTCTTGCCTGCTGCTCCCACTCATCCCAGCTGACCCCCCAGTGCCTGCCCCCATTTAATTATGATTAGGAGAGGTCCGCTCTGCAGCAGTGGCACTCACTAATCATGAGCCCTGCATCTGGTACCTATCCCAAGGAGGGAGGGGGGGCAGGGGAAGAGACACTATTGGCCCTCTGGGTGGGTGGTGGGGCATCCTTGCCAGCTTGGGATCTGGATCTTTCCCTCTAATCTTCACACTGGTTGCCAAGAACCACTTGGAAGCTGCATTTATATAATTTTTTCCTTGTGGAGCATCTAGGGAGGAGAAGTGGCTGCAGTGCCTGAGGCTGATTTCCAGGAGGCCTGTGGTGCTGTCAGGATCATGCTGGTGGCACTGGTCCATTGGTTCCTGGCCTGTTCTCTGGAGATTAGACTTGCAGGACTACTGAGGGAGTGACTGGCTGCTGCTGCTGGGCTGGTGGGCTGCTGGGACAGGTAGTTCGGCTGAGCAGCACTCCCATTATGGGAGCGCACTGACCACCAAGGCGCAGCCCCTGCATTGAGTGTCTTCCCCCCGATGGTCAGTGTGCGTCATAGTGACTGTTCAACCAGTCATTTGGTGGTTTGGTCATTCAGTCATTCGGTCTCTTAGGCTTTGAATACTTTTTATTTTCCTACACCCATATTTAATTTATTTTTATTTTAATAACAAGGATTATATTCTGAATTAGGAATAATAAAAATGGCTACAAAAAGTGTCTTTTCAATCACTTTGTTTTTCCTGCAGAGTGCGGATATGAGCCCAGCAAGTAGCACCACTTCACTTCCAGTTAGTCCTCTTACTGAAGAGCCAGTGCCTTTCAAGGTAACAAACAAACAAGATTTTTAAAAAATAGTTCACAACTATAGTAAAATAGATATTTAATGCATAAGTGGGAAAATGAACTGCTTTAATCTGTAATAATCTTATATCAAATGTTAAAATCTTTTTTTGCTTCATTTTGTTGTCATTCTAGCTGCTAAATAAAGGTAAAGGTTTGCAATATAAATTAATACTCTCTAGAACACGTTGTCTGCTTGGCATTTGAAAGACAGTGTTTTTATTGTAATAGTTTGATATTACATGAATTGAGGTTCCAAACCTTTATTCTATATTAATTTAAGCAATAAATTTAAAATGAATGGTCAGCCCTCATCAAGTGTTTAAATTTTAATTAGTAGTTAACTTTTCATTAATGACTGTAGGTTATAATTAATTAATCTTTACAAAATAATAGTCAAATTCAAGAAATATGGAACCATTCCTCCACATTATAATTTTAAAATATTTAACTAAATATGAAAATAAGTATTTAAGTATTATGATTAGTAGAATTCTTGAATTTGGGAGACTTTATATATTAAAAATATGAAGTCATCTTTTTGTTTTGATATTTAAGATTAGATTTTTACTTTTAAGCCAAAGCTTGTAGATCAGCCACTTTATATTTGTACTGGGGATACTAATTATAAGTAAAGGCACTCCTTAAGATCAGGAGATAAAAAGAAAAACTTGGAGAGTTGTGATGATATATTTATGTGCAATAGTTTCAGGGTTGTTTGGTTAAAAGACAGGGAAATGTACATATTTTAGGGTTTGTTATAACTTTCATAATTTTTGTATTCATCTTAAATTATTGTGGGATTTTTTTTTCTTTTTCATATAAAGACTATATCTTATTCATCTTTATACTGCTTACACCTAGTGTAGTGACTGGCATGGTTTATATACAGTGAATATTGGTAAATATTTTATAAACTGTATTGTTTAAATGAAAATGATAGAAGACTATGAATTCCATTGTGTATCATAGTTTTCTAATTATGCATGCTTTCTTGCTTAATGACAGACAATAATAATTGTTAAAAACCATTTCATATCAGAAAATATCAAAATACTGAATAGTATTTTGATTATGTCATTATTGAAAAATATTTCTTTATTATCCTACAACAAAAGGAGAAAATAATATAATATCTCAAAGCTTAGTGTTACTTGATATTTTCATCTTATGATGTATGGGGCAAAATTTACAGAAGAAACATATATTTAACAAGGTTTTCATTGGATTTTCAAAGGATTCTTAGAAACCATTTTCTCTTTTTAATATATTGCCAATGCCTACCTTCCTTAAAGTTAATTTATTTTTTAAGAGATAAAGTAAAAGATGAGATATAGTCTAAAATCAGATGATGTACAGTTATTATAAAGATAATCATTTTAGTTAGTGGTTCTAATTGGTTCTAAGAGACAAATATTATTCCTATGTTGATGTGTATAAGGGGTTGTATCAACAATTAAAATTGTCAAATGCTTATAATATATAATAATGGCTTTTGGCAATGCATACAATTATAGTACCTATTCAGTTACTTCTTTTTTAAAAGGAATACTATTTATAATTTTTAAAATTTTTATCAGATATAAAGAATGTCTCATTAGTATTTAAAATTATTTAAAATTTGTAGAAGGAAGATGGCGAGCAGCAGGAAGGTAGGAGGGAGAGACTGTGAGAGAGTGAGGAAGCCATAGAAGAGAGTGTAGACATTTGTGGTGGGTGTATGTATGAGCTAGGGGCGTTTAGATTCTGCAGGTCTTCCTAGGGCTGCCAAACCAGGCAGTCTTAGACAGCAGAGCCCCACGCACAAAGCTGACACTTCTGAGTAGCCAGTGCGGGCACAGAGACCGTGCCATTTTGAGAAACAGAACTGCTTAAGACTAGGATCCTCCCCTCAGCAACACCCAGTCATGTCTCAGACATAAACCAGGACCCTGCAACCACTAGAGACAGAGAACTGCAACCACAGCTTCAGACCAACAGAGAACAAGAATCCAGACTTCCTGGCCACAGATTCCTGTGAGTCAAAGAGCCTATTCCCCTGTCCACAGGCTTGAGGATAGCGCCATAGCAACTGATAGACCCATTCCTTGCTCAAGCAGCAGCTCCCCTACAGGAAATTTGACCTTGAGAGTGCATATAGGGGCCTCAGCACTGCTACTGGAAGTTGAGAGACTGGAATCTGCTCCCTACAACACAATCAGGCAACCAAACCCAAAGCCCATGCAGGGCGGCAGTGCCACCTGACTTAAGTTCTGGCCAAGCGTACACAGAAGTCAATTTTCTGCAGTGTAGTCACACCACAGAGCTATTGTGCTACCCAGTCCCTCATGGTGACCAGGACCCAGATTCTCCCAGCAAGAGGCAGCACTGAGCACCACAGACTTGACTTTGTTCCTTACCTTGTGCGCCTGGGATCCAAGACTCACAGCGCATTCACACTAAGAGTCAGTGACTCCAATTCTTGGAGCTTGCACACACGGGAACCATGATTCTCAGCAAGAAGCCACAGGAGGCAACAGAGACTCTGATACTTGATTCTTGATGCAGACACAGGGAAACTCTAACTCCTGGCACATGCCAGGGGACTCATTTTCAGCACATCCAAAGAAGAGAAGATTGAAATCATACCAAGCATCTTCTCAAACCATAATGCTATAAAATTAGAAATAAACTGCCATAAAAATAATCCAAAAATCTCAAACACTTGGAAGCTGAATAGCATGCTATTAAATAATGACTGGGTTACCAATCAGATCAAAGAAAGAATTAAAAGCATCCTGGAAACTAATTACAACAAAAACAGAAAAATCCAAAATCTATGGGAGACAATGAAAGAAGTCCTGAGAGGGAAGTTTATAGCTTTATAGGCCTACCTTAAATAACAACAAGAAAAAAATGGTAGCAAATCATCTTACTCTACAACTCAAAGAATTAGACAGAGAGCAACAAGAAAAGCTGAGAGTGAGCAGAAAGAAGGAGATAATAAAGATCAAAGCAGAAATAAATGACATAGAGACCAAAAAAAAAAATACAAAAGATCAATGAAACCAAGAGATGGTTCTTTGAAAGGATAAACAAGATTGATGAACCTCTAGCCAGGGTCACCAAGAAGCAAAGAGAGAGGACTAAATAAACAAAATCAGAAATGAGAGAGGCAACATAACCACAGACTCCATAGAAATACAAAGGATTGTTAAAAAAATACTATAAACAACTCTACTCCAACAAACCAGACAATCTGGAGAAATGAACATAATTCCTAGAAAAATACAACCTTCCAAAACTCAATTGGGAAGATTCTAAAAATCTCATAGGCCAATAATTATGGAGGAAATTGAAGCATTCATCAAAAAGCTCCCAGCAGACAAAAGCCCAGAGCCAGATGGCTTCACATGGGAATTATACCAAACATTCAAGGAAGAACTAAAACCTATCTTCCTCAGACTATTCCAAAAAATTCAAGGGGAAAGAACACTTTCAAGCTCATCCTATGAAGCCAGTATCACCCTAATACCAAAACCAGATAAAGACAACACAAGGAAAGAGAATTATAGGCCAATATCCCTCATGAACATAGATGCCAAAATTCTCAACAAAATTCTAGCAAATTGGATCCAGCAATACATCAGAAAGATCATACATCATGACCAAGTAGGATTTATCCCAGGGATGCAAGGATGGTACAATATCCGCAAATCAATAAATGTGATACATCACATAAACAAATTGAGAGATAAAAATCACATAATCATATCAATTGACACAGAAAAAAGCATTTGACAAAATCCAACACCCCTTGTTGATAGAAACTCTCAGCAAGGTGGGAATAGAAAGATCATACTTCAACATAATAAAAGCCATATATGAAAAACCCACAGCCAACATCATATTCAATGAACAAAAAATGAAACCATTTCCCCTAAGAACAGGAAAAAAACAGCGATGCCCACTCTCACCACTTCGTTTCAACATAGTACTGGACGTACTAGCCATTTTGATCAGAAAAGAAGAAGAAATAAAAGGCATCCACTTTGGAAAAAGAAGAAGTAAAACTCTCCTTATTTACAGATGACATGATACTGTACATAGAAAACCCTAAAGACTCCATCAAAAAATCATTAGGCTTGATAAATGAATTTGGCAATGTAGCAGAATACAAAATTAATGCCAAGAAATGTATGGCATTTCTTTACACCAATAGTGAATTTATAGAAAAGGAGACCAAAAAAGCAATTTATCATTGCACCAAAAAGTTAAGATACCTGGGAATAAACTTAACTAAAGAGATAAAAGACCTATCTGTGAAAAACTACAGGACACTGAAAAAAAGAGGTAGAGCTAAACATAAACAGATAGAAAAACATATTGTATTCATGGATTGGTAGAATCAACATCATCAAAATATCCATACTACCCAAAGCAATCTACAGATTCAATGTAATCCCCATTAAAATACCAACAGCATATTTCACAGACATACAACAAGCTTTCCAAAAATTCATCTGGATTAAAAAAAGACCCTGCATGGCCACAACAATCCTGAGAAAAAAGAACAAAGTAGGTGTGATCTCAATACCAGATTTCAAGCTGTATTACAAAGCCTCTGTTCAGAAAACAGCCTGGTACTGGCAAAAGAACAGACATACAGCTAAATGCAATAGAATAGAGAACCTAGAAATTGACCCAAACCACTATGCCCAATTAATATTTGAAAAAGGAGGCATGCACATAAAATGAAGTCAAGACAGTCTCTTCAAAAAATGGTATTGGGAAAATTGGATAGATAAATGCAATAAAATGAAACTAGACCACCAACTTACATCATACACAAAAATAAACTCAAAATGGATAAAGGAGTTAAACATAAGACGGGAAACCATAAAAATACTGAAGGAATCCACAGGCAGTGAAATCTCAGACACATGCCTTAGGAACTTGTTCACTGATACTGTTCTGAGGGAATTGGAAACTAAAGAGAAAATAAACAAATGGGGCTACATCTAAATAAAAAGCTTTTGCACAGCAAAAGAAGCCATCATCAAAACAATAAGAAATCCCACTGCATGGGAGAACATATTTGCCAATGTCATCACTGATAAAGGTTTAATCTCCAAAATTTACAGGGGACTCATACAGCTTAACAAAAAGAAGATAAACAATCCAATCAAAAAATGGGCAAGGTCCTTTTCCATCTCTAGTTGGTCCTTTTCCATCTCTCGTTGGATTTTTTGCATCTCAGGTTGGTCCTTTTTCATCTCCTCTTGGCTCTCGCTAACTTTATCCAACTTTTCTAGGATATTCTTGCAAAACCTTATAAGTGTGGTTTTGAACTCTATGTCCAGTCGTTTGTTTTCCTCCATTTCCTTTGTTTGTGATTCCTTCCCTTGTCTTGGCATTTTCACTATCCCAGGAGAACTTCTGTGTTGGATTCAGCCTTATGATAGAAGACTTGCAAAACTGCAGAAGCCTCTCTGTTGAGCTTGGGATGGGTGGAGTCTCAGGGCTTAAGGGACCACCTTCCCTTCCAGTCGGCCTCGCCCGCCACGGCCCTTTAGTCTCACGTGACTGAGTAATCGCTGGAGTGTCCTTGTGCTTGCGCACAGTGCCTCGAGACCGCTGCCTTTCCAGCTCCACTGCGCTCCAGGCTCACACGATTCTAGGTCCCCAGGGTTTCACCCGAAACAGGGGCTTAGTGGAGTCAGAAGTGGCACAGTTGGGAGGGTCTGTCTCCCACCTACTAGCGAAAGCCAGTGGCACAATCAGCAGTCTGTCCTCTGTGCAGTGCCTTACACACCAATAGCCCTCTGATCTTTTGTGACTCCCCTAAATTTCCATGCACCTCTCCCTTTTCATAGCCCAAACTCCCCCCGTATGAGTTTTGGCTATATCTGGGGTTTAGTGTCGTAGGATAAGGGGTTCAATGCCTTTGAGAGTCTTTGTTTCCCTCCTGCCAGAGAAAACCAGCCAGGTAGTCCAACACCTGCTCTCTCCACACGTGTCTCTCCGTACCTCAGCTTTTTGCAGCTCCTCTGGTTCTCTGTGAGCCCCTCTTTTCCCTCTAGTTGTAGAATTCCCACTCAGCCAGCTTTCCTGTGGTTCTGGATGATGTCCGTTCTGTCTTTTAGTTGTAGGTTTGAAATTGACTGAAATAAAAAATATACAGACTCCTAACAGCAGACTAGAGAAAGGCAAGAATCAAGTCAAAAATTTGAAATATAAAGAAGCAGAAAACACTCAACTGGAAAAGCCAGAAGAGAAAAGAATCCAAAAATGTGAAGATAATGTAAGGAGCCTCTGGGACAGCTTCAAGCGTACCAACATCAGAATTGTGGGGTTGCCAGAGGAAGAGAGAGAGCAAGATACTGAAAACCTATTTAAAGAAATAATGACTGAAAACTTCCCACATCTGGTAAAAGAAATAGACTTACAAGTCCAGGAAGCACACAGAACCCCATATAAAAGAAATCCAAAGAGGACCACACCAATACACATCATAATTAAAATACCAAGAGCAAAAGAAAAAGAGTGAATATTAAAAGCAGCAAGATAAAAAGAGTTCATTACCTACAAGGGAGCACCCATATGACTGTCAGCTGATTTCTCAACAAAAACGATGCAGGCCAGATGGGAGTGGCAAGAAATATTCAACGTGATGAATAGCAAGAACCTACAACCAAGAATAATTTATCCAGCAAAGCTATCGTTCAGTTTTGAAGGGCAGATAAAGAGCTTCACAGATAAGAAAAAGCTAAAGGAGTTCATCAACTCCAAACCAGTATTATATGAAATGCTGAAAGGTACTCTTTTAGAAGAGGAAGAAGAAAAAGGTAAAAGCCAAAAAATTATGAACAACAAATACATATCAACAAGTGAATCTAAAAATTATGTGAATTAAAAATTTGATTAACAGAATAAACTGGTGAATATAATAGAATCAGGAGCACAGAAAGGGAGTGGACTGATAATTCTCAGGGGCGAAAGGGGTGAGGGGTGTACAGGGAGAGACTGGACAAAAATCATACACCTATGGATGAGGTCAATGGGAGGGAGGTAAGGGCAGAGGGAAGGGTGGGAGTTGGGTGGAGGGGTGCTATGGAGGGGAAAAAAGAGAAACAAATGTAATAATCTGAATAATAAAGATTTAATTTTAAAAAAATGGGCAAGGGACCTAAATAGACACTTTTCAAAGGAAGACAGAAGCAAGTCCAAGAGTCACATGAAAACATGCTCAAAATCACTAATTATCTGAGAGATGGAAATCAAAAGAACAATGCAAATCTGGTATCATCTCACATCTGTCAGAATGGCTATAATTAACAAATCAATAAATGACAAGTGTTGGCAAGGATGCAGAGAAAAAGAAACTCTTTTACATTGCTGGTGGGATTGCAGACTGGTGCAGCCACTGTGGAGAACTCTTTTGCACTGCTAGTGGAATTGCAGTCTGGTGCAGCCACTGTGTTTAGTTTCATCAAAAAAACTAAAACTGGAACTACCATTTGACCCAGTGATCCCACTTCTAGGAATATATCCCAAGAAACTGGAAACACTAATCAGAAAGGATATATGCACTCCCATGTTCATAGCAGCACAATTCACCATAGCTAAGATTTGGAAACAGCCGAAGTGCCCTTCATCAGATAAGTGCATTAAAAATGGTGGTATATCTACACAATGGAATACTAAGCTGCTGTAAAAAAGAAGGAGTTCTTATCATTTGCAATAGCTTGGATGGAACTGGAGAGCATTATGTTAAGAGAAATAAACCAGTCAGAGAAAGATATAAACCACATGATCTCATTCATCTGTGGCATATAATATGTCCTGATGAACAGGACATATCCAGAGGCAAAGAAGCATTGATCAGACTTCCAAACCTCAGAGGAAAGGTAGGGGAGGGTGGGGCAAGGGAGAGAGATCAACCAAAGGACTTGTATGCATGAATATAAGCCAAACCAATGGACAGGAACACCAGGAGCATAAGGGCATGAGTGGAGGGTTGAGGGTTAATAGAGGGATGAGGACATATATGTAATTTCTTAATCAATAAAGAAATTTAAAAAATAAAATTATTTAAAATTTGAGTAATAGAATATTTATTTATCCTTATATTGACACAAAATATATAAAACTCTTTTGAGATACACTAAAGTGCATTATAATTTAAATGTGTTAAAAACAGTTTAACACATAAAAGACATTGGAGTTTTCTTATAACCATGTCTTGAAAAATCCTGGAATTATAATATATTTATATCTAAAACTTGCTTTAAAATTATATTTACCTAAATGGCATGAATGAAGCATGGTCTTACAAGTTAATATAAAATTAATCTTCTTTAATCACTTAGCTTCCTTTTCTTAGACAGTGATTCCAGAATCCAACTCCATAGGCAACTAATGTGGCCTCTGAAAGATAAGCGTTGATGGCTGATTGAGGGAATTGATTTTATTTTTTCTACTGGAAGTTTTGTTACTAAAAGAAATGCATTCCATTCTTTTCTTGGTCTTGAAAGTACCCATGCAACAATTGGAGAAACTTACTTTGTTTTGACTCAAGTATTTATCAAAGTGAATGCTTTTCTTTAGTTATGAGCTTTAGAATGACATTCAGATTAAATTGATTTTAACCATATAATCTCAAGTATGACATATATATGTTTGTTATTTATTTATTCACATTTATAGCTTAATAATTATCTTTCCACTAATATCTCAGTCTTTATTCTTGACTTGAATGTTAAAAGAGAAATTGGCTATCAATAGGCCAATAGTACCACAGTAAGGTCTATTAAGTTAAATGTGGAAGAAAACTGGGAGCATCCTGAAAAATTTCTCAGAGTCAAGAGAGATTGGTTAAAGAAGACAATTAGATTTTATTTGGGACAAAAAGCTTCCTTTACACAATATAGCAGTATTTTTCAACACTGTGTGTGTGTGTGTGTGTGTGTGTGTGTGTGTGTGTGTGTGTGTGTGTATGTGTGTGTGTATGTGTTATTTTTGTGTTTTGTGGGGGGGAGGGGAGGTGTGGGGTTTTGTTGTTGTTGTTAATGTTCACCTGAGGCTATTTTTCCATTGATCTTTTAGAGAGAGTGGGAGAGGGGAAGACAGAGAGAAACTTTGATATAAGAGATACTCATTAATTGGTTGGCTCCTTCATGTACCCTGACCAAGACCTGGCCCAGGGAGGACCTGCAATCAAGGTAAGTGCTCTTGACCAAAATCAAACCCAGGACTTTTAAGCAACAAGCCAACGCTGTATCCACTGAGCCAAACCAGCTAGGGTGACACTATTAATATTGGATCTCATTCTTCAATTTAATTTTTAAAGAAAAACAGATCTGTACTGGGAGAAAATCCAATCTCATACACTTATTCCCTTCTCAGTTTTCTCCACTGAGCAGGTAATCTCCTACTAAACTTCCTAAACTTACACTTACCATTTAAAACCTATTGATACAGTGTTTTGTTTTGCTTAGCTGGTCTTTCAAAAATGAGGATGTTTCCTACAAAGATCCATCCAGTGTTAAGCAATGGCAGGAAACTTTGTGCCTTTCTTTCAGATAGAACTGATTGACCAAAGATAAATAGGGCAGGGCACATGAATGCTATTTCACCACAGTTATCACCATTCCCTATTGTGTTCATGTATGGCCACGGAAACTTTGACTATATTTTTTAGAGAAGATGAATTATTCTCTATACTTTCTGTAATTAATACACTCATAGATTTCCTAGTCAGACTCTTGTTGCTGAGGATTTTCTAGAATTCTAAGTTTATAAATCTGTGCATGCTATTGCAATAGACATACTTTTGGAGACAAAAGGCAAATATATGACCTTTATTTTTTAATATAGTAATCAGCATTACATATACTCTATACACAGCTGGTCTGTCATATGCCACTACGTCATTATAAAAGGACCAAGAGAAAACTAATTTTGCAAAGGTGGGAATAATATTTTGTCAAGTAACTATAGTAGAATGATGAAAGTTCATGATCATTCATCTAAGGTTTTAATTTGAAAAAAAAAAAAAAAAAGGGAGTGCTAGCCAATTTGGCTCAATGGATAAAGTGTTTACCTGCAGACCAAAGGGTCCCAAGTTCAATTCAAATCAAGGGCACGTACACTGGTTGCAGGTCCCTCCCTGGCCCAGACTTGGGCCCTGGGCAAGTGCAGGAGACAACCAATGGATGTACATGAGTGTTTCCCTCTGTCTTTCCCTCTTTCTTCCACTATCCCTAAATATCAATGGAAAAATATCTGCAGGTGAGGATTAACAGCAACAACAAAAGTGAGAGAGTTCACTGCTTAATTGTTAATTTACATTTTTTCATGTTTTTATATTTCTGTAGAATAATAATGAACCCAGTTAGCATTGTTAAATTCTATATTCCCATTTTACTATATTCTATACTTTCTCTCTGCCATTCTCCCTGATTTCTCTTAACTGTCTAATCACTGGCCTCCTCTCTCCCTGTGTTAGGCTCAGTCATGCCTTGGGGCTACCAAATTCAACTGTTCTTTCATAGTAGTAGGATTACCCTATTAATTTATTTATATATTAACAGTCTTAATCCATTCCTAATCTAGCACTCTTGAAGATAAAGCTGGTTCATTGTTCCTGGCCCCTCTGTAATAATATATGTTCTTTTGGCCATGTTCTTTTTGCTTGCCACATGCATCAGATATTTTAAAATTTATATTTCATCAAAGCATGACTGATACATTTGGTCCTTTTTCCTCCAAAAAAGATATTTTCTTTGAGTTACCCTATCTGAGGTCCAGCCACCTTCCCAAAAGCTGCCACAGTTTAGTGCTAGTCTTATACCTGGGTCTCCTTGCATAATCCAAAGTTCTCTTTACCCCTTTTTATCATCTTCAGAAATCATCATTTTAGTTTAAACTAGAAAAACTCTCTCTTCAAAGTTTTTTTTTCAGATATTATTCCTCTCTCCTTTAATTAGCCAGGGTGTGGAAACAATTTTTTTCACTGTACTTTTAGAAATAGAATTGAGGAAAGGAATTATGTGAAGATTCTTCTGTCCTCACCCAAAAATCACTTTAAGAATCACAGGATCACCAGTTTAAGCAAGGAACAATTTGGGAATAGAGAAAAATTACTGTCTCAAATAACTTATCCTGTCATGCAGTGTTGGAATATTAGGGGGCGGAAGGGGGGGCGGGGATAATGACAACTGCACTTGATCTAAGAGCCTAAATTCAGGACTTAGTAGCATGTAGTAACACACAGTTTGCTCTTGTTGTATGAAATACATATTATATATGCAGGAAAAAATCTAGAAAATATACATCAATCATCAATTATTAGAATCATAATTTCCCCTGTAGTTTCTATAAGGGATACTTATTACTACTTTATTAACATATTTATTTTTAAGAAAGTAGAAAAGGTAGTTGAGAACATTATAAACATTGTAGCCACATTAGGAGACTGCCTGGGAAGAAATTCCAGTCCAGCACTTTCTATATGGGTGACCTTAAGCCTTTGTGTCTTGATTTCACCATCTGTGAAAGGGAGCAGCAGCTATCATTTCTTCACTGGGTTCTTGTAAAGTTAAACAAGTTAAGGAGTTGAAAATGATTACAATAGTATATTATAGGCAGTATATGTATTAAATATTATTTTTAGAAAGAAATATTCCTAAATTTAAGGCAAAAATGTTCTATCAAATAAGAGAGCAATTTGCAAATTGACCTCCACTATACCCTCAAGCCACGCCCATCAGCCACACTTACCAGACAATCAGAGAAAGTATGCAAATTAACCCAACCAAGGTGGCTAAGGCTACAGACAGAGCAAGAGAGAGGCTTGGGTTGTCACTGGCAATGGAGGAAGCCAAACTCTGCATACCCTGGCTGGCCCAAGCCTCCAGTTAAAGCAAAAAAGTTTCAATGATGGCTGCCAGGGAGGGAGCAGAAGGCTTGGCTCTGCTCCTGGCTACAAAGTTTCAATTGTAGAATATAAATAAATCCCAGATACCAGGGCCTCCACTTGGGTTGCCGGGGGGAGTGGCTGACCTGCAAACTACCACAGGCCCTTGGCCCAAGGAATACCCACCCTGATCCAGGACAGCCTTCAGGGCAAACCAGCTGGCCCCAACCTGTGCACTAGGCCTCTATCCTAGCTAAAAAAAGAGTAATATGCAGATTGACTATCACTCCAATACACATAATGACTGCCCTCATGTGGTCAAAAGATCCTGCCCCATGTGAACACAAGATGGCCACCACAAGATGGCCAGCAGGGGAGGGCAGTTGGCAGGGACAGACCTGCAAGGGAGGGCAGTTGTGGGTGATCAAGCCTGCAGGAGAGGGCAGTTAGGGGAAAACAGGCTAGCAGGTGAGCAGTTAGGCATCACTCAGGCTGGCAGAGGAGTGGTTAGGGGGTGATCAGGCTGGCAGGCAGAAGCAGTTAGGGGCAATCAGGAAGGCAGGCAGGTGAGCACACGGGAGCCAGCAGTCCTGGATTCTGAGAGGAATATCTGACTGCTCGTTTAGGCCTGATCATATTTGGATTGGGCCTAAATTGGCAGATGGACATCCCTCAAGGAGTCCCAGATTGGAGAGGGAGTAGACTGCGCTGAAGGACACCCCCTGTGCACAAATTCCATGCACTGGGCCTCTAGTATATTATTAATAACATGACACAGAAATATTTCACTCAACCCTTCATACTTTATTTGCAATTGGGAGACCAGAAATATAATTGAAACAAACTCTTTGCTTTGGTGAAAAAATGTATGTAATTTTCACTTTTTTTAGCCATGCTATTTATTTTATACCCTCAAGTATTCAGATGAGCTCATATATCTGATTTCTCCTATAAAATATAATTGATTGAAATATTCATTAATTATGAGGGAGAAGAAGTAAATATAATAAACTTTCCTTAAGTGAAAACTAGCAAATATAATAAATCATTACTGGGGAAAAAAGAAATACATAATTGCTTCTGTAACTATAGGGACAAATAGTATTTTTTTTTTAATCAGGAATATCCCAGAGCATATTTTTCTTTAAAATTTCCCAAACTTTCCCCTGTAAGTTAACCTGGTAACTTCCTAAATGTAACTTCCACTAAAGGAACATTGTTTAATCACATTAGATACTCGGAAAAACCACACTGTGAACAAAGCAATGTTAACATTTCACTCTGTATGTGTTAAAACATTAGTATACTAAGTAGTGTCAGTTTATTTTGTCTAACGACAACATAATGGAGAGAACACATTTGGAATTTGGAGACTCCAGGAAAGAGAAGTCTGATAGTGGCATGACATCCAATTTTCATTTATTATATATCCTGCAGAGATTCAGGCATTTTGTGAGTTTATTATTACTGCTTTTCAGGAATTCAATGGTCTCTCTTATTATTAAAAATAATATTTTCTGTGTCACAGAAAGAACCCCAAATGACATATTTTGCATTTTGGGACATTTTTTTTGTTTTGTTTTATTATGTTTTTAAATATATTTTTATTTTCAGAGAGAGGAAGGGAGAAGGGAGAGAGAAATAGAAACATTGATGAGAGAGAAACATCATCCATTGGCTTCCTCCTACTGAGGATCAAGTCATCATCCCAGTCATGTGCCAAAACTAGGAAGTCAATGGTGACCTCTTGGCTTGTAGGTCGATACTCAATCACTGAACCACACTGGCCAGATTGAACAATTTTTTTTGACTAAGCTATTTACTCATTCATTTAATTGTTAATGAACCAATTTATTGAATACCTACCATGCATTTGATAATATTCTAGATATTCTGGACATTGGTGCTTCAATGTAAACAACACACACCAAAATCCTGCTTTCTTGGTATTTGGATTCTAATGATAAAAGATAGCCAGTAAATATACAAATACACACTATGTGAGGTAGTGTGTATCATAACATTTTTTAAATGTTATGATAAAAAAAATGAATCAGGATTTGGATGATAGAAAGTAACTCAGAAGTATGCTGCTATTTCAGAGAAAATGGTCAAAGATGGCCACTCAGATTAGGAGATATTTTAGAAGAGGCCATAATGAAGAAAAGGAGAAAGCCACATTTATCTCTGTCTATGGGATGAGGCCTGAGAACAGAAGTGCAAAACCTATGAGGCAGGAGAACACTAGGCCTTTGGGAAATTGTCACAAGTGCCATTGTAGCTGGAGCAGAGTAAATGAGCCAGGAAGTAATAAGATATAAGGTCAGAGAGAAATCAGATTAGGAAGGGCCTTATGGGATAAAGTAAGGACTAGAGATTTACTTTACAAGGGATAGGAAACCATTCAAGTGGTTTGAGAGAAAAAATAACATAATCAGACCTTCTTTTAAAACTATTACCCTGATGTCGGTGTAATTTTAGGCACAAGGGGACATGGTAGAAGGAAATCAGGGGTCCTCTAACAACAGATGATGGTGGCTTAAACTGGCAGTAAAATTTGAGAGGTTAACATTGGCAGGATTTTGTACACATTTTGAATGTGAGTCTACAGAATTTATTATTGGATTGTATGTACAATATAAAAAAAGAATATCAAAGATTATTCTTAATTCTAACATTGTCCATATTTTCCTATTTTTACCATTTTTTCTTTCTCTCTGATGTTTCAAATAAGTAGATACCATGATGTAGAGATGAATGAATTTTATTTTATTTTTGTTTGCTTTCATTGTTTTAGTAGTAATGAGTCAGAGGGACTACCGTAAATGTGATATGTCAGATATACAAAGAAAATAATGTCTGGTAATCTGTTTCTCTCCTAGATAACTGAAAACACACAGGTATAACTAGATTTAACTTTTAATTTTATGTGGACTTATATATGGGACAGAAACATGATTTCTCTTTCAGTAATTTTATTGTTTTCAAGGAGAAAGGGAGAAAGAGAGATAGAAACATCAATGATGAGAGAGTATCATTGATCAGTTGCCTCCTACACACTACCTACTGGAGAATGAACCTGAAACACAGGCATTTGCCCTGATTGAGAATCTAACTATGACCTCTTGGTTCATAGGTTGACACTCATCCACAAAGCAACACCAGCTAGGTAAAATGACTTCTTAGTGAACATGACTTCTTAGTGTTAGTGGAAGAAATAAGCAGCAGGGAGGAAAATCACTATGATTATATATTTAAGAGATTGATTTATGATCCTATATAATAAAGAGGTAATATGCAAATTGACCATCACTCCAACACACAAAATGGCTGTCCCCATCATAGTCAAAGATCTCTGCCCCCATGTGGACACAAGATGGCTGCCACAAAGTGGCCAGCAGGTGAGGGCAGGTGGGAGGGACCATGCCTGCAAGGGAGGGCAGTTGGAGGTGATCAAGCCTGCAGGGAAGGACAGTTCGGGACAACCAGACCTTCAGGGGATGGTAGTTCGGGGAGACCCAGGCCTGCACGGCAGGGCAGTTGGGGACAACCAGACCTTCAGGGGAGGACAGTTCAGGGAGACCCAGGCCTGCAGGGGAGGACAGTTGGGGACAACCAGACCTTCAAGGGAAGACAGTTGCGAGAGGACCCAGGCCTGCAGGGGAGGGCAGTTGGGGGGGCCCAAACCTGCAGAGAGGGCAATTAGGGGCGAGCAGGCCAGCAGGGAAGGGCAGTTAGGCGAAATCAGATCGACAGGGGAGCAGTTAGGTGTCGACCAGGCTGGCAGGGTAGTGGTTAGGGGGTGATCAGGCTGGCAGGCAGAAGCGGGTAGGAACAATCAGGCAGGCAGGTAGGTGAGCGGTTGGAGACAGTAATCCTTGATTGTGAGAGGGATATCCAACTGCCTATTTAGGCCTGATCCCAGCGGGCAGTTGGACATTCCTCAAGGGGTCCCAGATTGGAGAGGGTATAGGCTGGGTTGAGGGACACAGCCCCTACCCCCCCCATGCATGAATTTTGTGCACCAGGCCTCTAGTATAATCATAACTTTAAATAAAAAATGGCATCAATGTTAGACCTAATTGGAATAAATTTTATGAGGGATCTATAAATGTATAGTTTAAGCAATTCTTTTGGATGACTTCAAAATAGAATTATTGTTTTATTTATCTATTGTTGCCTAATAGTCCATTTTAAAGCTTAACAGCCTAACACAATAAGTTCTTATTTTTGTTTATAATTCTTTAGGTTGACTGAGCATATCTGGAAAGTTCTTACTAGAGATTTACAAATGGCTACAATAAGATTGAAACTAAGAATGTGCTTATCTGTAGGTTCAAAAGGGGTGTACATCCAAGATAGCTCTTATGGACTAGCTTCAGTCTTCTCACAGTATAGTGGTTTCAGAGTAACTAGAATCGTTACATGGCTTCTGGCATCCCCCAGAGTGAATGTTCCAAGAGGAGAGGCAGTGGAAGCTACCACACCAATTACAGACTAGACACAGAAATAGACAGCTTTCACTCCTCATCCTTCTGTGTTAATTAAGCAGTTATATGGGATGTCGGTAGTCTCCAAGACTACCCCTATGTTCAAAGATTTGCTAGAAGGACTCACAGAACTCAGCCTATAGCAATACAGAGCACATAAACTCTTCTTCCAGCAATGTATGTACTGTTTCAGCCCAGTGTAGCCCATTAAAAATTCAACACTCAAAGATTTTATTGGGGACTGGTCGTATAGAAGTCCTGAGCCTGGAGCATACAGAAATTCCAAACTCCTAGAAACAAATCAGATATTCAGCATAAGCAATATTTTTTGTACAGATGGTTTTAAGCAAAGTGATCCACCTTTAACCTTTACGAAAACTTTGATATAAGAGTGGGACATGGTGTACCAGTCAAGTTCTCAGAAGCCAGCCAGTAGTCAACCTTGTAAGGAGACCTTTCTAAGGATAGTGTTAATTTGCTAGCACTGCCATTAGGAAATGTCACCAACTAGATGGCTTAAACAGTATTGTGTTATTTTCTTATGGCAGTCCTGTGCTAAAATATATATTCTCTCTGCTCTGAAGGCTAGGAGTACAAATTCACGGTGCTGGAAGTGTTGGTTTCTGGTGAAACTCGTTTTTGCTTGCAGATATTATTTGTGTTCTTACATGCCCTTTTCTCTGTGCATCCACATTCGTGGTATTTCTTCCTCCTATTATAAGGACAATAGCCATACTGAATCTGGGCCCACCCAAAAGTCCTCATTTTAACTTACATTTTAAAGATATTATCTTCAAATATGGCTACATATAAATTTTGGGGGGATACAATTCAGCCCATAAAAAATAGGCTCCAGATTGCAAAATTATCTCATTTCTGCACATAGGGCACCTCTTAACTCCCTAGAAGGTAAACTAAACTGCTTATTTTGATGGGGAATGACAAAGATTTGCAGCAATCTGTTATCTAACATATTGATATATGATAGTACTTTATTAATACAGTTTTCAGTGTTATTGGGTTCTCAGAGAATATGTATAAGGAAATAAGAGATTTCCTTAAATGTTTATATTTATCGACCAGCATACACATTTGAGTACATTTTCCAATGTTATTTTAATTTTCATTAAATTTGGAAAGTTTACTTAAATGTCACCATATTTGAATTAACTTATAGTCCTGAAAATCTTCTGGTTGATAGTATAAACTAATATGGCTTTAAAAATATTTTACCAAATTCTTGATTATCACTGAGAGTTAAATTTAAATTAAAATAACAACTACCACACAATTCTTTCTGTATTATGTTTGTATAGTGTTATTTTATGCTAACTTATTTTTTGGTCTGTCAAGATAAATTTTGAATGAACATTATATCTATTATCTCATATTTGCTATATTACTGATGTATGATGAATGCTCACATAGAAAGAAAAATAATAATTTTATGTACTGCTAAAATAAATAAAATTATTTTACATAAATTAAACCCAAAACCAATTTTGTTTAATTTGGGTTAAATGTATGCAATATCTCTCAGACCTCAGGGAAAAGGATTTTAATGAAAAAAAAAAAGGCAAATATTTGTATGTTGCCTACTAGCTTCATATTGCTTTCCAAGTTATTCTCATATACTGTCCAAATGATTTCAGGCATGCCTGTACAAGATATAGAACTTGTCAACATTAATACATACTAAATATAATGGCTTATGCCTTCCCAAATCATCACCTGCTCATACATTCACTTTCTTTCTTATATTTAAATTTGATGAGTTATTTTCTTTTATTTTTTTAATCTTTGCATAAGTTGATGTCTTAGGAGAACATTTTAGTTCTCCAAGTGATACTAATATAAAACTTTCTTTGTGAAAAGCCTTATTTTAATGTGCTTTCAGAGTATTGAGTTAAACTCTGTTTGATTATTTTAATCAAAGGGTCTCTTGGATATATTTAGTGGACAAGATTCACCAAGCATCTGTTAAAACACAGAAAATTGAATTCAGAGATCCATTTTCTATATCATTGGGTTCAACAGAGCCTTAGAAAACAAGATGAATAGATATTGGTTGTATTTAATAATTGACAAAAGTAGGGCTTTTGTAGGAAAAACTTGAACTTAGAAAATAGGTATAGAACATGGGAGGATAAAATTCAGGTGAGACCAAAGAAAGATAATCCTGGATACATTTGTACATAAAAGACAGGATGTTGGAATACTGCTATTCAAATCCTTAAGCCAACAAAAGCCTTGAAAATTTGGGAAATAAAACAACTTTATGTGTTTCATGAAAACGCACACACACACACATTTTAGGATTTTACAGAAACTGAGTCTTAATGACCTCAATCTTGGGTTGGGGACCCACTTTAAAGTGGAATGTCATCACTGAAACATTTGTTTCATCTGGCAACAAGGTGTCAGGGCAATTTTATTTGAAAACAGTGAAGTCAAGATGTGTAGAGTTGACTAGTGCCTTGTTCCTCAACAGCTGCTTGTCCCGCATGTCTAGAAAATTTTGATATGAGATTGCTGTGCACCTAAATATTAACAAGACCTCTTTTAATATCTAATGCTAACACCAGGTATTTGAATTGGCTTGGGATTAACACTACATTTGAGATAACACATAATTCTCAATGATAATTTAGGCAACTTATCTCATATTTAGCACAGTGTTTATTTCTTATCTTAGCATTACCATTTCATATACTCTCTATATTCATATTTTAGTTTTTAATATAATCTCTAGCATTAGTTTTGGGTTTACTGCTAAGTGTGAAATATACTGCAACATATTTTTCTTTAAATAAGATGTTAGCAATCAAGACAAAATCTAGATTAGGATTCATCATTAACATGCTCATTTGAGAATGACCATGAATATGGGAACGTGTCAAAAGTGGACTCAGCATGAATTTAGTTTATCTGATAATGACTTCCATCTGTTCTGTCTTTGAATTGTCTACTTAAGTTACAATTGTATTTTAGAATTCAAATCATTTTAATATACACTTGAAACTTTAAATTTTAATGTGCATGACATCCACTGAACAAAATAAACAAATAAAATAGGAATAGTTCATAATGCAAAGAACAGACTTACTGCTGTCAGAGAGAAAGGATGTTGGGAGACTGGTGACATAGGTGAAGGGATTAAGCAAAACAAAGAAACAAACAAACAAACAAACAAATGCATACACAATACTATGATCATTGTCAGAGGAAAGGGAGCTTGGTGGGAGGCAGAAGAGGATAAAAGAGGATAAATGATGATGGGAACGAGAGTTTATTTTGAGGAAGGAACACACAATACAACATACAGATGAGGTATTATAGAACTGTACACTTAAAATCTCTATAGTTTTATTAACCAATGTCACCTCAACAAATTCAATAAAAATTATGTATATATGAAGTGCAGCTAATTGTACCATACATCAAATAATGTCACCCACCATGCAGTGGGCATTATTGTGAACAAGCAAGTTAGGGGCAAGATTCTTGCCAAGAGAATTAATGTACGTATTGAGCATGTTAAGCACTCTAAGAGCCGAGATAGCTTCCTGAAACGTGTGAAGGAAAATGATCAAAAAAAGAAGGAAGCCAAAGAGAAAAGTACCTGGGTTCAATTGAAGCATCAGCCTGCTCCACCCAGAGAAGCACACTTTGTGAGAACCAATGGAAAGGAGCCTGAGCTGCTAGAACCCATTCCCTATGAATTCATGGCATAAGTGGGAAAAAATAAAAAAGACTTCTGTGCTGATAATAATGTTTCTTTTAATTGAATGGAAGTATGATGTCCCTTCCCCCCAAAGAATAATTAAAGAAAATTTTGTATCACCCTAACTGGTTTGGCTCAGTGGATAGACTATCAGCCGGTGAACCTAAGGGTCCTGGTTTTGATTCCAGTCGAGGACACATGCCCAGGTTATGGGCTCGATCCACAGTAGAGGGGTGTGTAGGAGGCATCTAATCAATAAAAAGAAAAAAAAGAAAAAAAAGTTGGCTAATAAAAACAAATATCTGGAGGCTAAATAGCATACTATTAAACAATGACTGGATCACCAGAGAAATCAAAGAAGGAATAAAAAGCATCATGGCAACAAATAATAAAGAAAACACAACAATCCAAAATCTATGGGACACAGTGAAAGCAATCTTGAGAGGGAAGGTCATAGCTGTACAGGGCTATCTAAAAAAAAACAAGAAGCAATAGTAATAAATGATCTAACTGTACAACTTAAAGAGTTAGAAGGATAGCAACAAGAAAAGCCCAGTGTAAGCCAAAGAAAGGAAATAATAAAGATCAGACTGGAGATAAACAATATAGAGACCAAAACAAACAAACAAAAAATAATACAAAAGATTAAAAAACAAAAACAAAAACAAGAGCTGATTCTTTAAAAGGGTAAACAAGATTGCTGAACCTCTAGCCAGAAACAAAGGGAGAGGACCCAAATAAACAAAGTCAGAAATGAAACAAAGTCACAAAAATACAAACGATTATGAAAAAATAATATGAACAACTCTATTCCAGCAAAATGGACAGCCTAGATGAAATAGACATATTCATAGAAAAATATAAGCTCCCAAAACTCAACCAAGAAAATCAAAAAACCTGAATAGGCCGATAACTACCAAAGAAACTGAAACAGCAATCAAAAATTTTCCAGCAAACAAAAGCCCTGTTCTGGATGGCTTTACAGGGGAGTTCTACCAAGCTTTAAAAGAATTAAAACCTATCCCAAAAATTCAACAGTGAGGTATACTTCCAAGCTCTTTCTATGAAGCCAACATTACCCTAATCCCAAACCAGATAAAAACACCACAAGGAAAAAGGACTACAGGCCAATATCCTTGATGAACATGGATACTAAATTCTTCAATAAAATTCTGGCAAATCAAATTCAGCAGTACATTAGAAAGATCATACATCATGACCAAGTGGGATTTATTCCAGGGATGCAAGGATAGTGCAATATCCATAAATCAATAAATGTGATACATCACATAAACAAATTGAGAGACAAAAATCACATAATCAGATCAATTGCTGCAGAAAAAGCATTTGACAAAATCCAACACCATTTCTTGATAAAAACTGTCAGCAAAGTGATATAGACGCTCATACCTCAACACAATAAAAGCCTTATATGACAAACCTACAGCCAACATCATACTCAATGGCCAAAAACTAAACCATTTCCCCTAAGAAGAAGAAGAAGACAAGGAAGCCGACTTTCATCACTCCTGTTCGACTTAGTACTAGAAGGTACTAGACATAGTGGTCAGACAAGAAGAAGAAATAAAAGGCATCCAAATTGGAAAAGAAGTAAAACTATCCTTATTCATAGATGACATGATACTATCCATAAAAAATCCCAAAGCTTCCATAAAAAAATACTAGACCTAATAAGTGAATTTGACAATGTGGCAGGATACAAAATTAACAACCAGAAATATATGGCCTTTTTATACACCAATAATGTACTCACAGAAAGAGAAATGAAAAAAAAATAATAATCTCATTCACCATTGCACACACACACAAATATAAGATACTTAGGAATAAACTTAACCAAGCATTTAAAAGACCTGTATATGGAAAACTACAGGACATTGAAAAAAGAGATAGAGAAAGTCATAAACAAATGGAAAAACAAATCATGTTCATGGATTGGTAGAATCAACATCATTAAAATGCACATACTACCTAAAACAATCTATAGATTCAATGCAATACCTATTAAAATACAAATGGCATATTTCACAGATTTAGAATAAACTCTCTGGAAATTCATCTGGAATGAAAAAGACCCTAAGAGCCATAGCAATCCTGAGAAAGAAGAACAAAGTAGGTGTGATCTCAATACCAGAATTCAAGCTGTATTACCAAGCCACACTTCTCAAAACTCCTGATACTGACACAAGAACAGACAGATATAACAATGAAGCAGAATAGGGAACCCAGAAATTGACCCATGTCATTATGCTCAATTAATATTTGACACAGGAGGCAAGAGCATACAATGGAGTGAAAACAGTCTCTTTAATATATAGTGCTGGGAAATTTGGTCAGATACATGAAAAAAAAAAAAAGAAAGAAACTCGATCACCAACTTACACCATACACAAAAACTCAAAATGGCTAAAGGACTTGAATTTAAAACAGGAAACTATAAAAATCCTACAAGACTCCATAGGCAGCAAAATATGTTGTAGAAATATCTTTATAGACACAGATCCTAAGGCAAGAGAGAGTAAGGAGAAAATAAACAAATGGGAATACATCAAAATAAAAAGCTTCTGCATAGCAAAAGTAGCCATCAACAAAATATCAAGAAAGCCCACTGCATGGGAGACATATTTGCCAATGATATTTCAGAAAAGGGTTCAAACTCATATTACTTAACGAAAGGAAGATAAACAAATCAAAAAATGGACAAAGGACCTAAATAAATACTTTTTGAAAGAGGACATTCAGAAAGCCAAGAGACATAAGAAAACTTACTCAAAGTCATTAATCATCCGAGAGATACAAGTCAAAACAGCAATGAAATACCACCACACACCTGTCAGAATGGTTATCATCAACAAATCAACAAATGACAAGTGCTGGCGAGGATGCAGAGAAAAAGGAATCTTCCTTCACTGTTGGTGGGAATACAGACTGGTGCAGCTATTTTGGAAAACAGTATGGCAATTCCTCAAAAATTTAAAAGTTGAACTGCCATTTGATCCAGTAATGCCACTTCTAGGAATGTATCCCAAGAAACTAGAAATAACATTCAGAAAGGATATTTGCATCTCTATGTTGATAGTAGCACAATTTATCATAGCTTAGATTTGGAAATGTCATAAATGTCCATCAGCAGATGAGGGGATTAGAAAACTATGGTACATCTACACAATCGAATACTATGCTACTATAAAAAAAGAAGGAATTCTTGCCATTTGCAGCAGCATGGATGGAACTGGAGAGCATTATGCTAGGTGAAATAAGCCAGTCAGTGAAAGAAAAATACCACATGATCTCACTCATTTATGGAGAATAAAGAACGTATAACCTGATGAAGAAAAAGATAGATACAGAGGCAGAGAAGCATTGAACAAACTGTCAAATTATAGCAGGAAGGCTGAGAAGGGTTTGGTGGGGGGTGGTAAGAGAACAACTGAAGGACTTGTATGTATGCATATAAGCATAACCAATGGACACAAGACACTGGGCGGGTGAGTGATGGCATATGCCAGGGGATAGGGGATGTTGGGGAAAGATCAATAGGAGGAAAAAGGGAGACATATATACTACTATTTGTAACACTTTAAAGAATAAAATACATACATACATACATACATACATACATAACAGTTGACTAATAATTATGGAAAAAATTGAAAATTCTATTTACTGTTGCCGATAGTAAATATATTCTCAGTTTTGTAGGGCAACTTAGAAGTACCACTTTAAATGCATTCCAAAAGAGTTAGTGAAAATTGCAATGCAGTTTTGCAGAAATTTATGTTTATCCTCTTGGATAGTGGCAGATCCATCACACAGAGGTAAACAGTTGCCAGATGGATGTATCAAAATATCATCAACAGTCAAATAGTAATAATTGTGAAGATAGAGATTATTTTAATATTCTGAGTAATTGTTGATATCATAGTCTCAGATATGCAAATTATGTTTTAAGTTTTTTCATGATATTATCAGCAGTCAGCTATGTTTATACCTGGACAAGAACTTTTTCCAGGTAATTGCTCTTACTGTAGTAAATCTGACAGGAAACCCTTATATCAGGAGATGTGATAGACGCTGGAGATATTGGCTAAACCTGTTACATTAGGATTTTATTGCATATATTTCTTAAGAATAAATGTTAAGCAAAAAAGATTTTGGCAGCAGTATATGAGTCTGAAAAACGTTGAAACATAGAGCAGAATTGCCCAACATAATTAAAAGTGAAGGAATTAAGCTCACTTTTCTCCCTTAAGTATCTTTGCCAGGGAATAGAACCTTTGGCAACAGAGCCAATAGAAAAATGGAGCCATGCCAATTTTTAAAGAGAATCTGGTCACAATTTCTAATCCTAATGCCTACAGGAATAAAACCTACAGTGGTCTATATTCTTGTTAACCTAGCTGTTTCCTTCTATTTCTTGCTCGTTCCTTTGGGATTTAGTAATTCGGTGATATTAGTTCTTCTGTTGTTGTTTCTTACTATTTCTGTTACTTTGTTGAATGTGTTGAGTCATTCAGAAAATGAACAAACATTTACTGATGTCCTACTATGTATAAAACCTACGTAAATGTACTAGGGCATAAATATTTTATTCTGACTATAGAAAGCTACAGAAAATGATAATGCTGGTTGTATTCGAACTTGGCCTGGAAAAATGAAAAGCATTTCAAAAGTACAAAGGTGGGTTTGAAGAAAGGGAAGTGTCATGAGCTCTGAGCTGAGGGAGAAAAGCCCAAGTCCCAGGCTATGTCATAAGGATCTAGAAATTATAAATATTCAGTCTTGATAAGAAAGAAGTTGTTTTGTGTGAAGGATATTATTTGCTAAGACTACCTTTCACACGCAGGAAGTACAGCAAGCAAGCAAGAGTTGTGCCTTACTCTCTTTTGGCTGCTTGACAAAATACCATAACCTAGGAAGCTTATAAACAAGTAGAGGCCCAGTACATAAATTCGTGCACCAATGCACAGTCAGGGCCAGGGAGGGATGTGTGAGGTTGACCAGCTGAGGAGGAAGTGTAGGAGGGCTCCAGGGCATGTTTGGCCCATCTCACTCAGTCCTGATTGGCCGGACCCCAACAACAAGTTAACCTACCTGTTGGATCATCTGCCTCCTTGTGGTCAGTGCACATCATAGTAAGCAGTTGAGTGGCCTTAGCATATTAGACTTTGATTGGTTGAAATGGCCAACCAGATGATCAGACATTTAGCAGAGTAGGCTTTTATTAAATACTGAAGGCCCGGTGAAGTAAATTTGTGGATGGTGGGGGGAGTCCCTCAGCCAGCCTGCACCCTCTCCAATCTGGGACCCCTCGAGGGATGTGCAACTGCCCGTTTAGGGTTGGGCCTGTCAGGATTGGACCTAAACGGGAAGTCGGACATCCCTCTCACAATCCAGGATTGCTGGCTCCCAATTGCTCACCTGCCTGCTTTCCAGATTGGCCCTAACTGCTTCTTCCTGCCAGCCTGATCAGCCCCTAATCACTCCCCTGCCAGCCTGACTGATGCCTAACTGCTCCTCTGCCAGCCTGATTGCACCTAACTGCCCTCCCCTGCTAGTCTGGTCACCCATAACTGCTCTTCCCTGCAGGCCTGGGTTCTCTGCCAACTACCCTTCCCTGCAGGCCCAGTTGCCCCAACTTTCCTCCTCTGCCAGCCTGGTCACCCCTAATTTATCTCCCCTGAAGGCTTGATTGCCTCTAATTGCCCTCTCTTGCAGGCCTGGTCCCCCCCCCCCCCGCAACTGCTCTCCCCTCCTGACTTGATTGCTCACAACTGCCCTCCCTTGCAGTCCTGGTCCCTCCCAACTCTCCTCCCCTGCTGGCCATCTTGTGGTGGCCATCTTGTGTCTACATGGGGGCAGACATCTTTGACCACATAGGGGCAGCTATCTTGTGTGTTGGAATGATGGTCAATTTGCATATTAGTCCTTTATTAGTTCTTCATGAGGCCCAGCACATGAAATTGTGCAGGTAGGGTCCCCAGGCCTAGCCTGCGATCAGGGCCATCTTCTGCCCGTTCACCAGTCCCCAGGTTGAAGGCTACTTCCATCACCAAGTTGGGTAGGCCATGGTTATGCCCTGCAGCTTCCATCAGCACTGCAAGCCCCAGCAGCAGTGACAGCAGCGTCCATGTGAGGAGCCCCGAGCAGGCAGTACGTTCCATCAGTGACCATTCCAATGCATGTTCATGGAGGTGAAGTCACCAGCATTTGTTTTCTGGCCAGCCTGAACTCCTGAGCAGCCAGGGAAGAGCTGGGGATCCTAATGGTCTGACAGCCAGCCTGGACCTCCTGCCACCCACCCAGTTCCCCCATTCACCATCGCTGATCCATCGTAGCCTGCAGCCAGGGGGAGGGACCAAGAGGTCAACTTTGCCACCAGCTTGCCAGTCCCCATTCCTGCACCACCACCATCCACCTACTTCCCTGTGGTTCCCCATTCACCTGCAGGTGGGGATGGGGGTTGGAGGAGGTGGGGGAGGGAAGGAACCAGGAGGTGGTCAATGCACCTTATGGCGACTGGTTGAGCAGTCATACTGGTCTTTATACTTATGGTCCCTGGCCTTTTATAGGATAGGATAGGAGTTTATTTCTCACTGTTATTGGAAAGTCCAAGATCAATACACTGGCAGAATCAGCATCTGGTGAGGACCCACTTCCTAGAAAGCCAAATTTTTGTTTGTTTGTTTTTTTCACTGTAACCTAATATATTTTATTTCTTTGTTTTTTTCCCCATCTAGTAGGGGCCAGGGAGCATTCTGGGTCCTCGTTTATAAAGGCACTAACCTTATCAATGAGGGTTCTGGCCTCCTGACCTAATCAGACCCAAAAGGCCCCAACTCTTAATTCTGGCACTTTGGTGTGCTAGGATGTCAACCTATGAAGTTTTGGGGGACAAAAATATTCAGACTATAGCAAGTTAAGAAATAATAAGATGCAAAATGTAGAAATTTGTATAATTATTTTCTTTATTTCCACCCACCAGTTTATTTTGTGCATTAGATTCCACATTAGTGAAGTCACAAAGTATTTGTCTTTCTCTGTGTGGCTTATTTAACTTAGCACAATACTCTCCAGGTTCATCCCTTGCTATCACAAAGGGTAAGCGTACCTTCTTGATTAGAGCCGGGTGGTATTCCATTGTATAAATGTACCACAGCTTTCGTATCCACTCATCTACTGATGTGCATATGGACTGTTTCCAGATTGTGGCTTATAATTCATCTTGAGCTTCCTGGGAGGTGACCTGGGCGATGTCCAGGAGGATGATGCACTGGACAAGCTGGCATCCTTGTTATACTCTCAAAATGACAAACTTGACAAGAAGGTTAAAAGGCATAATTCAAAAGTGAGGAGACTTGTAACAACTAAAGGTCTGGTGAGGGGTAAAAACTCATGTCATAAAGGGAAAGATAAATTTATAGAGTCTCCAATGGGAGGAGTGGCTTCCCTGGAGACAGGTGTATCCTATCTATCTGCAGCCCTTTTTCCCACTAAATCTAAATTAAACGAAAGGAGATAGTCTAAGATTTTTTCCCATGAGAAACTGTGGCCCTTTTCTGTATGAACCATTTGGCCAGAAAAGGAAAGCAGTTTCCAGTGAAGCTGATAGATTGTCTCTGTTTCATTGTCTCCACCATAAGTCCAAACCATTGAGTGTCATTTCAGAAGAAGGTGATGCAAATGACTTCTATAGTGAGGCCTATATTGTGTTAGCAAGAGATAAAGTAAAGAATAGAGGCATACATTTTATGAAAACAGAGCAGGAAAGCACAAAGGTTAAGGCACACAGCAAATCATACACCAATTGTGAAGATTCCATATTCAAGTCTTCAGCAGGAATGAAAGCAAGCAGTGACAATCACACAGATTGTCCACAGTTAGAAAATGTCTGGTGTTGCAGTCTGCATAGCATACATAGATACAGTCTTAAAACAAAAATTTGAAGACAGTTAATTGCACTGGAGTTCAATACCCACGATTGGTATGGTGATTTTCACTGAAACACACTCCCTTCCCCCTCCCCCGCCCCAAATTGCGCTTATGTTCAAACAGACTGTATGAATGAAGTCCAGTATTATCATGGCTTGGTTATTCGCATAAACACAAGAGCCAAATGCTGGACAGAAGTTTTAGATACAGACTGATTTTTTCAAATTGGAAATTCACAAAGCTGTCTGCTTCTTTAGAGTATCAATTTCACTATACCGAATTATTGTCTCATTTTACAAATAAGGAAATTGAAGCTAAAACAATTAAAAACCTGACTAGAGGTCACAGTGCTGGTAAATGCTTACCTGGAATTCCAACTCAGATTTTTAAAATTCTAAAGACTTAACTCCTGTACTTCAGGAAAGCTACAGTATTTTTTTTTAAATTTTAAACATGATTCTGACTATTCATTACTTTTATGTAACTAAAGAAGGATGCAAATTGAAACAGAGGTAAAGATCAAGAGAAGAGGAGAGAAAACAAGAGGAGAAAGAGAAGGGGAAGAAAAGAGAAAAGATATAAAAAATCAACCCTCCATTTTTTCAGTTTGGCATCTGTTGTTATAATAATGCTACTAAGGTTGTATATTTTTTTAGTGATGGATCTAATAATGTTGAGCCACTTTTGCAATCTTGGATTGAAAGATGCTTGTAATATTGGGCAGTTTTAATAGATGCAGAGAATAAAATTTGTTTTCCTTAGCTTAAGCAAATGAAATTTTAGTATGGGATATTTGATTATATACAGAATTTCTTAGAAAGTCAAAATACCCATGCTTGGATATATGGAGACAAATGCAGGACAGATTCCTATCTAGAAGTGATACGCTGTGGCAGTGGTTAGCAAACTCATTAGTCAACAGAGCCAAATATCTTCTAATGCCACTTCTTCAAAATAGACAAGCCCAAGCTGTGGTATTTTGTGGAAGAGCCACACTCGGCCAAAGAGCTGCATGTAGCTCATGAGCCACAGTTTGAGGACCACATGACTATGGTGCCAAACTGAGAGCAAGAGAGAGAAATGGGATGGGGATATGGGTGTTGAGGGTTTCATATGTACTTGGGGGTTTACATTCTTATTTTTTAGAGAGAGAGGATGAGAATTTGAGAATTAGCCATGGGTGGTTGGTTTACAGTACTTATAATAAGGGAGAATAAGGTTGTAGGAGAATTGTGAAACAAGATTATGAAGATAATACTTATCTAGACATCCCCCAGTTTTCTTTTTTCATTGTGACATTGATCACATTATTTTAAAAAATGAACTTTTGACCTCATCCACCTATTTCTCCCACTCCCTGATGGTCCTCATGGTCCATTTATGCTGTTTCAAGTGTCAAGATTGAATTCCTTCTTTATGGCTGAGTAATATTCCATTATATATATATATATATACACACACACACACACACACACACATATATATATGTATACACACACACAAACACACACACATATATATAAATACTTATAAAAATTAATGGTAGTCAATATATTAAATAGTTGTTCAAGTATTTGAAATTTTCGTATTGGATTATTGAGTAATGGAATTGCATTTTTAATTGTTAGCATATTTACATAATATACTAGAAGCACATTGCACAAAATTCATGCACTCAGGGAGGGGTGGTGTCCCTCACCCAGTCTGATCCCTCTCACAGTCCTAGAATCCTTGGGGGATATCTAACTGAAAGCTTAGGCCTGCTTCCCTAAGGGGAGCAGGCCTAAGCTGTCAGTTGGACATTTTAAAGCTGCTGTGGAGATGGGAGAGGCTCCTGCTACCACAGCTGTGCTTGCCAGCTGTGAGCCCAGATTCATGTTGAGTGCCAATCACCCTGTGAGAGCACACTGACCACCAGTGGGCAGCTCCTGCGTTGAGTGTCTGTCACCTCGTGATCAGTCAGTGCATGTCATAGCAAATGGTCATTTAAATGTTGGGCCAAAACCAGCTCTCCAATATCCCCTGAGGCGTTCCAGATTGTGAGAGAGCACAGGCCAAGCCGAGAGATCCCACAGGTACATGATCAGGGACAAGAGGTGGAGCAGATAGGGAGAGACCGCTGGAGGGCTCCAGGGTAGGTCTGGCCTGTCTTGCTCAGTTACAATTGGCCAGCCCCCAGCAGCAAGCTAAGTTACTGGTTGGAGCGTCTACCACCTGGTGGTCAGTACATGACATAACAACTGATGAAGTGGTAGACTGCCCCCTGGTGATCAGTGCATGTCATAGCAAGTGGTTGAAAGGCCTTAGGTTATCATTAGCATAATGATAGGTTGAACCGATGATGAGATGACCAGACCCTTTGCATATTAGGCTTTTATCATATAGGATTCAATTTGAATAATCCATTTTTTTGTTATTGTTTCTTTTTTGATATATTTTTTTGTTAACTTCAGAGAGGAATGGAGAGGGAGAGAGAGACAGAAACACTAATGATGAGAGAAAATTGTTGATTGGCTACCTTTTGCACATCCCATACTAGGAACTGAATCTGCAACCTAGGCATATACCCTGACCAGTAATTGAACCATGACCTCCTAGTCCATAGGTTGTAGATAAACTGGTGAGGTAAGCCATCCAGGCAAGTAATCTGTTTTTTAAGTTAAGGTTTATTTATTTTTTATTATCCTGGAATTCATTTTGAGCTAAGTGTGCCTCTTTCTGAATAACAAAGCATTATTTTATGTTTATATTTATATTTTAGCCTTTATTAATAAGAGAAAAATACTCAGTATTTTTTATTTCAAAAGTATAAGTCAAAATTTGTTTATAGGCAACATTAAAATGATAAGAATATTTAATCCTATTTTTAATAAAAGAGAAATATGCAAATTGACCATACCTCCTCCATACCTACAAGCCACACCTACTAAACAATCAGAGCTAATATGCAAATTAACCCAACCAAGATGGCTACAGCCACAGAGAGAGTAGCTGGGAGGCTTGGGCTGCCCTTGGTGATGGAGGAAGCCAAGCTTTCTGCAAACCCTGGCTGGCTGAGGCCTCCACTTAAGGCAGTGGTTCTCAACCTTCCTAATGCCGTGACCACCAACCATAAAATTATTTCCGTTGCTACTTCATAACTGTAATTTTGCTACTGTTATGAACTGTAATGTAAATATCTGATATGCAGGATGTATTTTCATTGTTACAAATTGAACATAATTAAAGCATAGTGATTAATCACAAAAACAATATGTAATTATATATAGTGGTACCTCAAGATACGAGCCTAATTCTTTCCATAACCTTGGTCCTATATCAAGTTGCTAGTATCTCAAAGCAAATTTCCCTATTGAAATCAATTGAAATGCCATAAATCCGTTCCAGGCCCCAAAATGCCACCCCAGTTGTTCTTACGTGTTTTTGAATAAGAAAAATGTATTTATAAATGACAAATATTGTATAAAAACATAATAAAAGAGAATGTAAAGGAATAAACTGGTTTTATAAAGTGTATTTACCTACTCGTTACACTCTTAATGCTACGCTTTTTCCCTAAACTGAATGTAACTTAACTAATCTTCACTGAACTTAATTGCTACTGGTCTTTGCATTTTTGGCCGATTTCAAAAAAAAAAAAAAGTCTCCAACGAGGTTTGCCTCTTCCTCCCTTTTAGAATGTTTCTGAAATGGGTGAGGCAAGTTTCATTGAACAGCTCCGATGCACGACCAGTAGCAACTTTTTCGGGGTGTTTCTTTTCCACGAAGTGTGACACCCTCTCCCACATTCCTAAGATCTGCTTTATCTCGCTTGTAGAGATCTCCTCCACCTCTGGCTCCTCCTCAAAACCAATTTCTTGGAGAACCTCTGTATGTTGCTGAGACTGCAACCCTTGTAACTCCTCCATGGTGAGTTCCAGAGAGTGCTCCTCGAGGAGCTCATTCACATCTCTCTCATCTACCTCCAGGCCCATGGATTTTCCCAGAGACACTACCTCCTCCTCCACTGGCACCTTGGGTTCGAATCCTTCGAAGGTCCTTTCAGCTATGGCCTCAGGCCACAGCTTCTTCCATGCAGAGGTCAAAGTCCTTGTTGTAACACCCAGCCAGGCCTGATCAATAATTCTGAGGCATATCACAATGTTAAAGTGGTTCTTCCTGAACTCTCGAAATGTGAGGTTTGTGTTCTCCATCACCTCAAAGCAGCGCCGGAACAGGTGCTTGATATACAGCTTTTTAAAATTAGAAATCACCTCCTGATCCGTGGGCTGCAGGATAGGAGTGGTGTTGGGAGGCAGGTAGACAACCTTTATAAACTTGAACTCTTCAAGGAGTTCATCTTCGAGGTTCGGTGGGTGAGCAGGAGCACTGTCAAGGACAAGGAGGGCTTGCATGGTTAGGTTGTTTTCCTGTAGATATATCTTAACAGAAGGGCTGAAAACCAGGTTTACCCACTCCACAAAGAACTGCCTGGTGACCCATGCCTTCGGGTTTGCCCTCCACATAACTTGCAGTTTATCTTTTAAAATCTTATGTGACTTAAAGACTCTGGGGTTTTCTGAATGGTATATGAGCAGAGGCTTGATCTTGCAGTCGCCACTTGCATTGGGGCACAGTGCGAGAGTTAGCCTATCCTTCATGGGTTGTGGCCTGGCATCGCCTTCTCCTCTGCCGTTATATAGTCCTATTCGGCACCTTCTTCCAAAAAAGCCCTGTCTCATCACAGTTGAAGACTTGCTGGGGGATATATCCTTTGGCTTCTATCAGTTTGGAAAAAGTTTTGAGGTAATCCTCAGCTGCCTTCACATCCGAACTTGCTGCCTCACCATGCCTGAAGATGGAGTGAATGCCGGACCTTTTCCTGAAGTTATCAAAGCAGCCTCTACTGGTTTTAAATGAGTCTTTCGATGCTTCATCCATGGAAGTGCGCAGGGTCTGCTCCAGCAAATCACCGCAAATCGCTCGCGTCTTCTCACATATGATGTCCTGTGTTAATGTATCTCCTTTAAGCTGCTTCTCAGTCACCCACACCATCATTAGATTCTCGATCTTTTCATGGAGAGAGCTGCGGAGCTTAGAAATTATTATAATGCCCTTAGCTGGCGTTATACTCTTTATCGACTCCTTCTGTTTAAGCACAGTACATATCGTTGAAGTACTACGCCCGTACTGCCTCGCCAGGTCAGCCACTCACACACCTTGCTCATATTTTTCTATGATTTCACGCTTTAATTCAATAGACATTATCCTCTTCTGAGCACTGACCTTTCCACTCACTTTCGTCGGACGCTTGGTTATAAAAAGAAATGTGATAAAGTATGTAAATTCACAAAAGATGCTTCGACGAGGTAAACAAGCACACTGACTGAGGCGTGGGAAACTATGAGACGCTGGAGTCACAGTGCACTGGTGGTTTGTGTGCAGCCGGACGACCCGCGCAATTACTCATATCTCAAATGTTACTCGTATTTCGAACCAAAAAATCACTCGCTTGAGGGCTCTTATCTCAAAAATCTCATGTGTTATGGCACTCATATCTCGAGGTACCACTGTATTGTGAAATATTTATTTCTAATTACAAATAAATGAAATTTTGTCTTGAATCGTGGTATAGCATGGGTAACAGTCTTAATATAACAATGTAAACTACATTGCTACATTTTGCTACACCGAGGAGTGGTGTGTTGGTTCCTAAGACCATGGGAAATAGGTGTTTTCCAATAGTCTTAGGCCACTCCTGTGAAAGGGTCCTTCGACCCCCCAAAGGTTTCGCGACCCACAGGTTGAGAACCGCTGACTTAAGGCAACAAAGTTTCAATGGCTATGGAGCAGAAGAAGGTTTGGCTCTGCCCCAGGCTACAAAATTTCAATTGTAGAAGATAAATAAATCCCAGATACTAGGGCCTCCACCTGGGTTACCAGAGGCCGTGGCTGGCCTGCAAGCCACCACAGGCTCTCACCCAGGCCACCCCACACCCCAAGGGAATGCCCATCCTGATCCAGGACATCCTTCAGGCAAACCAGCTGGCTCTCACCCATGCACCAGGCCTCTATCCTATCAAATAAAAGAATAATATGGCCAAACAGGTTTGGCTCAGTGGATAGAGCATTGGCCTGCGGACTCAAAGGTCCCAGATTCGATTCCAGTCAATGGTATACACCTTAGTTTTGGGCACATTCTCAGTAGGGGGCATGCAGGAGGCAGCTGATCGATGTCTCCCTCATCGATGTTTCTAACTCTATCCCTCTCCCTTCCTCTCTGTAAAAAAATCAATAAAATATATTAAGAAAAAAAAATAATATGAAGACTGACCATCACTCCAATACATAAGATGACTGCCCCCATGTGGTCAAAAGATCCTACCCCCATGTATTCACAAGATGGCCACCACAAGGTGGCCAGCAGGGGAGGGCAGCTGTGGGCAATCAGGCCAGCAGGAGAAGGCAGTTGGGAGAGATCAGGCCTACAAGGGAGGGTAGCTGGGGGTGACCAGGCCTGCAGGGGAGGAAAGTTGGGGTGACCAGGCCTGCACAGAAGGGCAGTTGTGGGGGACCCAGGCTTGCAGGGGAGGGCAGTTAGGGGTGACCAGGCCCACAGGGGAGAGCAGTTAGGGGCAAACAGGCTGGCAGGGGAGCAGTCAGGCATCAACCAGACTGGCAGGAGAGTGGTTAGGGGGTGATCAGCCTGGCAGGCAGAAACAGTTAGAGGCAATCAGGAAGGCAGGCAGGTGAGAAGTTGGGAGCCAGCATTCCTGCGTTGTGAGAGGTATGTCCGACTGCCCGTTTAGGCCCTATCCTACCCAGATTGTGCCTAAAGCAGTGGGACATCCCTCAAGGGATCCCAGATTGGAGAGGGAGCAGGCTGGGCTGAAGGACACCCCCTTGCCTGCCCCCTGCAAGAATTTAGTGCACCAGACCTCAAGTATTCTATTATGGACCATATTCCAAATGTTTGCTCAGAAGTTATCTGTGTAGAATATATCTCCTGTTAAACCACAAAACCTATTAAACCCATGATTTATATAAAAAGTAACTATAGTATAACTTTAATTTCTATGAGTTAGACAGATTTTAAGGTGTTTTATTTATATTTTTCTTAAGAAATACTCCATTAATTTGTCTGTTTTTAATTCCATTTTCCAACTGAGTCTAGCATCTTTAATATTTCCAGTATATCTTTAATAATTGGCAAATCAAAACTGATTTCAAAACCCAGACTTTAAACTACCAAGCTATACTATAGACTGTACTTTGACCTATACACAATTGTCTGTCTAATTCAATATCACCTGCATTAATTGGATGAAGATAGGGAGTAGATCATAGTATTTCTTATGACCACTCAAATGATACATTGACTAGATAATTCAGTATTACAGAAGAGTATATTATCATTATTTGTATTACCATAAACAAGTAACAGTCAATTTGAAATATATATCTGAATTTTTTATAAAACTTATCCTAGTTGCTACAATTATTGCATGTTTATTTTTCCAATTATTACCATACACTCCACCTCTTTGTATTTAACTATTTTGCTCTTTCTGTCATTTATCATACTATCAAGCACTGTATTTTACATAATTGTTAGTCAGTAAATACTTATTAAACTTGCAAACCTATTGGCTTGATTTCTTTAGCACCTTATCTGACAGATGCTAAAATGCTGGAGAAGGCTTGCCTCTTGTGTTGTCAGCACTTCTGTAGATATTTTAAAAACAAGAAAAAATGAACACATTCTGTTTACTACTTTAGTATTCTTACATAAAAGGCCAACTTGCCTACTTGAATTAGAAAATTCAACTGAAGTTGCAACAGAATTTAAAGAACTATTAGTGATACAAACACTTTTAACTTAGATTTGTTCTAAAGGAAATAAACAAAATCTTGAATCTCCTAAAGTGATTTGTGAACAAAGCACTACCAGTTTCCTTAATGAAGATAAACAATGGAGGAAAAAAAAATCCAACAATACTTACTCCTTTGGCTAAATTGCATGCTGTGTGGAACTTATATTTTTAAAATATATTTCCCGCCGAGACCTGTTTGGCTCAGTGGATAGAGCATTGGCCTGCGGACTGAAAGGTTCCATGTTCAATTCCAGTCTGGGGCATGTACCTTGCTTGTGGGCACAACTTCAGTAGGGGGCGTGCAGGAGGCGGCTGATCAATGTCTCTCTTCTAATCGATGTTTCTGACTTTCTATCCCTCTCCCTTCCTCTCTGTAAAAAATCAATAAAATATATTTTAAAAAATAAAAATAAAATATATTTCCCATTTTACTGAAAATGTTTTATCTTACCTAAAAATCAAGCTTTTAAAATATATAAGAAAGTATTAATATGAAATGATTTACTTTCTGTCCAAATGCCAAATACCATCACAATGTTTTGTAGAACTTTGCAGTGATTTCATTAACTAATATTTGTCTCTATAGTCAACTCCTATACAGAGAAATACAAGCAAATTTTCAACATATTTAGGGATAATTCTTAAAGAATAACATGCATCAAAATAATTAAGTTTTTAATTGAAGTTTCTTAGTATGGTCTCGTTTAGTATTAAGTTTTTGAGCAATTTGTAGATTTCTTTAATGAAATTATGTAATATGACTTAATAAATACTGACAGCTTTATGTCATGGGCTAAAGGTTTCTTAAAATAATCTGAAAAGGTGAAAATTATGTTCTCAGTTCTCATGTCAAATTTTGAATTGCTAGAGGACAATAACCAGAGTTATTATATACATATATCTATTTTTATCCTCCAAAATACATAGCAACATGCTTTGAATATTTTACATTTTTATTAAGTAATTATTGAATAAAAGTAATTCTTAAGTTTTACTAAGTACTTCTTAAAATTATAGCAGAACATTAGGTTAAAAGGTTGAAATAAGAAACAGAGGACACATGCATTTTTTTTCACTGATATAGATATATTATTGAAACTAAAAATAAATTTATTAAGACTCATTTAAACCAAGATTAAAACTTTAAGTAATTTGAGGATAACCTTTTTCCCCTCTTATTTAAAAACAATTCCTTTATAAAAATATATTGCTGTACCAGTTCCTTTGAAGGTGTTAAAATGTAGATGTAGATCTTGTTGGCTAAGAGATTAAACCCAGTGTGTTCAATATGAAAACAATACAAAAATACTTCAATATAATGACTAAGAATGTAAATTGAGAGAATTTTAGGTCTCCTGGTGATGGTGAAAAAGGACAACTGGAGGGAGAGGAATCTTAATGATATTTCAGACCATTGTATCTGCATTTCCCCCAACTTGTCATGATTTCCTTGTACCATTTAACATACTCCCTCCAGTCCCTTTTCTCTTAAATCATTTGTCTTCTCTATTGAAACAACTTGTGCCTCCTCCCAAACCATCTGTCTGACCAAAGTTTAATCATCTTTAAAGTAAAAGATCCATATTCAAATTCTCTTAGAAATATTACCAGATACTAACACTGTCTCCCAGGTAGTGGATAGTATCTTTCTTTTGTGCGTGTCCTCTGCACCCCTCAAAATAAGCTCAATTATATTACCTATGACAGAACATAGGCATAATTGCTTATCCATTTCTCCATTATACTATAATTGATCTCATGATAAGTATATCTTATTTGTCTCAGAATCAGCTGTACATATTGCATTGTGCACAGTGCCCAATCCTATCTAATAAAGAGGGAATGTGTAAATTGACTGTCATACCATCACAAAGATGGCGGCACCCAGTCCCCTCAGCCCCACTGGAGTGGCCCCTGCCTCCAGAGTCCTCCAGTCTCCTCAGTTCCCCGGCCACCCAGGGCTGGCCCAAGGTGCAGGCAAGCCTCAGATGGCAACTGAGCCACCCGAGGCTCATGTAACCTGGGCCAGCCAAGGCTTGCACTGCTGGCAGTGGCAGCAGCAGAGGTGTGATGGAGGCATCACCTTCCCCCAATTGCTGGGTCACCTCCTGCCCATGAGGGCTCCCAGACTGTGAGAGGGGGCAGGCCCAGCTGTGGAATCTCCCTCCAGTGGATGAATTTTTATGCACCTGGCATCAAATGAATAATAAACACCCAATAAATCTCACTGAATAGGAATGATAATGAGAAAATTGCATCATTTTCTCAGGATATTGGAGAATAGAAAAACCTCAAGCCATTTCAGTAAATATAAGTTTAATTTATAAATAAAAGAGAATTATGGAGGAAAAGAACAAATTTCAAAAGCAAAATAGTAAGAATCAATAGTGTGCTGGAAAATGATAATAAACTCTTTAAAATTAAAGACCCCCCCCTAAAAACACACACCAACAACACCATCACTACCAAACTGTTTTATAGCATTTGCCAATTTATTTGGTGTAATTGCTCCACCACACAGGTCAAACTACCAAGTCAAGTTACTGACCTCAGAGTTGGAAAAGATGAGCACAATTGGCTCTTGCAAACCATGCAGGCAAATCCAACAGAGAACCCATGATGAACTAGAAAACCAGTCATCTTCCTTAGTGTATCAGACATGGTTCTCAGGTCTGATACTCAACAGCGAGCACACTAGGATGCCATGCTCATGACTTCCTTGAATGTTACCATTATCATTCTTTTGTCCTTTGCTTGGCTATTGACTAACTTCTCTCAATTCTCTTTTGTTTCTTCCTGTTAACTTCTGCTGTGTTGACTTCTGTTGTCACATAATTCCTACTATGCCATGCCTCCTATTCATTGATGTTTGTATTATTCTCTGCTACCTAATTCTACTGTTTACTTCCCAGATATATTTGGGGAAGTTGGTATTCAAACTTGTTGAGAGAAATTTTTATTGATTTGGCAAATTGCTATCTAGTAGAAAATGCCAAAGTTAGTGCCCTCATTAAGAGTTTCCTCTTATACTTCTGCCAAGAAAGTTTTGGGGCCAAGATACTTCTATCCATCCCATTACTCAGCTGTAACTAGCATCACAGAATCACCTGATAAAACAAAACCTATAAATAAGAAACTTCTTAGAAACAGCTATTGGAGTGGCAAACTCTCTGATGTTATGCTATGGATGTATTTTCTGTGAGAGAAAGCTATGAGGTAAGCTATATTTTTCATGGACAGTAAAGAACATATACCACAATTTATAAAACTCTTTGATGATAGTATTTTGATCAAAATAATATTTTGATATATAAGGATATATGTGGCAAAGAATCACACACACACACACAAATATATGTGTATATAGTATATACATGTACATCTATATATGCATACATGTAATAAAAATACTGTTGATATAATCTGATTCCACAAAATAATTAGAATTTTACTGTAAACTTGATCTCATGGCCATATGTTGCAATTGCTTTTTCTTCAACTGTCCAGATACTGCCTTTAGATATAAGTCAAGTAGAAGACCTGAATTCATACATATTTAAAACAACTTGAAAAAGCACAAGTATAAGATTTACATAAGTATTACTAAAGTTGTTAAATAATAAGCCTTTATACATTTATATTCTAAAAATAAATATATATGTATATATATATTTAGAAATGCTTTATATATTTAGTATATATATATTTAGAAATATTATATATTAAATGCATGTCTATATAAACATGCATTAAATGTCTGAATATACAAACACATATGAATAGAAAAGCTGTATCTATATAGACAAAACAAATTTAATTATTTTCAACAATCCACACTATTACCACATGTACACCACAAGTGTGCATTAGTAAAATAGCAATGATAATTACATCAAGAACAAATTTATTAATTTCTCAAAATTTGCAAAACAGAAGTTTTATTTAAACAAAGGTACTCTTATAGGGTTAAAATTGCTGTATAAAACTACTTAAATGTCATAATGTGACTTTTCTTTAAAATTATTGTTTTAATATTTTTTAAAAAGTGTAATAAACTAGAGGCCCAATACATGAAAATTCATGCATTGGAGGGAGGGTCTTTCAGGCCAGCCTGCCCCTTCTCACAGTCTGGGAACCCTCAGTGGCAGGAGGCAACTTGGTGATCAGGGAAAGGTGACACCCCCATCACATCTCTGCTGCTGCCACTGCCAGTGGTGCAAGCCTCAGCCAACCCTGGATATCTGAGTTTTGGGTGGCCCTGGACAGCTGGGGGCCTGAGGGAACATCTGGCTGCACCCACGCCTGCCACTCCCCCTATAGGGCTGAAAGGACTGGGGGACTTCACCTTTGTGACAGTGTGATGATCAATTTGCATATTCCTTCTTCATTAGATAGGCTATTTTACTAAGAAGTTTTATGAATATGAATATTTTTTTTAGTTTTATCATAAAGAATATGTGCCAAGTTAAAAGTCTCTTAAGCAATAAGTATTGGCTATTTTGAATGAGACATATAGGTTATATCCTGAATAAATGAGTATATGAAGTAATAGAAGCTATTCTGGGTTAAAATGTGACTATAATTTCCACCTGTAAATTATTTTTAGACTATTCTCAGGTTAAAATTATCATGTTCACTGTACATAATTGCATTTTTTAACATTTGAATTAATGTCATTGTTAATAATATCTTACCATTAATATCTAGTAGGAGAGGAAAAACATGAAAAACATCTAGTAGAAGCAGTTATGAGTTCATTTCTATTTTTCTGTCATATAAAAGGTGAACGCCTGTTCAGTAATTTGAATTTTTATCTTGTTATCTGTATCTTTTACTGCAGTTGTTGTAATAGTTATAAAATTAAAATATTGTTTCCTATTAATATTTGAAAACTGACAAAAAGTAAACTTGATAATACTACTTGTAATTTATTTAAGACATTGAGCAAGTATTTTATCTGATTTGTTAACAGTTATTAATAATACCCAATTATGAAAAAAACTAGCAGACTTTTAATTTATGAAAATTAGTTTAAACAAATAAAATGTTCTATCCCATTAAAGAATGGAATATTCTAATTATTTAAAATACAGTTTTTAGTAATAAATCTAGGTTGAATCCTTGCTTTGTTTCTTGCTATGGACTTATAGAAAGTTGGTTTGTATATTTCACTCACTTATGGATGAGTTCTATGCCTGAGATTATAAAAATAAATGAGGCAGATAAAGTCTGTGTCCTCATGAAACTTCTCTTTTTTGGTAAATACAAACAATAAACAACTTATAGTGTGATAGCATAGTATAGAAAACTATAAGAGAAAAGGACACAAGGATCTTAAACGATTTTCAAAATCAGAAAATTCTGAAAAAAATGGTGTTTAAGCTGACAGTTGAAGGAAAAATTAAGCTGGCTGAATCCAAATATATGAAATGCAACTAATAACACTGAATTTGTAAGACTTTGTAAATTAAATTAAAGGACACATGTAAAGCTCCTAACAACATTCTTTGTCACATAGCAGATGCTGAATCCTATATGATAAAAGGCTAATATGTAAATCAACCAAACTAAGGAATGACTCCTTATTATGATGTGCACTGACCACCAGGGGGCAGATGCTCAATGCAGGAGCTTCCCCCTGATGGTCAGTGTGCTCAGCCAGAAGCAGGGCTCACAGCTGGCAAGCGCAGCTGGTGGTGGTAGGAGCTTCTCCTGCCTCTGTGGCAGTGCTAAGGATGTCTGACTGTGGCATCACATCAGTCGGACTTTCCCAAAGGGCTCCTGAACTGTCAGAGGGCATAGACCAGGCTGAGGGACCCTCCTCCTCCGGAGTGCACAAATTTCTGCAGTGAGTCTCTAGTTAGTGAATAAGTGGTAAGTCTACTGTTGTTACTGACTATAATTATATTCTCTACCTACACATTTGTATAGCAATTTATGATTTCACCTATGATAGCAATTATCTAATTGTACTTTAACGCCTTATAAATAACTTAAATAGTATCATAATACTATAAAGTCAACAATACCAGCTATTTTATCTTATTCAACCTGTATCTGTATCTGGTCAGACTGCTTTGGGATGTAACAGGTTCCTGATAAGTATTTTTTAACAAATAAATACATGAATGAATGTGGAAAATCAGCCTTTAGCAATTAATAGGGAAGTCAAATGTTATAATTAAAAAGAGTGTCCTCTAGTGAATATTTGTATTATGTATTTCCAGTCTTCTGGCTGTCTACATAAGAATTTCCAAACCTGTAGATACTTTTTATGAGTCGATTTGAGCTCCTTTGAGCCAAATAGAGGGTACACCTAGAAGCAAGGTTTCAACCGACTGAGAAATATGCCTCCCAAAATGACAGTTTGCAATCTCTTTTATGCATTTGGAAGTAAGGAGGGAATGTAAGGAAAATTAAATGAAGGTGGGGATTGGATTTCAGAACATTTAATAAGATTATGTCTCTTATAAGAGTGGTAACGCATCTAAGGGGACTGATTTTCTGATTTTGAAAATAGTTTAAGATCCTTGTGCTCTTGTAGTTTTCTGGGCATTTCAAAGGTACATTAACCTAAGTGCACAAGAACAATGGACAGGGGTTGCCTAAGGCAAAAACGAACCTTTTACTGAAAGTTACATGTCCCCGTTTGACTCCCTACCATTAGTGCGCAGTTAGGAATTTAGGATCAGATCATCCTGTGAGGTCACTTTATATCACAGGACTTGTCAGTTTTATTACAAAACCCCTTTTCACCCATTTGAACTAGTTATTTGATGGATATGTCTAATTTCTAACTAATTACTCAACTATCTAGGATAAAATGTCTTAAAAAACCATTAAAAATAACAGTAACGATGCACTTTTTCAGTCTACTGAGTCTGAAGAAGGATACTTTCATGACTGTATCTATAAACATCATCCCAAATTAGGATTTAATTGGAAAAGAACCTGAAACAGCAATTCTTTAAGAATAGTACCTTGATTTTGGGCATTATTAATAACTGAATTAAAAAGTTAGGCTTATTTTTTTTCTTCCATTTCCTTATAAGGAAATATGAATTATAGACTGTTGTCAACAAAGTGAAACAAGATGGCTCACAAAAAGAGAAGACATCAAAGCATCAGTCATTTCGTAAGAAGACTTACCTGCATGACAAGCAAAATTTAAGAAATGATCAAGTTATGGTTAAATAATTATTCTAGAAGGCTAGGTGATATAAAAAAAACATATAAGGGAGCAATTTGAAAATAAAATACCTATATATGTTTAATTTAAGAGGTTATCTGTAGTTACCTGAAAAATTCATTTATGGCTTCTCCCTCATCTTAATCCCTCTCCTTCCTCATCCAGGACTGCAGTAACTTATTACCTGACTGCCCAATGCCATCTCTTGTTCATCTATTCCCAACTCAACAATTGTCAGAGACATAAAGCCTTCTTCCACATGGGGGCTTCTGAAAGTTCTTACTTCTGCAGCACCCCAAAAACCTCCACCTGGCTTTTCATGAGCAAGAGGAGAGTTTGGCTCTCCGATAACACCTTTTCTTGATATTCCAGTCACTAAATCAACTCTCTAAAGAAAATATTTTCTTTTTCTATTGTCTTACATAAGTTTTTCATTTATAATATATTTAATTAGTTCTACAAAGTCTGAACCTTAGTCTCCTTAAATCTTATTGTTGTTCAAATTGTCATCTGCTCTCCAGCAACTTTATTTTCACAAAAATGTGATAGGTATGGTCATTTCACTGCAATTCCATTCTCTCTCAGTGGGGTTACCTGTTTCATTGTTGCTTTCACTGGGACTTAGGTCCAATCATTAGGTACTTTAAATTATGGCCATCAAATGGGAAGTGAGAGGTAAAGCAGTAGAATATTAACCAACATAACTAGGAGTACCTATTTGTTACCCATGCTGTGTGCAGCCCCTATAATTAATAGGAACAAACAAGGTCAACATGTGCACCATATTACAATTATTCATTTATTTTTAAATATTTGTATTGATTTTTAGAGAGAAAGAAAGGGAGAGGGACACACATAGAGAAACATTGAAGTGAAAGCAGAACATTCATTGCCTGCCTCCTGCATGCCTCTTACCAGGGGAACCCCACCACAACCCAGGCATGTGCCCTGACTGGGAATTGAATTGACAACTTTTGGTGCACAGGACAATGCCCAACCAACTTAGCAACACTGGCCAGGGCCACAATTATTTGTAATGTTATTTAGATTGAACTCTTCTCTCACATTGATGTTTCTCTCTCTCTCCATTCAAGTACTTATCCTTCAATGACAGTAGAAGTAACAACTTCAATTATTTATGAATTGTCCCATTGTAAAGTTTTGAAAATGTCCTAAATTTTTTTATAAATTTTGTGGCTGTTAGAAAGGCCAATCAGTTCACACAGCACCATATCAGACATGCCTTTTGCCAGTGCATCATTTAAGTCCCATGGCTTTGCCCATGCCGTATCATTCTTGAGGTACAGGCTCCTTCGGGGAGATTAGAAAGTCCTCTGCCTAGGATGTAGCCCTTTAGGTGAGGAGTAAATAAGACAGCCCTTTTCTGCTGCCTTCCCCACCTCCACAGCGATGCCAGGAACAACTAAGACTCTTCTGTTCATGGGACCAATGTAGCTCTCCTTCTAATGGAAGAATCTCCCCTCACCTCCTAAATATTTCTCAAAGGTTTTCTCACTTTCCTTTTATTTTCCAATATCTTCAGCATTATCCTTTCAAAATCTTATAAAGTCATAGTATTTTATAAGGAGTTTCTTTTTTACATTGATTATCCCTTAAATTAAACTTAGGTCCTTGCTTAAAATGAGAGTAAGATAAAAAAAATTAAAAAGAAGAATATGTGGAGGAAAAGCAGACACTGCAATATTTCACAATTATCCTGGCTTACCAGATCACTTTCTCTGTTCTCTTATCATTTGTTTCCCTTAACTTCTGGTTCTTATTCTTTCTTTCTTATTTTTTTTTCTTTTTCAGAGTACCTGTAGGACTTATATGAAGTCTGACCTTCCATATAGATTATAATAATCAATGAGGACAACCTTGAATTTAATATATATTTACTTAATGGACATTTCAATTGAAAATGTCACCAAACAATGTGCATATCTTTTTTTCTTTGTTTTTTTAAAAAGGATTAATATATAATAAAACCCTAATATGCAAATCAACTGAACAGTGGAATGATCAGTCGCCAGGACAAGCACTTACCACCAGGGGGCAGTCGCTCAATGCAGGAGCTGCCCCCTGGCTCGCAAGCACAGTGGTGGTGGCAGGAGCCTCTCCTGCCTCTACTGCAGGTGGGCAGTAAGGAGTGAGGGGTTCCAGGCTGTGAGAGCACTGGATTATGAGAGGGTGCAGGCTGAGCTGAGGGACCCCTGGAGTTGCATGAATTTTGTGCACCGGGCCTCTAGTAGAATATAAATAAACTATAATCCAGGACACTGTTCATCTGCTATGGAGAAGAACCAAAACTTGGTCTTTAAGTATAAATTAATAAAGCTGCATTTATGGATCACACTGAAAATAGTGATTAATTTTAATTTTTCTCTAGTGTCTTATGCCTACAGAAAAATCAATTGTTACCTAATGATGGTGGTAAATAAGGTATGGGCTGCATGGAGCATGATGGAACATCTGTATTAAACAGAAAGAAGAGTACTAAGGCCATATATATATATTTTTAGAATTGAAATATTTATTAAAACAACATACAAAATTTTGAAAATAGTTCTTCTTGTATTAACTTTTACACTTAACCTATTATTCAGTCATTTACAAGAATGATGAAAAAATTTTCATTTAAATTATGCCATGTTTTAGAAACTTTATTTTTCTTAACTAGATAATTAGTTCAAAATTCCTAACCTGTGATTTTCTAAAAAAGCCACTTATAGCTTGGAAATTAGTAGCAATTTATTCTCTCTTTTTCTTCCAAGAAAGAAGAAAATAGACCATGTGCCACTTCCAAGCACTTTAATGATGGTATTGTACTATTAACTAATATATATTTCTCACTACCTAATAAAAAATCATTTTGTAAATATTGAGAATTAGTGTCTGATAAAGGCATTGTTCAAGGTATGCTATCACTCTTAATATTTATAACTATAAATTTTACATTATTTGACATCTTGTTTTTTAACACTCATGAAAGAATTCAGGTTTTCTTTTAAATTTCTTAGCATGTCATTACCTCAATGGACTATCTCCTATGTTCTTAGAGGTATGCCTGTATCAAACCTGAATTCATTTTGTATTTAACAACGTATACAAGAGTTTTGGGAAACAAGTTTTGAACAAAAAAGTCTTTGGTCTCCTTAAAGTAGTGTTCAACAAACTGCGGCTCGCAAGCAACATGCCGCTTTTTGGCCCCTTGAGTGTGGCTCTTCCACAAAATACCACAGCCTGGGTGAGTCTATTTTGAAGAAGTGGCATTAAAAGAAGTTTAAGTATAAAAAATTGGCTCTCAAAAGAAATTTTAGTCATTGTACTATTGATACTTGGCTCTGTTGACTAATGTGTTTGCCGACCACTGCCTTAAGGGATTCAGAATCTCTGCTTAACATCCTAATACACTTATTAGTAATTCATTTATATGCAGATTGTAAGCAGAATAAGAGAGACATTTCTTTCCTGCCTCCCTAAGGAGCATCCTAATATTCAATTCCTGTAAACATTTTTGACCTACGAAGACCTAATATTCAAGTATTTTACTCAAGGCTTACTCCAGAATCTTGGCAATTAAGAAATACACCTGATGACTTGCTTAAGATTGTTCTGCACTCTTTTTTGTTAGGATCTTAGATGCAGAGATTTAAAAGGAACATCCCCTCTACCAGTCATGCAACTATTTATTTATTTACTTACTTACTTACTTACTTATCTTTTAAGATTTACTCCTTGGTCATAACTCCATTTTAGGCAGTATTGCAAAATCAATTCATTCTCAGGGAAATTACCATCTAGTAAGGAGGGGCGGGGAGTGGGGGGGCAAACAGGCTACATTCTTACTGGTTAAAATCAATTTTTAAGTAAAACAAAAATTAAGCATCTAATTTACACCAAGAGATTTCAAATTTCCCTGGAAGGCTAATATTTATTCTGCATTTCTAAGAATTTGTCAGATTGTGCTAGAATAGAAAAAGGCCTATCTGACCAAAAAGAAATATAGTAGAAGTAAAGATGTGAAGCCATTTAAGAAATTCATGATTATTACCTATATGGATTTCTGTTAGGTAGGATGGCTAAATCTAAACAGGTAGATAGGATCATTGAAGGCACTGGAGGAAGAAAAGGGAATCCTATCTAATAAAAGAGTAATATGCAAATTGCCCATACCTCCATCATGCTCACAAGCCGCACACCCACCAGCCAATCAGGAGTGACTATGAAATTAATCCAATCAGATGACTAAGGCCACAGAGAGAGCAGGAGGGAGGCTTGGGTTGCCCCAGTGATGGAGGAAGCCAAGCTTTCCACACAACATGGCCTGCCCAAGTTTAAGTTTACAAAGTTTCAATTATAGAGATAAATAAATTCCAGCAGAAATGTGTGCCACCACAGAGCAAGCAGAAGGCCTAGCTCTGCTCCAGGATACAAAGTTTTAATTGTAGAAGATAAATAAATCCCAGATAGGAGGGCCTCCACTTGGGTCACCAGAGGGCATGGCTGGCCAGAAAACCACCACATGCCCCTTGCCCAGGCTGCCCCATGCCCCAAGGAAACCCCCACCCTGATCTTGACACCCTTTAGGGCAAACTAGCTGACCCCCACCCATGCACCAGGCCTCTATCCTATCTAATAAAAGAGTAATATGCAGTTTGACCATAACTCCAACACACAAGATGACTGCCCCCTTGTGGACACAAGATGGCCAGCAGGGGAGAGCAGTTGGCAGTGACCAGGCCTGGGCAAACAGTCTGTCAGGGAGTAGTTAGGGGGTGATCAGGCTGTCAGGGGAGTGGTTAGGGATGATCAGGCTGGCAGAATCAGTTAGGGACAATCAGGAAGGCAGGCAAGCAGTTGATAGCCAGCAGTCCTGGGTTGTGAGAGGTATGTCCGACTGCCTGGTGGGATCCCTCAAGGGGTCCCAGATTGGAGAGTGTGCAGGTTGCAGGTTGGGCTGAAGAACACCCGCCCCCTCCCCAATGCATGAATTTCATGCACTGGGCCTCTAGTACATAAATTAGTCAGAAATTTTTAGGATATAAATTGTTAGAAGTTTAGGGACAGATAGTATGCCAAAAATCTGAACAAACCCATCAATGCCAATTGAAATCCTACCCATATTTGAGCATGGCAGATTTTTTATCTAATGCAGATCATTTATTTATGAAAATAATTGCTGAAAGTTTTGTTCTCCTAATTTCCTCGGTTCATATAAAATATTCTTTTTATTTTTTGACATTGCAAGTTCTATTTTATTAATACCTGTGGTAGGCAGAAGAATATGTAAAGTTTTTATTTACAACTCAGATATTCAAGAACATGCATATTAAGTAATACCATGTACAACTAATGCTCTATTTTATTTAAATGTTACCTATATGCAATATATTTTATTCAAAGAAAATAAAGCAAATCATAATCAAAATAACATTGTCATTATGTAATCAGTGTAACTTGATAATAATATTTAAATACACACATACACACATATTCTAAAGGAGTTTAAATACTTATTTTTTCTGGATTTCTTCTCTGTGTTCACAAATTCTACAGTAATATTTATTTTCTCTTAATTGATACAGAATTTGGTATAGTGTAAATATATAAAACAGTTATGAGGTCTAAGAAGCCTTAAGTTCTGTGTACTACAGCTCATATGAGATGTGATCTATACCCTGGTTTAGGAAAGCCAAAGCAATTCATCACTACCTTACCACTCAGTTCAACGTAAGATGAATTACCTGTCAAATGTGATTGTACTGCTTAGCCAGTTGAATGTCATTTATCTGACTAGAGAATGGTACACAGCCAGTTACTTCACAGATGCTCTGTGTATTGTTCAAATTAGGGAAAATGTATATGATAGTCATTATCATAGCATCACAATATTAGATCAATAGAGCCTTCTGAACTAATCTCATTAAAATGTATGACGCTTTTCTGTGTTCCTACAGTTTTTTCTTTGGGATATAACAAGTTAATCCAATAAGAATTTAACAATACATAGCACAACCACTCACAATTCTAAAAAAAGGCACAATGCAAATTTAGATTAAAAAACATTTTTTTAAATGCAACACATCATAATATTATCGTATATGAACTTTTTCCTATTTATTTTCTGATTTAAGTAATGTCGGTTTAAACAGTTCTGCTGCTTTTAAAATTATCTATGAACCTCTATTCACCTTTAAGATTGTTGAATTACAGTTTCGTGATATTAAACTAAACCAAATGATTATCCTAACTTAGTGAAGTCAAAAGGCTACTGTTTGTTTCTGTCATTAACTAGATTATTCAGAAAAAAAAAATACACACAAAAAAAAACAGATTTTATGAAGTTGTATAATACTAGAGGCTGGTGCACAAATTTGTGCATGAGTGGGAGCTGGCTGGCCTGCCCCGATGGGGGCCCATTAGGCCAGGCCAGCAAAAGGAAGGCTTCATCCCCCAGCTTTGTCCGGAAGGTCATCTGCACAACCGTCTAATTAGCATATTAGCTTCTTATTATATGGGACTTGGGGCTCAATTCATGCACTGTAGCAGGGGGGTGGTTCCTCAGCCCAGCCTGCCCCCTCTCACATACTGGGAGCCCTCAGGTTAAGTCCTACTAAGGCAACCAGGCTGACCAGGGGAAGGCACCAGCCCCATCACCTCACTGCTGCAGCCATTGCCAGTCACCACAGCCACCAAGGTGTTTTCACCAACATGGACTCCAGTCCCTTCACCATGAAAAAAATATCAACTTTCTTTAGGCATTTTCAAGATGTGTCTTTCATAGGATATGACATTTCTTTATTTTTTTTTTATCATCACCTGAGGGTATGTGTACATTGATTTTTAGAGAATGTGGAAGAGAGAAGGAGATAGAGAGAAACATCAAAGTGAGAGGAACACCTTGATTGGTTGTCTCCTGCATGAGCCCTGACCTGGGCCCCAGCCAGGGAGGAGCCTGGACTTGATCAGAATCGAACCAGACCCTGCAATTGGCAAGCCTATGCATTATCCACTGAGCCAAACTGGCTAGGGCAGGATATGACATTTCTTACCCCTCAGGCAGTGGACCATCCTTTTTTTCTCCAGGATTGTGGTGGAAAAACCCTAGATCACCTTTTTGGATTCTTATACTCAAGTTACTAAGAATATTACCAGTGGCAAAAAAAGGAGCTTAGCCAATGAGCAGTCAGAAAAGGTATTACCTCTGTAGTTCACACTAATCATCTCTGATCTCTTGCTTCACCCCTGCCAAGGCTTAAAGCCTCCAGCCTGGGCAGGGTCCCCCCAGCTCCTTCTGATCATTTGTTCCACCTCTGCTCAGCGTAAACATATATGAAAGAGAAAAAACAGCTGTGGGAGAAGAAAAAATAAGCCCTAAGCCTCTGACCTGGGCTTGGGTCCTGGGCAGAGGACCCCAGCTCCCTCAATCATCTGATCGCCCAGCTCCACCCCTGCCCAGGCCCCAAGCTTCTGGCTGTGGCTTGGGGCCTGGCAAGAGAACCCCGGCACCCTTAGATCACCTGATCACCTGGCTCCACTCCTGCCCAGGAACCCTTGAATCAGGCCCTTCCCAGATTGCTCAGGACCCACAGGGGCCAACCTCGGAGTGACCTGGGTGCTGAGAAAATTCCCAGGACCCAGGCTGCTGGGTGCCTATGTATGCAAATTAACCCCCATCTTTGTTGGGTTAATTTACATACTCATGTTTGTCTATTATTAGGTATCATTCATATCTAGGATACCTTCCTTGGGCACTCTATATCATTCTCCCTTGGGTCACTTGCCCTGGGAAGGCTTTCATGAGGAAACTTGGAGAAGGTTGCTTTAGTTCCAGTCGATTTATAGTTAAGAAGACTGTAGCTCTGGCTTCATAAAACCTCAAGAAACTTTAAGTCACACACCCAGCTAAGCCATGTCCCAGTTCTGATTCACAGAAACTGAGAAATTATGATTTTTTTTCTCCATTGACTGTTAAACAACTATAGGCATATATTTAATACAACACCTAATAAATGTTTTTTTATTAAATATGTGAGTGTAAGTTTAAAAAACTGCAATAAAAAAATCGGGGCATGTAATGATTACCATTTTTAGACAAGGTCTTGGGGTCATTGAGATCAATATCACAAGAATATCATATGTCAAAATTAGTTATTAAACAAGGTGTTGTATCTTAATATTATCCCAAAATATTAGAGAAAAAGCCCAAAGCAAGTTATGTTCCTTTTATTAATAATGATTTATTTGTAATCCTTTCCTGAGTGTATGCAGTGGTCACTATTCTCTCTCTCTCTTTCTCTCTAAATTGCTTATTTTTTTCTTCTCCCATAGCTGTTTTTTTTTTCTCTTTCATATACACACACACACACACACACACACACACACACTCAAAAAAGCATACCTACATGCAAGCACGGAAAAAAGGCATCATTATTGACATAGTTAAAACTTTGAGTCAAAATTTCTTGCTCAGTAGTTTACTAAATGTCTTAATTGAAAAAAATCATTTAAATAACAATGCAAATGAAATCATCACTTAAATTAGGGAAATAGCCATTTTGATACTTTTCATTTGTTTCAAAAATACTAGAAACAAGAGTTTATTTGTTTTTAATCCTTTCAGAACTTTGTTTACTCTGCAAAGAGAATATAACATAATTTATATCAAATTATAAATACATTCCATTATTCTTAGAGACTTTCCTGGCATTGCTATTCAAAGATATTGTTGTAGGATGAACAGTGAGGATTATTATGGGGCACAAAAATACTTTTTATTCCACCTTTCTTATTTCTTTGAGCTTAACTAATAATCACATTAACAGGAGAAAATGTCTAAAATGTTTTATGGATGTACAGGATGTATTATAAGAATATGATATCTGAGGAATCATTGGACAATTGAGACTTATGTGTCATTCTGGAACTAAGGAGAAAGAGGGCTAGGGATGCTTTGGGAATTCAAAGGGCAGGAGGGCAATTCACATGAAGATGGAAAGCAAATGTTTGGTAAATAAGTGTTTGCCAGGCCATCTTTACCATGGGGCACAGAGAGGACTCTGAGCCAAGGGGCCTGGCTAAGTTTTTCCCTGTCTATCCCACCTAGTTTATATTAAACTATACTTATTTGTGATTATATCTGCCTTCCATAAACAGACTTGTTAGTGGCAAAACAGCACCGGATGTTAGACCTGTGGAGTCATACCAGACCACCATTCAGCAAACCCCTTACTTGAGTTATGGCTAAGAAAGAATTCAGACTCAAGACTCAAACTATAAGAGGAAGTTTACTTATAAAGTTGCAGAGATTGAAGAAGTAAGTGTAGAATAAATGGGCTCGGGAACAAGTTACAGAGGCAGAAGGGCCTTTGGAGCTTAGGAAAAAGATAGGTGAAGAAAAACACACCTTAGGGAAGAGGTGGGGAAAGGTGTGGCATGTTCCATAGAGAGAGCCTAGCTGGGTATTCCTTCCAAAAAGCTTTCAAGGATGGGAATCTTAGGGCCCTTCCCAGGGGAGGATCTCAACAGAATATTCACTGCCTTTCCAGGTGTGTCCTTTCAGATGCCTGGTCTCCATCAGTTAGTCATCATCCTGGAAGGGATCATTATGCAATGTAGCTGGTCCTGAGGCCAGCCATGACACCCTGTGACTGGTTTTGCTGCCTTTCTAGTCCTGGAGCTGAAACACAATTGAAGCCTAAATGTATTTGAGGGGAGTCAGAAACTCATTATCCTGGAGGCTTAATGCTTAAGGGCTATTCTCTGCCTCTTTCTTTGTTCTCCTTTAAAGGGGTCTAACCCAAATGACTTGCAACATGCCAGGAGTGCAAAGGTCAAGGAGAGTCCAAACTGCATGACCAGAGATATGAAAAGTAAGGGGATCTAAACCATATGACCAGTGATATGCTAGAGGGGTTGGGGGAAAGGTCACTCTGTAGTCCAGGCCCTTGTTTTCCCAGTTTTACCCAGTTTTACCCGAGGCTTTCCACCCAGGACCTTGTGTATCTGATCCATCGTCCTTGCTCTGTTCATGTCTGACTGACTACTACAGGTCCTCCATCTAAATTCCTTTTAGGCAGAGAGAAGGTCAAAGTCTTTTGAAACTCCTGAGTCTTTTGTTTCTTAAAAAACAGCTTAAAATAATATCTCAAAAGGCATGTTTTATGATGTTATTATCACTACAGCTTGTACTTTATATCAGTTACTATCATGATCAAAATTATAGCCACTTTTTACAGATGATATGAGGAAGACTTACCAAATATATGCTTAATAGAGGCCTGGTGCACAACATTTGTGCACTGGGGGAGAGGGGTGATCCCTCAGCCCGGCCTGTGCCCTCTCGCAGTCTGGTTTCCCTAGGGAGATATCTACCTGCCAGCTTAGTCAGGCGGACATCCCCCAAGAGGGCCCTTAGCACCGTAGCAGAGGCAGAAAAGGCTCTTGCCACTACCACTGTGCTTGCTAGCCGTGAGCCTGGCTTCTGGCAAAGCAGCACTCCCCCTGTGGGATAGCACTGATCACCAGGGACAGCTCCTGTGTTGAGCATCTGCCCCCTGGTGGTCAGTGCACATTACAGCGAGCAGTCATTCCAGTGTTTGGTCAATTTGCATATTAGCCTTTTATTATATAGGATTGTTTATCGATGATTACTTTATGTATGTTAATAGGCAACATTTCTCACAGAAAATGTCAGCTATAATTTACACTCACTACTGGAACAAAATGCAAATATTTTCTTGTCATTTGAAAATTTGACAAGGAACTATAACATTTTTATGGCAGATCAATCAATCAATCACCCAACTGGCTTCATACTTGAAAATGTTTCCATGCTTAGATTTAAGTTATTGTAGTGTTCAAAGATTTGAGTTGTGGTGTAGCAGATAAAATGAAACCTCAAATCATTTTCTAATCGCAAGAACATCCTGGCAGAGTTACGGTGACTTGTCTGTTAAAATTGATTTCCTCTGAAGGAAAAGTAGGCTTTTCTTATTGTGTTAAAAAGTGATTTTATCTATTAAGTGTATTTTCTTGTGAAGACCCTTTTCTTTTATGACCCTAAATGAAAAATGTATTTCCTCCCAAGTTTTTCTATCCTCTTATATTCACTAAGCTATTAATCTGTATTGATAACACGATGAAATGTAATCCAAAAAGAGTATTTTTAAATGAATATACAATGGACAAATATTTCTAAAATTACGGATTGCCTGAATATTATTTTGAAATATATGTGTTGCTTAATTTTATGTTTCTTTATGCCTTTAATAAAAGCAATAGAGGGCCGACTTGTGTGCTGAATAGGAAATCACAATGTTTACAATGCAGTTTTGAAAGCTACTAGAAACAAACTTTCTTTAGGACACTACCAATGCTTTTTTTGGGTTTGGAACTGGAGTGCTTTGTTGTGGCTGTGACTATTAATGATGATGGTTAAGTTCATTTGTTGTTGTTTTAATAAGATTAATCAGGAATAAAACGATATAGTGAAACTCCTTCCCATCTTATTCCCAATATTTTTAAAGTTAGATTTTACTCAACCTGAGTGGCATCTAAAGTATTTATAATTAATGGAAAAATAGCTGCTGGTATTTTTTGCATGTGTTGCTTAATGATAGTAACTGAATTATAATGCTTTGTAATTAGAGTATTTTCAGTAAAATAAAAGAACAAAAAACAAAAACAAAAACACAAACCCACACAAACACAGTATACATTAGCAGAGAGGCCTGGAGTTGCAGTTCTTTGCCTGAAATTATAATAGCATTATTGCTGTAATAGCAGAGGTGAAATTAGAATGTCTTGAGTGTATAGCTCACATATTTGAAGGAATAATTCTTACTATTGAAAGAATGTACTCATGAAAGTAAAAATTAGATTGCATAGTCAGAAACTTCAACAAGCTCTCAATATATGTAAAAATGATCACATTCATTTCTTGGTCAGTGAAGTGAAGATTGTGCTTCATAAATACTACTTAACAACATATGGTAAAATAAAATTTAGTAAACTATAAATATGAGTAAGTATGTAGTTTTATTCTTTGTAATTCCATGAGATTTAACTTCTAATATTTTATGAAGCCAAATTCTTAATTATAAGATGATTGTAAAATTAATTTTGACTTAAGGTTCAAAAAATAATAAATGTATTAAGAAAATTTTTAAAAAGAATGTTTTTATTAATCAGAACTTGGCAAAAGAGCCCTGTCAATTCCTATGGCATATTTTTATAGTTTTTTTTTTGTTTGTTTGTTTTTACCTCTAATCTGAAATACGTTTTATTTTGGACGTGCTTCCTTCAGATTGTGACTTGACTTTTTCTATTTGATCAAAGTTATAAAAATATTATTCCTTGGGAATAGTAATGGTTAAGAGATATCATTTCAATGATTACATCCTTTTTGCTAAATGCTTTCATGTGTCCATCTTTTTAATACCCTCCTTGTTCATTATAAGTGTCCTTAGCCATGCTGCCTAATGAAAGGTCCCTCAAATCAAGTCTGATTACTTCTCTAATGTTTTCCAGGCATGCTTGGTGATGAGCCTGGCATATGAAACAATTTCCTACAGTAATAAAACTAATTAAAGTAGGCAGTCATCCACATACCACTTTCTAATGAATTATAATAAGCTCATTAATCTCACCCACTCTTATTCCAAAAAGTCTATTGATAGGACTTGCATGTCAGACTACAATCCTCAGCCTTAAAAAAATGGACAGCTATTTCAGATTCAAAGATGATGTTCTGAATTTAAGTTAAAAAATCACAAACAGCTGACTGATGTTTTTAAATGAAATGTTTAGTTACTAAACTCTACCCAGAGTTCATATTGACAAGACCCTTTTCTATTTGAACCCTTCTGTAATTAATTTAGCAAAGGAAAAAATGATTCATTGTATAATAATAACTCTTCAGAACCTGGAAGACTAAAATTGAATAGGCCCGTTCCACATTTCCTCTGAGAGATCATAGGAAAATGATGAGCTGAGTACTTCAGATGAAGTGATAAAAATGCAGCCCGTTTCCTCTCGAGAGCTAGAGTATCTGTTCAAATGTCAAACATAATAATAACTACTTTTTGTTAACTCTTCTCCAAATCTGTGTGGTGCCTGATGAAACAACATAAGAAATATTATTCCATCAATTCACAAATAGTTTGTAGCATAAATCTATTGTTCTGGAGATTTTACTGTGAATATGATAAGGTTCTTAAATGTGGCACATGGAGAGAAAATTTCTTAACTACAATTTTTAATAATAAGAAAATATTTAGAGGGCTAAGGTTAACTATATTCATTATAATTTGATGTTTTAAAAATATTAGTTTCTCTTCTGAAGATTATTACTACTATGACACATACATGGATTTTTCCCTTAAGAAGTTAGTTATAAATATACTAGAGGCCCAATGCATGAATTTGTGCATGGGTAGGGTCCATCCATCCTGGCCTCAATTAGTGGAATCAGGGCCAGGCCTGTCAGGAGGAGAAGATGGTGGGAGGTTGGACATCTGGACTGCTCTGATTTGGGCCCAATTAGGGCTGAGCTGGCCATGGGGAGGAGCTGTGGGCTGATTGGGGGTGGAACCATCCATGGGGAGGGGCTGTGGGCAGTGGGCTGACTGGCCTACTCCCAAATGGGGTAGAGGAGATGATTAGGGTCCAACAGCCTGGGGGAGGGGCCATAGATGGTAGGCCAGCCAGTCCTGCCCCTGATTGGGGTGGAGGGGACAATCTAGGGTGGGGTGGGGTGGGGGGAAGGGCTCCAGGAGGTTGGCCGCCAGCCCCACCCCCAATTGAGTGGCTCAGTGGTTTACTGGCTGCAGTGGGCATCATAGTGACTGGTCATTCCAATTGTTGTTCTGGTCACTGGCTTTTTATATAGATAGATAGATTTCAAAAGTAATATGTAATCATTGTAATAGTTTACATATAAAAAGGCAGACACTTGTCAACTTATGAAATTAGCATTCAAAATTGTTATTTACATCCATGAATTTTTAGCTAGTATTTTATATTTCTTTAGAGGGGAAGAGGTTGGGTATTCTGTGACATTTTCTTTTCTAAAGCAGATGTTTAAAAGTCTGATTGTTTTGGTAGGTGGATGATGTCACTGTCTCTCAATCTGGGATCAGCTATAACTGTGGTGGTCAGTTGCTATTGTACCTGACAATGGGTTGGTCTCATTGCTATGAGCAACAATTTAGGAAAGGGCTTTTGGTGCCAGTCTGTACAGGTTCCTCTATTGGCTTTGAGGTCTTGAGAAAGTAGATTATACATTTCATTCTGTATCTTCATGTGTAAAATGTAGGGAGTAGGCTGGAGCTGTGCATCCCAAAGTACCCAAAGTGCAGCTGATAGTAAGTTTGGTGTTTAAGTAATTTTTAATACAGTGAAAAAGAGAGTGCTGTATGAGATAAAACAATTTCCCTTTTTAATTTCATTACAATTCTCCTGAAATCAAGGAGAAACAATTTGTTCTATCCTATACCCTATATAATAAAAGCCTAAGTGTCTGGTCATCCGGTCATCTCTTCAACCAAAGCGTAATATGCTAATGATATGCTAAGGTCACTCAACCACTCACTATGACATGCACTGACCACTAGGGGACAGATACTCCAATCAGTAGGTTAGCTTGCTGCTGGGGTCTGGCCAATCAGGACTGAGCGAGACAGGCTGGACATGCCCTAGAGCCCTCCCACAATCCCTAGCAAATCTCCCATGTCCCTCCTGGCTCCAGTCATGCTCCAGTAGGGTCCCTTGGTCTGGCCTGTGCCCCCTCACAATCCAGTACTCCTCAGGAGATTTTGGAGAGCCAGTTTCAGCCTGATCCTGCAGGCCAGGCCAAGGGAACCCATTGTGCACTGGGTCTCTAGTAAGTTCATAATATGCAAATCTCTAACACTGAGAAACCTTTTTTTCTTTTTTTCTTTTTTTAAATAAAACTTACATCACCTTGTAGATTAGAGGAGGCAAGAGAAAGATGCTTCTAAACAGAAGAATTTTGCATGTAAGTCTCATTAAGAGAAGTAAAATCGTTGAAAGTTATCTCCAAGATAATAGAATTAAATGAGAGCTTTAGGAAAAATTTATAGCTCCAATTGACCTTGTTTTGAAAAGAAACCCTTGTTCCAAATAGCCTTGCTCCAATTAGTAGCTATAATTTACAGTATCTACTAAGAGCTAGCTATACATTGAATAAACTTTGATAATGTGCTTTCATGTTAATAGGGAACATGGCTCATCATTGTAACATTCAACTTAAGTGTAAGGTTAATAAGTAATATTTATTCAGTGCCTGGAAGTCAGTCACTCCTTCTAAATGGTTTACATGTATTAACATACTAATCTTCATCATTCATTTTAATGTTTAAAACAACCATATACATTAAGCACTAATAATTTCTTCATTCTGCATGTGAGGAAACTGTAATCTCCCAGTCTTAAGGAATCTGAGAAAGGCCAGACAGCTAAGTAAATGAAAATATTTTTTGTGTATGGTTGTTTTGTTTTTAAATATATTTGTACACTATTGATTTCAGAGGGGAAGGGAGAGGGAGAGATCGATAGAAACATCAGTGATGAAAAAGAATCATTGACCAGCTGCATCCTGCATGCCCCACACTGGGGATTGCACCCTCAACCTGGGCATGTGCCCTAACCAGGAATCAAACCATGACCTTCTGGTTCACAGGTCAGTGCTCAACCACTGAGCCATTCTGGGTGGGCTATGTGTGTATGCTTTGATTCTGTCAGTATCCAAGTACCCCATGCATTTCTATCCTTTACTGTTCTCTGTTCCTTCACCTCCAGCAAGCACTAATTAACTTAGTTCTCTCAGTTCTCAATGGGAAACTTATTTCTTTCAACATTATATACCCAGTGTCTGGGCACATGATTGGTACTCAAAAGGTATTTGTTGAATAAATGTATTGAAAGATGAATTGATAAATTTCTGCTCTAAAATACAACTTTAAAAATGCCTCTACACATAACCTCTTGCACTCTAAGAACTCACCCCCAGCACTTCCTGTTCTCTCTGTCTTACTTAGTTTTCTCCTGACAATTTGTCACCATTTCTATTATTAATCTTGGATCATTTGGAACTAGAACAGTGTGCACTGTTGTCAAAATGTATAAGTTCAAATAAAAACTCCATTCCTTATTTCTAGCTACTATTTAACTGTGACATTGGAAGATGTCTCTGAGTTTGTTTTCTTATATGTATAATATATATATATATATATATATATATATATATATATATATGTATTATATATATTAGTAACTAACATATCTATCCAAAAGGATTATCATTATTATTATTTTATTAAATCTCACCTGAGGTTATTTTTCCCATTGATTTTTTAGAGAGAGTAGAAAGGAGGGAGGAAGGGGCAGAGAGGGAGAGAGAGAAAGAGAGAGAGAAAGAGAGAGAGAAGAGATGAGAGAGAGAGGTGAGAGAGACACATCGATTGGTTTCCTTCATGCTTAGAGTGTTGTCCCAGTTGGGGATAGAACCTACAACCCAGGTCTGTGCCCTTGACCAGGAATGGACCCCAGATGCTTTGTTGCACAGGTTGATACTGACCACTGAGTGACTGACCAAGGCAGCAGCTGGATTATTATTATTTTTTTAAAATATATTTTATTGATTTTTTACAGAGAGGAAGGGAGAGGGATAGAGAGTTAGAAACATTGATGAGAGAGAGAGAGACATCGATCAGCCACTTCCTGTGCACATCCCCTACTGGAGATGTGCCCGCAACCAGGATACATGCCCTTGACCGGAATGGAACCTGGGACCTTTCAGTCCACAGGCTGATGCTCTATCCACTGAGCCAAACCGATTTTGGCAGCAGCTGGATTATTTTACTGTCTAACATAAATGTGCTTAAAACACCTAAGAAAGCTTAGCATATTTTAGATTTTTATTTTTATTTTTATTTTATTTATTTATTTATTTATTTATTTTTTATGAAAGAAGCAATGTAGCATCATATTGAAGCACTGGAGCCAAACAGACCTAATACTATTACTGGATAATTCTGGAAAGTTGCATGAATTGTTTATACATTTAAAACAGTTTTTCAATGCTTAATCACAAAATATAAGTTCCTAACGCAGGATTATTGGATAGGTTAAATGAGATAATTTGTTCAGTATGCTTGACATACAATTAAAACCAAGTAAATGTGAGCTGCTTCTTTTAGTAATAAAGAATTCTTTCCTTTATATTTTATTTTATTCTTTTGGTTTAATATCTTGGGGGGGAAAGAAGACTGAATAATTTTATTGGACTATTTTCATGTAGTTCTTTCTAAATTATAAGCACCATTTTTTGCCTGATAACAGTATAACTCAAATTACATTATCTTGAACACTAAGCTGCTTAAAGTTACTACTTTAGGAAGTAGGAAATGTGGATCTCACTGAAGTTAATTTGTTAGAATATGCATTTTACAGACCACTGGAAATTGGGAGACTTTGATAGGAAGATTTATACTATATCCCTGTATTCATAAGTCCATGCTTAGAGAGAACCACAATTCAAGCATTGGAAAAAAATATCGAAGAAGATTAATTTGGAAGTAGGATGTGCATGAGTGCATGGATTGATGCATTTCTTGTTGGATGATTGCAAATAAGCCTTGCTGTAAAAGTATCTGAGAAGCAGAATTTATTGTAATCAAATTCTCCAATAAATGACAGTATATTATTGGAAAGGTATTCTTCTGGAAAACTAAACCAAATCAATACACCAAGTTAAGAAGCCAAATTTATCATTCAGCAAACTAATACCCCAGAAATTATGTTTTACTTTGGGTTTGTTTGTTTGTTTGTTTTTAATTTTCTCTCACATTTGGGAAGGGAACAGTTTTCTGCAATGAAGACAGTGAAGTTCATGTGGAATAACACATTTAATCTAGAGGAGGCACTGCACTCCCAAGATTCCTGATCCCTTAGAGATAGGGTTAGAGGTGCTTTTGACATTTAAAAATATCTTTATTAGACCATATTTAATTGATTTGCAATTATTTATTTAGAAGTTAATGCTGTGGTAAAGATTATTTCAGATACTAGTTGAACATTTTTCTAGAGGAATTTGAAGAAAATTTGCAATTTAAGGCATCTACTACTAGCTTAGTTAAAATACTATAGTCTCCTGCCTCTAGTATTGTAATAGCCTTCTTATAGGTCCTCACTTCCTCTCTTACAGCTTTATCCCTTCCTCTTATTCTCCCTATCAGTCTTTCAGCTTTGTGTAAAGATTATGTCCTATTCCTACTAAAAACTTTCGTCCTTAAATCAAGTCTAAAAACTGTCATTCCCCTTGTCCTTAAGATAAAATCTAAGAAACACAAATGATATGGCTTATTTTACAGCATTGTTAAGTGCCACTTTGTCCCTTTTGTTTTTTACATCATCTATACTAGGTATGTTTTATGTCCTTGAACTTTCTTTGTTCCCATTTATTTAGCTTAGTCCAGCAGTCCAGGTGTGTTTTGGTATTTTCTTTTTCCCACAGGAAGACCATAGTGATCCTTCATATCTCAGTTTAAACATTATTTCATCAAAAAAGACTAGATTAAGTTTCCCTAAAACCTAGTAGTTATCTTCCATAATATCATCATACTGTAAAAATTTGTCCCTTATGCTAAAGAGTATACCCATCCTTTTTCTATCTTATTTGCTGCTGTATTCTCAATCCTTGAACAGTGGTTAGCATTTAACATTTACTTATTTCTAAAGGACCTGACTGAGCACTGACCATTGTGCTCAGTTAGTCAGGCATCATCCTGTGCACCAAAAGGTTGCTAGCTTGATTCCTGGTCAGAGCACATGCTCAGGATGCAGGTTGGACCCCCGCAGTTGGAGGCGACCAGGCTGGCAAGGGAGGGCAGTTATGGATCCAGGCCTGCAGGGGAGGGCACTTAGAGCAATAGGACTGGCAGGGGAGCAATTAAGTGTTGCTCAGGCTGGCAGGGAAGTGGTTAGGGTATGATCAGGCTGGCAGGCAGAAGTGGTTCAGAACAGGCAGCAAACAGGTAAATGGTTGGGAGCCAGCAGTCCTGGATTGTGAGAGGGATGCCCGACTGACCATTTAGGCCAGATCCTGGGATTGGGCCTAAACGGGCAATGGGACATCCTTCGAGGATTCCTAGATTGCAGAGGATGCAGGCTGGGCTGAGGAACAGTCCCCCCACCCCCATCCCTGGCCCATGCATGAATTTTGTACACCAGGCCTCTAGTGAGAGTTATAAAATTACAAATTTATATAAGACTTTATTTAAGGATTATGCATGCAAACTTACAATATCAGATTCTATCTCATTTATCTCCTTCCCACACAGACATCACTCCTTGATATAGAATCTGCCAGTTGAAAAATGCCTGATACTCCTTTGGACTTAAGGCTTAATTGTGCGACCCACGTTTGGCCAATGGGCTAGAGGGAAAAAAATATTTCATGGGATGGAAAAGATACTTGTGAGGAGAAAGTGTTCTTCCCACTATTACATCCAGTTGATTGAAAATTTGCTTTTTGGACCTGTGTTTGGTTCTACAACTATAAAGGGGCACACCTAAAAACAATGCCAACCCTTTGAGAATGAGTGAGTATCTGGATCTTTGATAATGTTATACTACTGAATTCACTGAGCCTGAAACCACCTACTTCTGGTCATCTTATTACATTAACATCTTTTCTGTTTAAGCCACTTTTAGATATGTATCATTTTACTTATTTTCAAGAACACTCCAACTATAATAGATATGCCCTCTAGACTGATTTTCTCTGAGTCCCTGTTGCACAGTCACTATTATCTGGTGGAGTTGGAAGTCTAGGTTTGTCTACTAAACAGTGAGGACAAGTTGCTTCTCTAATCTGAGTGTTATCCTTTCTCCAAAGGAAGATGGGCTAGGATCCCAAATAAAGTAAGCATGGACATTAGTATCATTTTCTACTTCCCTTCTAAGTGATCTCTAAGAATATGTTAGGTTCATTAATGATCCTCAAAAGAATTAAAGAAAAATGCTGAGATAGTAGAAGCAGTACAAATATAGTCATTTATTTTTATTGTGCATGCAAGCTGCATGCTCTAATGAGACAGGATAGTGAGAAGCTCGGAAAATTCCTTGGCAAGTAGAATGGGAAAATTGAAACAAATAGCTGAATGAACTGATACAGCAATTTACAGCCAGATGCAGAAGGTCACCTCCCTACAGAAAACATCTAGCCCTCAGTGGTATTTCAGCTCCAGGCCCAGAAAAGCAGCAAAACCAGATGGGTGACACCAGGACCAGCTAAAATGGCTAAAGACCCCCAGCGCTGGAGCTGACCAATCAGTAAAGACCGTGACCCTAAAAAACTGATGAATATTCTGTCTGCTGAAATCTTCTCCTAAGACCTCCTCTAAGAGTCCAGCCTACAAGAAAGAAAAACCCTCAAGACAAAGAATCTAGCACATATTCTCCCTCCCTGGAGCACACCTGTGCCTTTCCTTTCTCTCTTCTCCCCCCACAGGCATGCATCCTAAACTCTAATGGACCCCTTGGGGCTTGCAACCAGAGGAACAATGGACCTTGGCACCTCATCCCAGGCTAACCCTCAGAACCTGTCTCCAAGGCCCTCTTTTCTCTGACTTCCTAGTGAGCAAAAGCTGCCCCTCCTCAGCTCATTTCCTTCCTATAACATTTTTAGAGAGAGCCAAGAGAGCCAACGCACACCAATCTGGGCTCTTTTCTCTCTTCTTCTATGCTAAGCAGTTCCACTGACCCCAGTTTTAATAAATGTACCCTCATAGTTACCTCATGTGCTATGAAAGCTTCCCTGCATAAAATCAAGAACTCACATACTACTGACTGGCTCTAGGCAAACCCTTTAGGCCACTAAACTGTCCATGACTGATGTCAAATGGAGAGCAAGGGTGAAGGAAGTTCAGTTTATCTGGCATGAGTTTATTTTATTCAAAAGTTGAAGGTGGGATCCAATGGAGGGAGAACTATTTCCATCCAGTTAACTCCATCTATAAAAAAGGGGGCAGGTATAGGATAGTAGGCTACTACATATTATTGATATTCTTTCAAATGAGTTTGTTAAAATAATAAATATGTATGCCCTGTAAGCCAGACAGACACATTGCCCAAGAATACAACTTTTTTTTTTACTTTATTAACATACTTTGTAAAGGTAACCTAAATTCACTGAGGTATCAACATTTCTATGAATCTATAATTTTCAAAAGACCATGAATCCTTGGAATTAAGAATAAAAATCTATACCTTATAATGCTTTATTCTCTATAGAACCAGACTCTGAGCTCAACACAGAAATTAGTCAATCATCAAACCTGCTATGTGTAGATTTTCTTTAAATGTAAATGTAACTATGGAATCTTGGCTACTATGGCTTCTCTGAGGCACTCCACTCTCCTGTAAAATCTTAGTGCTACCACCTAACTCATAGGATTTCTGTAAAATCAAAACTAATGAAATGAAGGCTATAAATTCCATGGAACTGAATGGGTAATGTTTTCATATTTTTTTCTATAAGTTGAATTTGGAAGATTTTTTGGATGAAGTATGGAATACAATAGTTAAATTTTTTACTTTTATAAGGCTGAAGAAAATAGGTGTTTTGTAAACATTTTTCTGTGTTCTTTAAAATTATATTTACATATAATATGCAATCTTGGCTTTAGATATTACATAAAATAAAAATGTCTGTATTTTTCTATTTTCTATCACTATTGTGTACAATAGGAAATCATGGTGTTGTTATTGAAATATTGACAGTCTTTTATTTCAGCTTTCTTTGATAACTTTTGCTTTTGCCTTATCTTTTTCATTCTATTTCCTATTTCAATTTACTTATGAAAGATAGGAAGAAGGATTGCAATGTACCTTACAAAAAAGATAAAATCACATTGAAAAGAATGGTAATAACTAAAACAGTGTATTAAATGCCAGATATAGCAACAAAAATAAAAATATAAAACATATCTATGATAAAATAATATAGTAGGAGTAAGTAGTATTAATAGTGTGAAAGGTAGTAAAATTATTTATTGATGAATCCTTTATTAAGCATTCAGATATAAATCATATATATATATAATTTAACTTCAAATTTTAGTTTAATTAATATTATTATTTTTACTAAATCAATAAAGGCACAAAGGACAGTAGATGGTTTGCCCATCCATTCATTTAATTGATATTTACTAAATCCTTCCCCTGTGAAAGTTACTGAACTAGATGATTTGTAATGTTTAAATATAAAATATTTAAGTACCTATCCTCGAAGAGGTTATATTTAATGGGAAATTAAGCTATATAAACAAATAACTATTAAAATTCTCTTCCTTAGTGTAGAAACAAATGCAAGGAGAGTAATTTTGAGATAAATGAAGAAATCTAACAAGATGCAAAGGCCTGATTGAAATCAGTAACATTGATAATTGAGGAAAGGGAATGAATTAAAGGAATTTTGGAGTGAGAAGGGAGATTGTCAATTTATGGAATGTGAAGGTAGATAAGAAGTCAAGGAAAAGGACTTTTGATTTCACTTGCAACTCTGGGGCCTATTGGTACAGCGAACATTAAACACAGCCCAACTTCCTGCAAGACAAACCTAAATACTCACCATATTTACCCCAGATATTATTACCTAATATATCACTTCCTGCTTTCAAGGTGAAAAAAATTACTGGGTATGTGGGAGCCCCTTTCCACACCCCGCCTGGTTCAGGGTTTGGATTCTGGAGGAGGCCCCACGCAAATGAAAAGAGAGACTAGAAAATATTAATTTGGCGATATTGGGGGGCCAGGTAGGAGCCTTCCTCTAGTGTAGTGGTTCTCAACCTTCCTAATGCCGCAACCCTTTAATATAGTTCTTTATGTTGTGGTGATCCCCAACCATAAAATTATTTTTTGTCGCTACTTCATAACTGTAATTTGCTACTATTATGAATCTTAATGTAAATATTTGTGTTTTCTGATAGTCTTAGGAGACCCTGCTAGACCCACAGGTTGAGAACCGCTGCTTTAGTGGAAAGGACTACCACTTGCTCTGGCCTTTTTCTCCCTTTGGGACACACCCCTAGCCTTTAGGCAGGAAATAACAAAACAGAAATTAACAGGAAACAAACAGGTAGAGGCTGCTTCAGCTAACAATGTTTTCATCTAAACAATGAGTAATTAGCTCTGACCTTTCAGAGCAGTTAAGGTTGAACAGCCAGCCTTCTGGCCTCCTGTTTACATCCATTTAGTGAGAACAATGTTTGGTTTCCCACAAGGGTATGATCAAGGCAGGAAAAAAACACAATCTGAAGAGAGAAATCAAGCCACAGAAGCAGACTTATATATGACATAGATTTTAGAATTGTTAGACAAGGAATTTAAAATAATTATGAATAATATGTTAAGGGTTCTAGTGGGAAAAGAAACAACATGCAAGAACAATTGGGCAATGTAAAGCAGAGATGGAAAGTCTAAGGAAAAAACCACAAGGAAAATACTACAAGTCAAAAGCACTGCAACCTAAATGAAGGATATCTTTGATGGGCTTATCAGTAGACTAGACTCTGCTGAGGAAAGAATCTGTGAGCTTAAAGATATGTCTACTGAAACACAAGGAGAAAACATGAATTAAAAAATAACCAGCTGAGACCGGTTTGGCTCAGTGGATAGAGCGTAGGCCTGCGGACTAAAAGGTCCCGGGTTCGATTCCGGTTGGGGGCATGAACCTTGCTTGCGGGCACATCTCCAGTATGGGGTGTGCAGGAGGCGGCTGATCGATGTCTCTCTCTCATCGATGTTTCTGACTTTCTATCCCTCTCCCTTCCTCTCTGTGGAAAATCAATAAAATATATTTAAAAAAATAATAACCAAATATCCAGGAACTCTGAGATAATTTCAAATACAGTAATATAAAATGTGCCTAACTAGAGTACCAGAAGAAAAAAGAAAGAATGGAGCAGAAATGTTTGAAGTAATAAAGGCCAAGACCTTTTCAAAATGAATGGCAAGCACCAAATTCCAGATCCAGGAAGGTCACAGAATTCCAAGCAAGATATAAGTCAAAAAATCAACACCTGTACATACAGTATTGAAACTGCAAAATAAATAAAAAATAAATTAATTAATTAATAAATAATAAATAAGCAAGCAAGCAAACAAAAAGACAAGAGAAAATTTTGGAAGAATTCAGATAAAGATAATAATTTACCTACAGGAAAAAAAGTAAGAATTACAATGGACTTCTCATCAGAAACCATGCCAGAAGATAATGGGGCAAAATACTTAAAAGTACTAAAAGAAGTCAAGGATGAGTCAGGATTCTTGGTCAAGTTATAGGAGAAATAACATTATTAAGACCAGAAGTGTAGAAAAAATAACATGTTGCCCCTTGGGGTGAGGATGTTTGATTTGAAACTTTGAGTCTGACAAATCCAGAATATAACAAGTGTTAAGTCTCCAGGAGGCAATTAGAAATTTGGCTCAATATTTCATAAGAGAATGGGTAGGCAGATAGATAATAAATACTGAAGTGCTAATTTATAGGTAGTTGTTGAGACGAAACATTTAAGGGAATATGGGAGAGAGCTTCAGATGGAAACCTGGAAAAAAATATATGTATAACTTTTAAAGAACAAAATGAAAGGAAATTTGTTAAAGCATTTGAAAAAGTATCATACTATGCAATAGCAGAAAATGCTGGTGCAGAAGTCCAGCAGGATGTTGTATTGCCAAACCTAAAGCATAAATCAGGCTGAGGACTGAGAAAAAAAAAGTCTACTTAACACTGATGAGAGCAATTTTAATTAAGTAACGAGTGGAAACCAGCTTTCAGAGGCAGGAAGATTGATCATTTATTAGTTATTCATTTGCCAGCTAAATTGCAAATGAGTGTGTGGATTCTATATGCAGTTCCTCTTCCAAGAATCCCATTAATAACAAGAGGAGAGAGTCAGGAATGGAAGCCAGGAATTGCAGAATGTTAGCTGTTGCTATGTTTGTTTGAGGAAAGGAAGGAGAAACTTAATCTAGTTTAAAAACTAAGAGACTTAGTAGAGAAGACGTAAACTCAGTTACTCTCTCATTTAGAGGGCTTTCATCTTAGATGAGTAATCTGAATAGAGTGAACAAGTGTGTAACCTTTCCCATCCTGCTTATGATTTTATGTACAACCAACTCGAAAAATTCCAGGAAAACCCATCTTTTCCCCATCGTCCTGAATAGTGGAAAGTGTTTTCCGTATGAGGACAATTTATGGCACACTGTGACTACAATAAGCAAAATTATACATTTTATCATGAATACATATGTTTTTTAATATATTCTGGGAATCATTCCTTTTTCAACTGATTTTCAATAACATGTTCCAAAGAGTGAAATTAGAAAAATGAAAACAGATGGGTTCCAATTCACACCTCCAGTTGGGTCTCAATCCTGGAGGAGCATAGCAGGGAGGAGGAGTTATAAATCTTTGAAAAGCTCCCCAGATGATTTAGGTAAATCAGGTGATTTAGATAAATCTCTATTCACTCTCCGTTGAAAGGTACCTATCTAGTTTGCTAACCATGTACTTCAGTATTGGCTTCCGCCAAGATATAATTTTCTTTTCTTTACTTTTTATTGTGTTATAATCCTGCTTGGCTCCCTTCTTATGATGTTAGACCTTGAACAGCTGGGCAAATTTAAAGTAGTGATGGAAGAACAGCGATCATATTTAAATTCACAGTAAAGTGAACATAAATGTCTATTAATTTCAAGATAGTATAACACCATTAAAGTGCAAATCTCTCAATGTGACAAGTTCAGAATAAAGACTTCATGAATTAAAATGACAATTTCTGTGTTCAAGCAAAAATAACTTGACAATTATTGAAAGAAATAAGGCACCATTCACCTTTACTTTGTGTTGCTTTCTATATAAATCTCAGTTCAATGTCATTTAAAATTGTAAGTTAAAGTTGCCATTTCATAAGTTGCCATTTATATATTTTACAATTGTAACATTCTAGTAGATTTTAAGTAACTTTTTAGAACTGACAGTTCTTGTGTATTTTCTTAAGCTTAATTAGCAAAATGCTTATTGTTTTTCTATGTATAAAGAGTACTTAGTGGCAAAAAGATTCAAAGATGCCATTCTTTGCCTGCAGGTGCTTATAATTTAGCCACTTTTCTCCATGTTTTTGGTGTCTTGTACATGATCAGGCCATTCTAAGTTGGTGCGGGTATGTAAAACTATTTCCAGATTTTATCTCTTCCCTAAAGGAAATTTTCGTCTTGTCTTCCCTCCCTACACTCTGAGAGTGCTGCTTCTTTATCAGAGATATCTTTAAGGGTTTTTATGATGCAAAATCAAGAAGGGAAGCTGGCAGGTAGAAGGACCTGTGTCTCCTATCCCCTAAGCAAGGTAAGCAAGGGCTATAAGGCAGAGAGAACAGCCATGAGTATCAGGGAAACTGGCAGAGAAGAGAGTAATAGTACAAATCATTCTTAAGAATTTTGTGTTCTAGTCATGTTGTTCAAGATGCACAAGTGAACATCTATGGTTGTTGTGGAACTCTTTTATGGACCTGGAATCATTTCTTTTGAAAACAGTATTATTTTGAGACTATACCATGTGTGCCATGGATTTACTTGGTCACATGATTGCTCATTATATTTGCATAAATATTTTGTTTTTCGTATTTTTCTAGGATATAGCATCTTTAATATTGCAAGCACTTTGCTGAAAATTTAGAAAATAAAAAATTTAAAATCACACATAAACCCACAACCATAACAAAATAATTGTCATAATTTTGTATATTTTCAGATTTGTGATAAGTATTTCTTTTATTTATATATTTACAAATGTATGTTTTTTCATTTAATCACATAGATTTTGTAACCATCATTCTTAAAAATTACACAGTATTTCATTTAATAGATTGAACATCATTTAATAATAATTCTTTAATTGTATACTTAAGTTGCTTTCAACATTTAGACATTTTCATGCTGGACATCTACAATATGACTGATAATTTTTAGTCTTTGTGAATGTCTTCTTTGAATTAGCAGCACTAGAATTGGATGAGGAGGGGTGTGGCTTTCAGGACATTTATTTATATTTTCTCCCATGTCTGGAGGTGATATTTTTCTTAACTACGCTTTCATTATATGTGAAAAGGAATCTGAACAATTGCTCCATGAACTTCATCACATACTGATTAGCAAAGTGAATTGGACTTGGATGTGATTGACTTGTCTACCCGTTTTGATGAGCATCAAGTTGCAAGGATGTGATGGTGCTTCCTAACTGGCTGCCCTAATATCTGCAGGAAAGTCCACAATGGGAAGTTTTGGGATTCATTTAAATGCTTAGGTGATTGTTACATAAAGGCAAAAATACTGTGTCAGATACAGACTTCCATAGATACATGCACCTCTTCACTTGCTCAAGAATCAAGTAGTGACTAAAGGTTCAAGGATAAGGATAAAGAACTACTGTTATATTATATATGCTGATAAATGCATGCAGGAGCTACTCCATGGTGGTTAGTGTGCTCCCAGAGGGGGAGTACCACTCAACCAGAAGCTGGGCTCACAGCCGGCAATCCCAGTGACTGTGGCAGCAGCGCTGAGGATGTCCCACTGCTGGCTCAAGCCTGCTCCCTGGACTGTGAGAGGGTGCAGGCTGGGCTGAAGGACCCCCTCAAATGTCATGCACCGGGCTTCTAGTTTATATACGATCTATATGAAGGTGTAGCAGTTAGATTTATGTTATGTGTATGTGTTTGATTCCCAGGTCTGTTGTAACAAACTATCACAAACTAAGTAGCTTAATCACCAGAGATTTACTAGTATTGTCTTAGAGTTTTGGAGGTTAGAATTCCAAGAGAAAGGTGTCTACTAGTACAACTATGCTCCTTTTGAAGGCGTTAGGGAAGGATCTGTTCCTGGCCTGATCCCAACTTCTGGCAGTTCCTTGGTTTGTGACAGCAAAACTCCAATGTTCAGGTGTCATTCTCCCTACGCTCATTTCTTTGCGTCCAAATTTCTTCTTTATAGTGAGACACCAATCTATTGGGTTAGAGGCCTAAATTATTCCAGTATTTTCTTATCTTCCCCAATTACATCTGCAATGACTGATTTCCAAACAAGGTTGCATTCTGAGGCACATGGCATATGTACCTGAGGGGACACATTCTCGTCTTAACAGTCTGTGTGAAATAGTTCAAGTTTTTGTTTTGTTTTTTAGAAACAGAATATTTTCTATTGAAGCACCATCAACAGAAGAGTATTTCATTTCCTTCTGTTCATGGATATTTCTCTGCCAACTAAAAGCTAATATTTTCTCCTATAAAATTGATCTCATCTATTAACACTTGAAGAGTCCCTCCTTTATTTATTTCTTCTCTCTCCTGTGTTTTTAATTTCTACCTCCTTGCTGAATTGTTCCCATCAGTCTTTATGCCAGTTCAAGCTTTTCCATTTAAAATGCACACACACACACACGTACGCACACACACATGGACCTCATCTCAACCCAATTAGCTACTATTTTTCATTTCGTAGAAGAGGCTTGCATTTTGATAAGTACATACTTGTACTTTAGTTTACTTCTTTAATTTAGTTCTCAGCCCACTGTAACCTGAAGTCTGCTTCTAAATCTTATCAAAAAGTGGCTTACTTTTTGAGGAGCCCTTATTTTTACTTTACCTGTGATATATCAACTATATCATCAACATTGCTCTCCTTCTTAAAGGTATTTCCTGCTATGGCTATTCTGACACTATGCTTTCTCTGTTCTCAAACTGATATGTTGCAGTTTTTTTCACCTTTTTCCTATTATTTATTGTCTACTACATCGATATACTGGTGATTCCCAAACCTCCATTTGTTGACTAGAACTCTCTTCTGAGCCCTTCCCCCTACATATTATATTTATAATATAAATGCATATTATTATATTTCTTCAGCTGGATGTTACAACTCATCTTTTCCTCATCTTAGATTTGTTCACCTCAAATGGTATTTGCTCTCAATAGGAATGAGCAATAATTGCATTCACCCAGAAGACCTGCCAGAAACTTAGTGTGATTCTTGACTCTACTCTCATTTTTTCCCTCCTATTCTTAAGTTTTGTAAGTCTCCCATGGCTGAAATTAAGGTGTTGGCCAGCTGCATTCTGGGATCTCTTCCAAGCCCATTTCTGTTATTGAGAAAATTTAATTCCTTCTCATTATAGGTTTAAGGTCCCCTTTCCTTGATGGCTGTTAACTGGAGGCTTCTCATATCTCCTTAAAATTTGTCTTTCTTCTCATGGGGACTCTGTCAATCCAAAATAGCTTTCCTGAGTCAATACTTCCCATGCTTTGAGTATCTCTGACTTAATTCTTACTTGATTCTTGAGGGTTCTTTTGACTAGATTAGACCTACCCAGATAATATACCTATTTTAAAATCAACTGTACCATAAAATATAATATAACCATAAGAATGATACCTTGTTCTATTCACACATTCTAGAGATGAGGGCAAGAGAACTTTGTGGTGCTGTTTTACACGTTCTACCTAAACAGCTTAACTGTGGTTGTTTTCTTTATATGTTTTTAATGAGTCTGTGGGAAGAAAAGTACCCTGATCCCCATTTATGAAGAAAATAGAAACTCCAGGAAATAGTATACACTAGAACTGAGATCCAGTGGCTTTGTAATAAATAATGCAGACTTGAGTTTAATTCAATAATGATTATTTTTAGTTTGATAGTATAGGGACATTCTTAAAACACCAAAAAATGTGGTAACACCTCCCTGGTTGTAGAGAGCCCCTGAGAAGGCACATGAGCATTTTTTAAATTATTGTCAGCTGAGTCCAGTGGTGTTGGCAGAGCCACATTCTGGAAACATGCCATGCCAGAGGCAGGTATGTTGTCAACCTGGCCCTTAGCTCAGGTGCCAGGGGATGGGTTTCATTACTTAAGTTCAGCCAGGCACAAGGAATGGAGTGACAGCTACATAGAAGCCACAAGAATGAAGAATTATAGCTTGATCTTTAACCATCATTTCATATAATACCTGTGTCTTAAACTCTAGTAAAACTTCCTGAAATCATACTGTATAAAATAAATGCACTGCCCCAGCTCTGGGTCACTGACTCTCTATCAGAGAACCAGCTGCCCTACCCGGTCCCAGTTTTTCTGTCTATGTGTATCTTTCATTTTCTCAATCTCCCATCGCCCCTACTCAGGACTCCTAACCACTCTTCAGCCAAGCCTGATGAAGTTAAGAGAGAGAGAGAGATACTTATACCTGGTAAAGGTGATTATCCACTGACATGTATGTGAAATACTTGGGATTATTTCAGTAAATTGTATTTTTCTATTAGTAATCTATTTATTCAAGGTCACACAGATAAGTTGTGACACCAAAGATTCCAATAAAGTCTTCTCTGCCTAGATTGAGAGATAGGAAGAGGGAACATGAAAAACATGGTTACATTTGTAGTATTTTTCTACAGTAAATGGAAGTTTTTAGTATAGTTTAATGTCATTCAATTATGATCTGAAACTTTGAAGTATTCTTAACTTTAATTTCTATAACCTTTAAGCCAAAATTTTGATTTTTGATGGAAGTTAATTATGCATTCACACAATGCAGGCTTTCACTATATAAGCAACCATCCAAAAGTATATATACTAGTACTTCATAAGTTAAAAAATCTATTTTTCCCTAATTCATAATGGTATAGGCCATCTTAAAAGACTCCTGCTTAACAATGTACATATGAATACTTGAAGATATTACTGTGTATACCATTGTTATCCATTGGTGCTCTAAACAGAAAAAAAGCATAACTTACTTTTTTCTTTAATATTTAACACCGGTTTATGTTTTGTAGCTGTGATCTATAGCTTCAGCTAATAATGTTCTTTACTTTTGTGTAGCTTATTTTGCTGACCTCTTAGACTGCCTAAAACCACTACTTAAATTAAGTCAGATTGTCCATAATTCCTATACAGCATAATGTTGAACACTTTGCTTTATCTCATCTTCAGAATTCTACAATTATGCCAGAATCCTTGGTAAACACCCCTATAGCATAAATTACCATATTTCTGCATTCTTCATCATTGTCACAATTCAGCAGCACCCCATAAAACAGGATACTACAAAATTTTTAGGATCTGCTAATATTATGATGTCCCCCTCTGGATTTTTTTGACTCTCCTTTATTAACACATAAAACTAAAATGGCTTTACTCTCTATTATGCAAAATATATGGAGGTATTGCCAAGCAGTGCCCAATATTACCCACATTTTCATTCCCTCCATCTGAATCGGCATAAATGTTCTGGGCTCAAGATCTGGCTCAGCTCTTGCCCCAGATGGATGGCAGAAAGGTAGGGCCATGCAGGACAGAATAACAGCAAACTAGAACCATAGGGGCAGTTTATGAATGGCTAGCAAGATGTAATTAGGTAGATTTATCTGGGGCTACCTGAGGACCAACTAATTTGAATAATTTCAAGAGCTCTGGGGCATATAGTCTGTCCTGAATTGCTTAGTACCTGGGCTGGTGGTACATAATGGGCTTGGAGTGGAAACGCCCAATAGGGAAGTGTTTTGGATGTGGATTTAATCAGCTGTTCAAGAAGGGGAACTAAATGGCCTCTGCCAGGGTCTTACAGCTGGGTCAAGACAGCATTTTAAACAAAACAAAATAAAGCAACTGAATTATACACTTCTAGGTGGGGAATGGGATATGTGTGATGCTTTTTATTACATATTATTCCCAGAAACTAAGTTTGTACTCTCTTTATTTCTTACTTAAAACATGAAAAGCAAGTAAACATGCCTTCATAACAGAAACTTTTAAGAGGGTGTTTTTAACCCGTTTATTTTATATTTTCATATATAGTATATACTGTGGGAAGGGTCATTTAAACAATTGCTTTACTTAAGTAATAAGGTATAAAAAATAAATAAGGTATAATGTAGTAATTTTGCCTATCTTCTCTTAGAGAAAATAATACTGGTATCAGGAAATCTCAGAACCTCCTAAGGACACATCTTTTCTTGTGAATTTTGTATCAAGCAAGTTCAATGGGACAACATGAATTAATATTACTTTTATCACTTTTGATTTTCTCTGAGGGAAGTTCATTGTTGAAGAGAATATAAAAAACATTTATGTTTTCAGTGTGATTTATAATTGATTTCAATGAAACCCATGGGTTTAAGAAATCAGGAAAGTAATCTGTGATACCTACTAACTCATTCTATGACCCTGATAGATTTGTTTCATATCCTTATATCTGAAAATTATGTATCATCACTTAAAAACTTTAGAAAATGAAATACCGGTATTTGCTTTTAAAATTTAATTCACACAAATAAAACTATATGAAATAAAGAAAAGAACAGTATAAACTTCGAATAAACATTTTTATAAGAATCATGACAGGTTAACATGCTGTTTTCTTACTGTACAGAAAAAGATAAGTAAGATGGAGTACATTATACTGGGTGAGTTACACAACACCATTTTTTCTTATTTATGCAAGAAAGGGTATCTAAGAGGGCTCTAATAACTTGGAATGACTAGCTCAAGGTCTCCTGGAACTGTTTTAACATCTTAGCAAATTTCTAAGTATAGGCTAATGTTTTTAAGTACTCAGAAAAAAGTAGGAATACATTAAGTAATGAACACAACTTAAGGGTCCTGGTATTATTAATGATTTTCTTTTTCTTGACTTTTTCTACAACTGTCTTTTCTGCTTCATTTGTATAACAAAAGCCCTACTTGGCCTAAAATTATATAATTTTGATTAAAAAAAAATTGGTCAAGAAATATTGTGATAGCAAAAAAGAAATTTTGTACATGAAAGAGTTTTATACATTATAAAGCTCTTATACAATTATGACATTGTTGTCATTATCTTCTGAGTGATAGCAATTGGTAAGAAGTCTTAAGATTTCATAAGAGTAATACTTGCTATAAAAATTATGCTGATATCCAAACAATCTTGTATTTAATTGCTTGAAAAAGCATAGCCAATAAAATACTGGAGGGATAATGCCAGTTTTATGATTTGATTTACAAGAGAAAAAAATACATTGCTAAGATACTCATTTTGGACACTTTGGGCATCTATTATGCCTCTCTTTTTATATTTCTATGGAAACAATATTTAGAAAAAAGGCACAGTATACATCAATAGAGTGTTAGTACATCTCTTAAATGTATGGCCACATTTAGAATATAATCTCTTTTTATTTAATTTAATGCAGTAGGAGAGGATGGATGGAGGTAGAAGGTGGTATTTGGGGGACAACTGGTGATGGAAAATAATAAAATAAAGGGAGAAAAAAATAAAAGGAAAGAAACTTAATGTTATAGTGTCATATACCAATTATTGATATTGAAATGCTCTATATATTTTAATTGTTTTATACTAAATAATAAAAAAATTAGGGTCCTATTTTTATTGACCTTGCTTTCAGTATTTGAAAAGCAGTTCCTCAAATAGTCCTATTTATGTTTCAGATAGCCTGCTACTTGAAAGCTAAGTTAACATGAGAATTATGAGGTCCATTATTTAGGTAGAGCTGTAGAATATTGTCAATTTATTAACATTTTTGTACACTCTAAAGTCTGCTCTGCTGTCCTCTCCTACCGTACTCCTATTATTTTATTTTGTTTTTTCCACTTTTTTCATAACATTATGTCATTGTTTACTCAGATAGAGTTGCCTGTTTCCATTTAATACTTAGACCTTTTCATTGCTAAGAATAAGAGAACAGTATGTAAGTCATAAAGTAAAGCCCTCCAGAGAGATGAACAAAAGTCTATAGAAAGTCATGATGACTCAATACCAATTTTAACTTACTTTTCAAACTTGTAGAAAAGAGTTATATTTATAATTTTACCTAAGAAACTATAGGGAGGTTTGTGAGTTATAAATGATTTGATTTTTAAAAAAAATCTTCATTTCCAATTTCAGTATATGATCACTTTCAAGGTGATTTACAGATTGTACTTATTTTTAATTTTATGGTACTTGCTTTCTGTTTGTACACTGGTCTTAAACAAAAACATGATTCTTATTCCAGGAAAAAATAAATTATAAAATATATAGGACTGAAGTCAGCTCTAAGACAAAATTTCCAAATATATGGGTATCTGGCTCTTAACTTGTCAAATTTATAAAAGTACGAAAATCAGATAAATTGTAAGGAATTTTTATATTTGTATTTCTGAATGTCTAGTAGTTTATATAATGAGAACATAAATATTCTTTTTATGCATCAAATTATCTACTTGAAATTTACACTAAATATAACATAACTTAAATACCAAAATTATAAGTAAATCACAACGTATTTTATTTTAAAATTAGCTCCAAACATTTTTATAAAACTATAATGACTTAATTTACATGAATTCTAATAATTTGAAGTTTGTCTATATGTTCTGATAATCTCTATAACCAATCATCCCATAACTTAGTAGCTTAAAACTATATTTTTATTTTCATAATTTTTATAAGTCAGGAATTTGAAAATGATTATACTCAGGTAGTTATGGTGAGATATTGGCAGGAGCTTTGGTCACCTGAATTGGATGTGCAAGGTGACTCTTGGCTGGCAGTTAATGCTGGGTGTCCTTTGGCAGCTCATACAATGCTGTCAATGGAAGCATGACTGGTGGGTTCTTTCTGCAAGAGAATAAACTGAGAGTGAGCATCCTCAGAGACCCACTGTGGAAGCTGAAAGGTCTTTTCTGATATAACACTGAGAATCATGCAGAGTTACTTGCATTGTATTCTATTGGTTAAGCAAGTCAGTTAAGACCATCCCAGATCCAAAAAGAAGGATTAGACTCCATCCTTCAGTAGGAATAATATCAAAGGATTTGTAGCTATCTTCAATCTACCGTGTTATGAGTTCCATATTTATGAATAATTATTGAATTAGGAAGTAATTTAATTTTAGCCCTAAAAATTAATTATCCTTCAATGAAACAGAGGGTGCTATATTTATTAAGTTATGGTTTCCCTATTGTGAATTATATCCATTGAAATAAATATAAGGTTACATTAGCCTTCATGTTAATGGAATGGTCTTATTTTGAAAATGAAGAATATTAAAATCCAGTTAATTCTAAACATCGATATGATTTCCAATTCACTATATTATCCTGCCAAATGTGTCCTGGAATTTTGAAAATATAGTGAGAATATTGAGGGAAATTGCTGCCAGCCTTCATCTCAAGAGTAAGAATTTTCAAGGGCTTTCATTTTTGCTTTAAACAGACACATACCACAATATATTGACTGAAAACAAAACTCTAGATAATTAATATTTACTTGCAAAATCATTAATAGATAAGGTTTTTAAAAATGGCTTCTAATGACATATGATAGTTAATGTGTTATCCCATAATTAAATGCAAACGATATGTTAGCAACTGTCTGATTTAAAGCTGTGAGTTTCTGAACTTCTTAAAAAAGTTCCCCAGGAGTGAAATCACATTATTCTGAGAAGTGAAATTTTTTTGGAAGACCAAGTTTCTTTACAATTTTTATTAGCTAAAATATAGATAAATACTTTTCTTTAAAACTAATTAATCAACAAAATATAAATTAATATATGAAAAAATGGTGATAACTAATCAACATAAAGCGATTATAGTAGCTCCAGGCTGAGGCTCAGATCCCCTTCCAGTGAAGGACTCACTCACTGCCCAGCTGCAAGTTCTGTGGTTAGCAAACTGCTCCAGCTATTAGTGCCTGTAGGGCCTGCCTCAGCGGAAGTCAAGTTTATCTGAGACAATGAGTAAAGTAACAACAGTTGAGATCTATGTAGTTCCCTTGAGATTTCGCCTAAGCAATGGCTGAACCGGAGGAAGTGGTATAAGAGCCACCCACTCTCCCTCAACCTGGGGTTTTCTGAAGGGCAGTGTTGGCTATGGAGCCTCTCCTTCAATGGGCAGAGGATTTGTGAGATAGGACTCATGGCCCAACTAAATTTCTCTTCAGTTCTGATTCTTCTTCTTTTCTTTTCATGTGGATTTACTCTGCAGCCTTAACTCCACCTAAGTATTTGTTTCCTGGAGAACCCAAACTGTGGCATTTTATTGTATGAAGGGAGTTAGTTATTAAAAATTTGGGGAATATATAAACTAGTTTATGTCAGATCATTTATAGCCTTGTGTTATCAGTAGCCTCCACAGAAATGTCCCTGGGGCTCAAAGAAGTTCAGAGGCACAGGGCTGCTTAACTGAAGAACCAGGATTTGACCCTCTTATTCTCAGAAACATCAAGGTTTTCTTACCTGCCTGATAAACCTGCTTATATTTCTTTGCATTGTGGAGCAAGCTAAACCTTTTGCCATTAACAGTATAATACGTAATATTTAGAATCTATGTTAAAAATGATGAGTATAAACTGTATCCATAAAACTCCATTTTAGGGAAGAAATAGAACTATTATGAAAGAAAAGGAACAGAGATAATTAGAGTCTCCCAGTCAAACTGGTTTTCATCACATAGCACATGGAAGGAGATATTAGTAAATTTGAAATATATGTTCTAGATTGCTTTGTGTGAAGAAGAAATTAGCACAAGAACCAGAATAAGCAAGTATTGTATTTTTTTAATCCATTAGCTGTTTTCTTCCTTGTCAGCTCAGATAAGGTTAACAGATTCAAAAAAAGAGAGAATTCCCCTAAGGTAAATACATTTGTTTAGTAATTGTATGAGAAGAAAAGGTGTATTTGAGCATATTATGTGTTATATGTTTGGTCCTAATAATATGCTAATGAAATAAAATTATAATGTTTGGTGCTAATAATATGCTAATGAAATAAAGGCATACCTCAGAGATATTGCAGGACACTGCAATAAAGTGAATATTGAAAAATAGAAACTCATAATATTTTTTGCTGGTGGAGAATGTTGCCTTCAATTAGTAAAAAACACATCTGTGTGCACAGCTCAATTAAAGTGGTGCTCAATAAAACAAGGGGGTTATGCCTTTAGTTTAGCCATTAAGATAGTGGTGGTGGGAGAGAACCAGTCCAGTGAGGTTGTGGTGCAAGCAAATAACACTTTAAGTATTAATATTATATGAAACTAGAGATCTGGTGCACAAAATTTGTGCACTGGGGGTTGTCCCTTAGCCCAGCCTGCAACCTCTCCAATCTGGGAGCTGTTGGGGGATATCCAACTGTCAATTTAGACTGGATCTCTATGGGATCAGGCCTAAACTGGCAGTAGGGCATCCCTCTCATAATCCAGGACTTCTGACTCCTAACCACTCACCTGCCTGGCTGTCTGATAGCTCCCTCACTGCTCATCTGCTGGCCTGATTGACACCTAAATGTTCCTTGCTGGCCCAGTCACCCCCAACTGCCCTCCCCTGAAGGCTTGGTTCCCCCAACTACCCTCCCTTGCAGGCCTGGTCTTCCCCTACTGCCCTCCCCTGCCAGCCTGATCACCCTGAACTGCCCTCCCCTGCCAGCCATCTTGTGATGACATGAGGAAGCCATCTTGTGACAACGTGGGGTGTCCATCTTGTGATGTGAGGGTGTGATGGTCAATTTGTATATTACCTCTTTATTATAAATGATTATTATATAGGATGATATATGATTTAGATGGTATGGAGCATGTCCTTGCTCTCTAGCCAACAAGGGAAAGCTCCCTAGTAGAATAAGGAGTAATGCTTGAAAATGAAAGGTTTGGAGTGAGCCTGGGTCATGCACCTATGGCCAGAGGCCACGATATATTAAAATATATTTTATTCCCAACACCTGGGTGCAGGTGGGCTGAGCCTGAGTAAGGCATCAGCGAAGAGAGCAGGGAGAGATAGGTTTTTGTTTATTTTTGCTGGCTGTAAGCCGCTGTGCTGATATAAGAGGTCTGGTCCATCCTTGGTTCTTCCCATCCCAGGTGTCTTCTGGTTATCTGAGCTATGCTGTGCTCAAGGTTGCAAGTTTTTTGCAAGATATATGCTAAGCACAGTAAGCTTTTCTCTGCCCTGTTTTATTCTCTTTAACCCTTTTCAGAAATGCCTCTCCAAGCATGAGAAATTTGAGAAGGATAAAGGGTTACAGTGGAACAATGACAATGTAATTTAGAGACATGCATGTATAAAGCAACAAGACAGGAACCTTTTTTACATTTCTGTTCTGTGGGTGAGCCAAGTGATTAGAAAGTTGGAGCTGAAAACTTTGAAACCCCAGATACAAGCAATAGCAGACAAGGAAAGCACTATGCTATGCCAGAGAGTTTTGACATTTTTTTCCTCTGAAAGAGAAAGTGCTTTGCTGTTAAATTAATAAGTGATATAATTAATTCCCCTTTAGGAAAATGTTTCTGGTAGATAGGGGAAGTGATAGAGAACTAATTTAGAGACTTAATGCAGTCAGTCAGGGAAGAAGCAATGAGTACCTAGAGAAAGTTAACTCATGTCCAAGAAACATCAAGGAAATAGAGATTAAAAAGTTTGGTACCTATCAGATGGGAGAAGTGTTGGGGGGCTGGGTGAAAACGGTGAGGGGACTTAACAAAGAAAAAACAAACAAGACTCATAGACACAGACAATAATATGGTGATTACCACAATGAAAGAGGATGGTGGGAGCTAGAAGAATGTAAAAGTAAAATAAAATAAATGGTAATGGAAAGAGACTTGACTTGGGACGGTGAACACATAATATATAACTGCATTTATAGAATTTTACACCTGAAACCTATATAATTTTATTAACCAATGGCATTCCAATCAATTCAATTAAAAATTAAAAAATAATAAAATAAAAAATGTAGTACCAAATTTGGTTTTTGTGAACAGGAACTGAGAGCACAGGATGATATCCTGGTTATTTTAGAAAACATTGAGAGAAATAAGTAGAAGTAAAGCTTTGATGTAGGGAAATGTTGTTGAAATAAATATTTATTATAGTCAACTCTCACTAACCACAGAGAGGTGTCACTGGACAGCCTCCTGAACTAGTGGTAGAGTGTATGAGAAGACAGTGATCCAAACTCAATCATTGTCTTCTCATACAAATGAGTTTATATGAGAGACCTTGACTGCATTCTGAAAAGCCAATTGATTAAGACAATTAAGGCATGCATCTTTATGGAAAAAAGCAAAAGCAAAACAAGCAAACCTATACATCTGGCTTATGAAGCACAGATGGGCTCTCAGCTAATCTGAAGAGCAAGTTTGGTAGGGGTCTGTGGCATTATACACCCTCCTGTGTATAGGCCTCAAAATTCTTTTGTTGAATAGTTTGGTATATATTAATTCTCATGGTCCTTTTTTTTTTTTTTTTTTTTAACTTAGTTGTGGCCTTCCCAGAAGTCATGAGAAGCACCTAGCAACTTTTTCTTGCCAAGCATTGAGACTGCTGGCTTCTCGGCTTAGGAAGTAAAATAGCCCATTTTTTCTTTCCCCTTTCCCCTCCCTTTCTGCATTCTCTCCTTTAGGGAGGTTTGTAAACCATTTGCTCTGTGTCCTTGGCTGGAAAGATAATGGCTTGTTAGTTACCATCTGGCTGCAAATTGCCCACATTGTTTGGCCTTGTTTTAACTTTTGCATCAGTTTCTCTATTTATCCTGCCCTGGATTCCTACAACAGATTGATTGTAAATGTATATAGGACAAAGCTGAATATATGCTCAGTAAGTAGTTTTATTCATGGGTTGGAGCTGGGAAGACAGATAAGATAAGCTATCGATGTGGCTGAGTGTACATGTAGAATATAAAGATTAAATGTCCACATATTGCTAGTGAAAGAGACAAATGTTATAGTGGAATCATTGAAGATAAAGACTATAACATGGCCATTGCTTTGAGAACTAATATTTAATTGCAGCAAGGGAGCAAATGGTAAAGTCTCTCTTTTAGAATGTAGGTATTTTTATTATACTGATAGGTATGTACAGGAATAGGTGGAAGAATTTGGGATGACCCCTAAGTTTCTGTCTTCGGGAACAAAATGGACAAATGGACATCCAAAGAAAAGGACTAATATAAGGGAAAAACACGGGGGTGTAATATCATTTGTAGCATAATATTTTTGGATGAATTAGCTTATTTTGCAACTTAGAATATTATGAATTATCATAGTGTAGAGGAAATTTCACTTTCATTAGTCAAATGCAATTATCTCCTTCTGTGTGAAGCTGACTTTCCTTATCAAGAGCAAAGTGAAAGGGCTAAGCCTATTATGCTGTCTCTTTGATGTTTTTATAGGATATAATGAAAGATGACTGCTCAATGTTGAAGCTGCAGCTAAAAGAGAAGGATGAACTCATTTCTCAACTTCAGGAAGAACTGGTAAGTGACAATATTTGCCTCACAAGTGTATTTTCTTTGCAAGATTATTTGCTATAAGCCCTACAACAATTTATTTATTAATATTAATATTATTTATTTATACAAGATTAGTGATTCAATCTGATTGTCAGTTTTGTAATCCTATGGGTAATAAGGATTTGACAATCTGAAAAATAGCACATTTTATATCATGTATTAAACTTGATATAATTTCAGAAACAGATCACTGAACCAAAGTTAGACATTTCAGTTAAATCTATGAAAAATTGTGAAGGTTACAGCCACATTTTACTTTGTAAAGTGTATGATTTAACTCTACTATACCTAGAGTTACAAATATCTATATACAGTATATAAAACCCTAATATGCAAATACACCAGACGGCAGAACAGCTGAACAACCCAACAACCGGTCACTATGACTTGTGCTGACCACCAGAGAGTGCGTGTGGAACATGGTAGTAGCCAGCAGCAGGGGGCAGAGCACAGAACATGGTGGGCGTTGGCTGGTGAGATGGTGGAGCAAATGAGCAGAGGCACCAGACCAAGGTGAGGTGCTAGTCACTGTCATCAGGGCAAGCCTCTGATGGTTATTGACAATTCTTTGTTCCCTTGTGTTATGGCCCCACCTAGTGCTCACATCTGCTGCTGGTGCCAGAGCTGCTGCTCACACCTGCTATTGGCGTCCTGCCATAATTGTGTGGGAGCAGTGGCAGAGGGAGTAAGGCTGCTGGCAAACAGGAGACTAGGAGGTTAGGGGGAGTGGCCAGGTGGGGATACAGAGGATGGGGAGAGACCCATCCCTATGCCCACCACAGTCTCACAGCCCACAGTTCCTTCCAAAGTGCATGAATTCATGTACTGGCCCCAAATGTAATATCAAGCAAATTGCTCACTCGTCCTGCAAACAAAACCAGGTTTTACTTTTTATTTTCATAAAACTACCATAAGTTCCTAATGATATTTATTAATATAAATATTATTTTATATAAATCCCAGATGAAAATATTATACAGAAATATGAACTGTTTAGAGTTCATATTTTCAGGGTGTGTATTTTAAATGGATCATAAAAAGGTAATTATTCTTTTATAGCATGAAAACACATTTGATAGGTAACAAATGCGGGGCATTATGTTTCAAAGTATGTGTTTTCAACTTATGATGGTTCCAGAGTTGACTAGAGATTTGATTGCCTTAACAATAATATATAATGTAATTGTTAAATATAATTAAATGACAAAACAGATTTTATAGACCATTAAGCTTCTGAGAAAGTTTAACATATTTGTAAGATGGCAGGCAAATTTAGAGTACATTTTATTGACTCAGCAACTGACAGCATGTTTACTGAGACTTGACCTTTATTAGTCTGTTCCATGATTGCATCAATGCTGATTTTTGATCTCCTGAGCATAGTGTTATTTCTAATTTAGAAATGTTTAAAATCTTTCTATGAGTGAACTCGGGCAGTTCAAACCCATGTTGTTCAAGGATCAGCTTGTCCATTTGGGTAATTCAAATTTAAAGTAGAAAGATACACTTGTGCCTCATTTTCTAAGTCAGCCAACACAGAACTTTACTTGGAGGAAGAGGTACTACATTTAATTATAGATATGTACCATTGGATCTGGAAATAATAACTCCTTTCTCATTTTACTCAAAGAATGAGGAGCAAATATTTATTAAAGATTAGAATATTAGAATATCCTTGGGTTGTATATGTTGAATGGCAACAATTGGAGAGAAAAAGAAATGTTCTTTTCAGGAAGGAATTTTTTGTTGTTGTTGTTCAGTAAACCTGAAGGAACTATTTTACACATGGTGTGATTATTCCCTACTGCTTTATAACAGAACAAAATCTCCTCTGCCCTGCTATGAGATCATGTGAAGGACATAGGCTAGTGGTGCCTATGTGGAATGGGATATGTAAATAGTATTTTGTATATTGATAGTAAATTATGTCTTGTATTGGCCTTACAAAGTGTGTTCACAAAAAAATGGAATAAGCCAAACAGCATTTGAAATTATCAAATTTAAGACTATTCACACAGACTAAAAGAGCAATCCCATTTACCATCACATCAAAAAAATTAAGATACCTAGGAATAAACCTAACTAAGAAGGTAAAAGACCTACATGCAGAAAACTACAGAACACTGAAAAAAGAGATAGAGGAAGACATAAATAGATGGAAGCGCATACCATGCTCATGGACTGGGAGAATCAGCATCATTAAAAATGTCCATACTACCCAAAGCAATTTATAGATTCAATGCACTACCCATTAAAATACCAACAACATATTTCACAGACCTAGAAAAAGCTCTCCAAAGATTCATATGGAACAAAAAAAGACCCCAAATAGCCACAGCGATCCTGAGAAAGAAGAATAAAGTAGATGGGATCTCAATACCAGATTTCAAGCTATATTACAAAGCAACTGTTCTCAAAACAGCCTGGTACTGGCACAAGAACAGACATATAGACCAATGGAATAGAATAGAGAATCCAGATATCCATTCAAACCACTATGCTCAATTAATATTTGACAAAGGAGGCATGAATATACAATGGAGTCAAGACAGCCTCTTCAATAAATGGTGTTGGGAAAATTGGACAGATACATGTAAAAAAATGAAACTATACCACCAACTTACACCATACATGAAAATAAACTCCAAATGGATACAGGACTTAAACATAAGACAGGAAACCATAAAAGTACTAGAGGAATCCATAGGCAGCACAATCTCAGACATATGCTGAAAGAACTTCTTCACTGATACTGCTCCAAGGGCAATGAAAGCTAAAGAGAAAATAAGCAAATGGGACTACATCAAAATAAAAAGCTTTTGCACAGCAAAAGAAACCATCAACAAAACAACAAGAAAGCCCACTGTATGGGGGAACATATTTGCAAATGTTATCACTGATAAAGATTTAATCTTCAACATCTACTGCCAACTTATACAACTTAATAAAAGGAAGATAAATGATCCAATAAAAAAATGGGCAATGGACTTAAATAGAACTTTTTGAAAGAAGACAGAAGGAAGTCCAAGAGACACATGAAAACATGCTCAAAGTTGCTAATTATCTGAGAGATGCAAATCAAAATGACAATGCGATATCATTTCACACTTGTCAGAATGACAATCATCAACAAATCAACAAAGGACAAGTGTTGGTGAAGATGCTGAGAAAAGGAACCCTCCCCTCATGCACTGCTGGTGGGAATGCAGACTGGTGCAGCCACTATAGAGAGCAGTATGGAGTTTTCTCAAAAAGCTAAAAATGGAACTCCCATTTGACCCTGTAATCCCACTCCTAGGAATATATCCTAAGAAACTAGAAACACCAATCAGAAAGGATTTATGCACCCCTATGTTCATGGCAGCACAATTTACAATAGCTACAATTTGGAAACAGCCTAGGTGCCTATCAGCAGATGAGTGGATCAGAAAAGTATAGTACATCTATACAATGGAATTCTATGCTGCAATTAAAATAAAGGAATTTTTACCATTTGCAGCAACCTGGATGTTACTGGAGAGCATTATACTAAGTGAAATAAGCCAGACAATGAAGGAGAAACACCACATGATCTCACTCATTTGTGGATAATAAAGAACATTAAAAACTGATGAACAAAAAGATAGATACAGAGGCAGTAAAGCATCAAACAAACTGTCAAATTACAGCAGGAAGGTTAGGGAGAAGTGGGATAAATAAGAGATCAACCAAAGGACCTGTATGCATACATATTTGCATAACCAACAAACACAAGACACTGGGGGATTAGGGTTTGCCTGGAAGGGAGGGAATGCATTAATAAAAAATAAATAAAAAAAGAGCCCACCCCCCCAAAAAAAGAGTACTCACACATCAAATTAGATCTTTAAAATGCTTTTATTTTTCTTTTTTCTCTCCCGTAGAAACTTACATTAATTTTGTTGAGCTTGTTGAGGACTTTTAGGACCTCAGTTATTTTATTAGTTGGTTTTCCTTTGAAAGGTATTTCATCTCTTATGAAAGCTTATGTGTGGCTTATATTTGCAAACCCTTAATCATGATATTGTCTATTTATATTTAAACTGGAGGCCTGGTGCAAGAAATTTGTCCATGGGGAGTGGGTCCCTCAGCCTGACCTACCCTCTCCAATCTGGGAGCCCTGGCTCCTAACAGCTCGCATGCCTGCCTGCCTAACCACTCTGCCTGCCTGCTTGATCCCCCCAACTGCCCTGCCCTGCCAGCCCGGTTGCCCCTATTAACTTTTTTTTTTTTTTATCTAATCCCCTTCACACAATTGTATTTGACTTCCTTTTTGGCTTCTCCCTTTCACAATTTTTCTCTCTCCTTTATGTAACACTTTTTCCTACTGACTCATCATTTATATACTTTTTTTTCTTCCTTATTTTCTACCTCTGTTTCATTATCCTTATTTCCGTCTTTCTCCTACCCTCCCTCCCCATATTCCTTTTTTCCTTTATCTTTACCCCTTCTCTCCCTCACCTTTTTCTTCCTTCCCACTTTAATATTTTCTTCACTTCCTTCCTCAGATCTGCTTTGCTCCCTCCCTCATTTCTTCCTTCTTCCCATCCTCCTTTAAGCTCTACCGGCTCCCCTTTAAAACTTTTCTTTCCTCCCTCTTTCTCTCTCATCCTACCTTTCCCATAAATTCTTCTCTACTTACTTCCACTGTTTTAATACTATCTACCTGCCTAATTATTCACTATCATTTATCTTTTTTTTCTTTTCTGACTCCTACTTTTAAAATCTGTCCCCAGTACACAACTATACTTGATTTTTATTATAGCTCTTACAGTTCTCTCATACATCCTCATTCCTTCTTTAACTCTGCTCTCTACTGACTCTTTTATAAAGTTCTTCCCTCCCTCTCTCCCTTCTTAAAGCTTTCTTTGTGAGGGGGTGGACTTTAACCCACAGCCCAGGGCTCAGCCCAGGCCAGGTGTTCGCCACCCCCTCCCCCCCACTACCCTAGCCTCCTAGCCTCTGTCCTGCTCCCATTTCCTGCCTGGGATGCCCGGCCCAGTGAGGATGGCCAAGGCCCCCACAGCCAGGGCTCTGCTGCCTGGAAGCAGGAGCACCTCTGCCCAGAAGGCCTCAGACCATCCTTCACTTCATCCTGGACCTGTGGGCTCCTCCAGCCAACATCCGCCACTGCCCTCCTCCAGTATCTGGGCAGGGCTCCCCTTTCCAGGCCACCTGCACCCCTTCCCTCAACAGGTGCACATGCTCTGCCCTACCCCCCCACCCCCCACCCCCGCATGGTCTCCATCCCCTCCTGCCTGCATCCCAAAGTTTCCTTCCCCTTTCCATTCCTGCACCTTTTTCTTGTCCCCTTTCTGTATTTCTGTTTCTCCTCTCGGCCTTTCTACATGCAGCCCTTCCTTTCTCTCTCTTGCTTTTTTTTAGTCCCTCCTATTGCATCCTATCCTACCCCAGGCCATGCAGCTGGCTGAGCAGAGGGTGGATATACAGCCTGCTGATTCAGTGTGACACTGTAATGGACAATTTGCATGATTCTCTAGTAGATAGATAGATAGATAGATAGATAGATAGATAGATAGATAGATAG